>CM046386.1:17737898-18059154 GCA_025413485.1 Ficus microcarpa | reverse complement strand
CTAGTTCAGTTGGTAAAATTTCTGAATATTGTACCAAAGACTTGAGATCAAAATCTCATCTTCACAAGATTTCACTAGGGTTTCTTACGAAGGAAAGGCCCATTCATGTCTTATTTTAGCAATTAATATCGTTATTATGAAAAGACAGATTATGACTTGTTTATTTATTGATCAAGATCTGAAAAAACAAGTCAAAGAACATTATCTAAGTCTAAAAATTAACAGTTATTAAGAAAAATGCATAGTTCGATAATCATGGAAAACTCAAAAGAAATTTTATCCAGCTGTACAAAAGTACAGTATATAATGCAAACAACTCTTTGAAATTTTTTTTACAGGTCAGTGTAAGAATTTCAAACTTAAAATGCACACCGCAAAATATACTTACAGCAGAACTAAGAAGCTCAAGGAGAAACAGTTTTCCAGATTCCAATGTGGCAAGGCACTCTCCACATTCGTTGGTTGATCCAACCAAGTTGGCTAAGTCAGCTAACTTGTAGAATAAAATAGCAACCGACACGCGTGCATACAACTCGGTGTTGATAAAGGCCTAACAAGAAAAGCCACGAAGTCAAAAGACAGACTAACTTCTATTGGTAAAAACAACCTGGAGGGGTCAGAATCAATTCCTTTTGACATACAAACTTGTCTTACTGGTTTCTACTATCTTTCTAAGCTTCTTCCTTGAACTTCTATTCGAAAAGAAATGAAATTAAAATAGAAAACAAATACAAAATTGACGAAAGACAAAATCAAGTTACTTCTTGAAGAAATCAAATTAGCATGGAGTTGCCTTGACAGCAACTATAAAAACTTCAAAGTTAAAATATGAGCTCAAAAACGAAAAACCAAACAATCACAAAACAAAAGACCATTCACATATCGTATTTAATGGCTGTGGCAGATTTAAAATTAAAGAGTTACCTCACTCAGTTCAGGATCGGGGCTTTTTGCCAATAAGGAAACCTCAATCCTTGTATCCTGATTATCAGCTAATTCAGCTTCAAAATCCTCATCAAACGCAACTGGAAAGGAAATACTCAAGTTATATAACCAAAAAAATAGAAACCCACAAAAGGATCACTAGTCAAGAGGAGCACATAACACACCGGAACCATAGAGTGATAGAAGTTTCAACTCCTTCACATAATACTTTATAAATCTAGGATTTGACAGCCACATTCCTGTTAAGTGTAGCGCTGAAAGACGAATAGTGCACGGGCTTTTTGTGCCTTCCTCAAGAATTTTTTCAATGAACTGTCAAGGTATTAAGTTATAATGCTAAATTAGGTGACTTTCAACAGGAATCGGGAAAATATATAAATACATACATATTGGAATACGGAAAGCAACATATAAATACACAAACACATACCCATTTGAGAGGCCCAGGTGCCTTCTCAGTTGTATGCATGCTCTCATCAGCAAACAGGGAAGGATGAAGAACAGAGGATAAAAGTGCTGCAATGGATGCAACCTTTCGCTTGTTGCAGCTGGCATGCAATATCCAAGAAGAACGAACCAAATTCCATATCATCTAAATTAAGTAAAACATTCAAATGAATGGGAACTAGTTATATCTCTTATTTCAAATGGTGATTCAACACAAAGAATGCATGTATTTCCGAAAGTTAACATGCTGTGCAAAAAGTCACTCTCCTAGGATTTCTATTATCAGTAAGAACATGCCGTTCTGTACAATTACAGACAGGCCATAAGCTCATAGAGAAGCACTCATCCAAAATAGGAGTTAGGAAGCAAACCTGGGCTTCAACCCCATTGCAAGAGGAGACAAGTGAACCTGACTTTCCTTCAGCAAAGAGGTCCAAAGCTAGTCTGACTGATCTCAGAATAGATAAAACAGAACCTTCTCCAGCATTCTCGAGGCTGCAAAATATGGAAGTTGACAAGTCACCCCTGTTGTAGTTACCCACTATTGTAACCACAAAAACAACTTTAGACAGCAAAACAAGAGCATCTACAAGACATTAAGAAATTAAAAAGAAGCAAAGTTAAAGATATACACATTTCACAAAGAATAATAGTAATGATCTCTTTGCATACAAACTCTAGGCATAAACAGACACACATCTATCGCACAGCAGGGCTGAAAAAAGAAAAATCTAGTATGAAGATTTTAAAAATAAAAATTCAGCTAATCATTTCTTACTTCTCAACAAGATCATTAAAAATCTGACTCAGAGCAGCATCTGAGAAGAAAGTATTATTGTCCTTAAAATGCAGCCCATTTTTAACAGCATGGCCGGGATCGATAACAAAGATTCTAGGCAAAGCCACTGCATCATTAAAAGAAAGTCAGTTAACATCTTTTAGCCATACTACTTCACCACCAGATACCACCATATATGACTATATTTAGCCACACATATATGAAGATTTAAGGCAGCATGGCCAAAAAAGAGAAAGATAGGACGGAAATTACAGGAATATTTTAAGCAAATACAAGACTATTCACCTTCCAATGCATTAGAACCGCACGTCGTGTTCGTACCAAAACTCCAACAGAAAGAAGATCATTGACGTTCTGAAGGAAAGAAAGAACCAAGGAATCTAACAAAGGTTTGCCCTCTACTTTTGATAGTAACTGCTTGTCATTGTCACTGACAAAATCCTGAGTTTGAGAAGAAAAAACAGATGCTAGTGCTCTAAGACCATAAGATATTGCTTCATATGCCGCAAGACAAATTTCTGCTCCCATCTGCTTTGTTGCAAAATAATAAAATATGAAATTAGATTATAAAAAACAGCAAAATCTTGAAAGTTGGAATGGTAAATCCTCACTAAGGCATAAATCCGACGATAACTTGCTAAAGCAAAATCAATATACTTGCAATACACCTCTGAATCACGAGCTGGAGATGAAATAGTGTTTTGGTATAATTTCCACAAAAGCTTGAAAGCAGAATTTAGCAAAGAACCACTTTCAAACTGTGCACACCAGGATGATATAAGCGCAACAGTCTTAACAGACATTATCTGTTTATTCATGCGCAAGAAAGGTTACCAAAAAAGAAACGTGTATTAGTTGAATAAACTTGACAAACTGGACACCAAAAAAGTTCAAAATCACAGCAAACTAAGTAAATAAATGGAAAACAAAGAATGAATTCAACTAAATATGATTTGTGCAAAGAATCATACAGCTTGAAGCACAGCAGTAGTGGTGGAGGAAGATAACCGGCGTTGACTCGGGCCTCCAAGCTTTCCTTTCACAGAACTGGGGAGGGCATCCTGCCCCATAATGCTAGAAGAAAATACTGAACAAGACGAGTCCGCAAACAAGACTAGCTCCTCCTGCAAGTCAGATGAACAGATTACCATGCCACGGAACCATAAACAGAAAGCTTAAAGAGGAAGAAATAGATAATCAAAACACTTAAAAGCTCAGTCCAATCAGTTCCCAGTACCATGACAGAGAGGAAAACATTAGTGAACCTCTGATATAAAGTAGCAGCATCTGCATAACTTAATGTATCTATTGTTTCAAGTGAGCCAAATTCCGATCTGGTTCTGAACTTGATACCATATTCGGTGGTTCTTTCCTGCATAATCTGAAGCTCCATAACCAAGCTCAAGGTAATGATGAGAAACTTAACAGGAACATACTCTGAATTCTTATTATGACTGTGGACAGTAGCAATATGATTTTGAATGAACTGCATAAACAATCAATATCAATCATATATGTCAGGACCTTCTGGTAGCAGAAATAATTAAAAAGATTAAAGGGGAAAAAAATTAAGTGAAGGCACACCGTCCATATGGGTATCAGATGATGCTCCTCCTTGATTGCAAGAAAAAGTACTCTTGCCCATCTTCTTGCTTCAGATTCCCATGCATCCAAGTCTCCGTCATCATAAGTAGTAAATGCATTACCTGTATAATGAGAAGTACAAAACCTGCTGGGGAAGTCATGGAGACTGTTCGGAAACTTTAACTCCACATTGGAACAGTTGACACTGCAATGCTTCCATCCACACCCCATAAGCCATTGTTGTACTTTGACTCTTAATGAACCTAGAAATCAATGAGATGGAGAGAGATTACATGTACATGAACAGACATGTATATATGAATGTCCACATGGGAATTTTAAGAAATACATGTGCCAGAAAACTAACTTTACTGATCAAAATAGGACACACACAAAGACTTACCACCATAATCAGTAAATTCCCGAGGCAATATTGAAATAAAGTGCAATAGTACCTCAAGAGGCACGTCAAATGTACACACCACTGAAGCACCAGTCTTGAGGATTTTCTCACAAACTGGTGTAATCAAAATAATACCCGGTTAGTTATCCTTTCAACTTTTGATTATTTCATATCAAAGTTAATCCATAAATGAGAAAACATAACAACCCAATTAATTTATTCATTTGAGACCTCGGAGCCGATAATTCGGATTGAAATGCTGTTTGCTGCTCTCAATAATAAACCTCAAAGCATCAAGTAGATAATCTTTTCATTTTGAAGCAAACTTTCTGAGTTAAACGCGTCTCGACCCTTTCTGCTTTGCCGTCATTATCATGTGTTGTAACTCGATGAGCAGCTGAAGCTATGCATTCAGCAAGGCCCATCAATCCAGCTCTACTAAATGAATGCTGCCTGGCAGCAGATGCTAAATTGCTCAGAAAAGCAATCCACTTCCTGTAGCAACTTGGAATGAGCACTCAATGTCATCTTTTTTCCAAAAGAAATAACAATATCAAAAATCCGCATGCCTTTTTCTTTTATAAATGGATAGGAATCTTAAATTATCATGGAAACAAGAATCTGAATTTGATTTGTTAGAATAATAAAATATCTTCTAAGTTAAAGCCTTAAACATTAGAAATTTTAAACAAAGGTTCCAAAAAAGTTGAGGACATATTAAAAGGAAAAACTCAGGCACGAGATTGAATACCTCAAACTGAGGCAACTAGCATATAGGTGTAAGAACTGAGCTGCATCTTCAATTGTCCTTGACGAGTATACTCCTTTTACGCCTATTGCAAGAAGAACAAAAAAGGAAGTCAACATAATGAAATATGACATTGAAAGTACTGATTCCTTATTTTAAACATGGGAGCACTCGTTTATCTTAGGAGCATAAAAATAGTATTCCATTTATTAATTATACAGTGCCAAAAAAAAAATTTCTGATGGTTTCTGGATGAAAATTTGAAAATACAAACCAAATTCTTTGTGGTGCACAGGATCATTTAACGCTTGTAAGAATGAACCAAGAATAAAAGTTTCAGGAACTGAATTCGCAAAGTTTCCATAATCCTTCCACTTGATGCCCAAAATTGACTGCATGATCAAGCACCTAACTGCACATAAGCAACATATGAGAAGACCGAAAAGACTGTCTAGAATATTATCTTTTGCTAAATAAGTATGTAATTATACATATATACTGCCATATATCAAACTACTTGTCATAATAATGATTAAGAGTGACCATTACCTTGTGGATTATCATGATGGAGTCCTCGCTCCCACAAAATCGCTAACCAACTAAAGATCTCATCTGACATTCCAAGTTGATTTTGACGAGGTCCTCCACCATCTGAGCTTACGAAATTTACATGTAAGGTAGAGGATTGGAGCAACAAGGATACCTATGACAAAATTCTATACATGAATGAGCATCTCAGAAAAGGTTGAAAAATACCAAAAGAACGTACTCAATAAGAATCCTTTTAGCTTATTTAAAGCCATTTGTTATGTTTATTAGAAATAAGCTTTGGCACATAAGAACAAGAAGAACACACACACAAAAGAAATAAAAATAATAATAATAGCCACAATAAGTACATTAATATATAAAACAAAAATAAGGCAGACTACCTGATGATTCCAAGCTGCTTCAACCAAGTGAGTACCATACTCTTCAAGCATCTCATATAGTAGTACGAAGGCTCCCATTTCTGCTGACTGTTCAAATTAGGCTCTGTTGGGTTACAAACTCTCCCAACACCCAATGACTTCGCTTCCATTTCAGCCCATGCTTCCCTCTTTGTCATACCCTGAGGAGTAGAATGTTTTTTGCGAGTAGTCTCAGAAATGCCAGAAGAGTGCCCCCCACCATTGCATTTATATGCAATACTGTCTTGAGTATGTGTAATGACTGCTTCCTCACGGAGCCCTCCTTATCAATCTGGTCAATAACACCAAAATTAAAAAAATTAAAGGTCTACCTCTATGAACTTGGGTTACTTGACAACGAAATAAAAGTGATTCATTATCGAGAAATGATGAAAAGATAATGCTACTCACCAGGCCTCTTTTAATTTCTTCCCAAAATTCCTTGTCAGCACTTATATCCAGTCCTGCAACTTTATCAGCATCACAAGGCAAGAAAGACAAATACAGAGACAGCACACTATAGGCATCTCTTCTCTCTGCAGGTCCAAGAGAAAATAGTGTCCCACAGCACTTCCAAATTTTCACAAAGAAAAAGTTCCTGGATGTCAATCAGATATATTTAGAAGCGTGCAAAAATGATGAATGCTTGTTAATAGGCAACAATATATGTAAGAAAAACACGTTTGGAAGAAGTCAAAGAGATTACCTGGAAAGCGAACACTTGTTGCCTTCAACCAAAACTTTAAAGGAGGGATAGGCAGCAAATGCTTTGAAAATGATCGGGAGAAGAAAGCTAATTGCACAAGCACGGTGTTCCAAGCTTTCTGTAAGCATATGTTCAGCCATAATACAGAGACTCCAAATTAAGTTACCAGCAAAATGTTGAGCATCAACATGACCATTAGCCACTATCGATTCTGTTGTTAAAGCTATTTTCTGGTTTGAAAGGGCAACATCAAGCATTACGGCTAGGATGTGGCATGAAACTGGCAGTGTGAGGGACCAAGTTGGATATTGGCAGTGTTCCATATCCACCTCTGAACGACCTAAAATGTTATCTTCTGATTCTTCATTTTTAAGCATACCCAAAGAATGATAAACTGATCTCAATAAAAATGGAACCAGGTTTGCCTCAGCAACCACCCAGCTATCTGTCTCAACCAGAACGATAACGAATGATTCTGCGACCTAATGGCCAAGTTTCACGCAACAGAACAGTCAACAAGGAAGGTTTCGATACAAAAGGGCTAAAACAAGAACTTATAGTCATAGTCAAGCTTTTACGGTCTACCTGGTTAAGCAATTCACGATTAAGAGTATGCAGTTCCTTCATCAATGGGAGAAAAATTCTCCAAATAAATAATTTTAAAGCATCGTGGTTAAAGCCTGCGGAGAAAAGTTATTGATAGACAGGTTCAGCCCAATTTATAACCTGAGCCCTTAAAAGCTAACAAGTAAAAGCCCCTCTTTTAACTTACAAACACCAATTAAATAATATTTCTTTTAATAAAAAGCGCAAAGAAAAAATCATACAAGTGTCATTACTGTAATGCGACAAGTTTGCAAGAAACAATTACTAACAAATTGGAAAAGAAATGCTATGGAGAGATCCAAATTTCCGATCCTCCAACATAGTTAACAACATCCATACAGCTCAATTAAAATACTACATATGGGTCATCCCCTCAAAAGTTCTGAAGAGTAAACACATCACAGCAGAAACAAATAACCCAGTAGCAAATATATGACACAATCATCATAGAAATTTTATAGAAACTTGAGGTAGACAAACATCCACACGCTCGTATCTACAAACATCTTCCCAAAAAGAGGACAATTCTTGTCCCAAACTTTTTGGCAGCCAAGAAAACAAGCATAACAAGTGTAGTAAAACACAGCCAAAATAAAACATTTCTTTGATTTGCCCAGGAACCCTTACTCACCTAGTTTCTTTAAAAGGTGGCAAAGTGCGGTGACAAAAGATGCCAGGTAGCTATACTTATCATCAGAATCCAACTTGTTGCCTTCGCTTAAGTCCTAATTAAAAATGGTTAAATTAGCTCAATCAACCAACCAACATCTATTAAAAACGAAAACCGGGCAAAACTAACCAAAAACGCTCAATCTCAAGCTCATTATATGCTCTATCATTATGTTAAAACTCACCTCAAAATAAAAGAAACAATCATATAAAGAACTGGGCATAGCTCAAAATGCAAATTCCACAAATTTCGTTAATTTCACGTCTCCATCTACGAACAGACAAAATAAGGCCTAACAAAAAACTGGGTATTGCTCAAAATGCAGATCCCAAAACTCCCTTTCAAATCCGAGAATGTCTTTAACGTCTTTACTTACTCACTTCCCATTTTCTCAAGAACCAAACAGACAAATATAGACGTATAAAAAAAGAGGTATTTTGATGGAACTGGGGGTACCTTAGTGAGGTCAGGAGAAGTGTCAATGAGTGAAGTGAAAAGGTTAGACGGAGATAAGCCAGTAGAAGCCAGTAGGCAATCCAGAACCGCCGGAATTGCAGGCGGTGGAACTTGACGGAAGCTGTTCCAGAGAGAGGTGATGAGAGAAGAGGTAGCTTCTCTGTCGTTTGCAGCCATGTTCTTCAAATGGTTGCAGAGAGTAACGTCCCTCCCTCTTCCGATCAGAGAGCGGGAGAGAAAAGAAATGCAGTAGTTGATTTTCAACAGATTTTTTTTTTTTTTTTTTGGTTCCTTGTTTATTTCCATCGGACGGTTCTGATAAACCCTAGGCTCAGAATCATAAACCCTTTTTTTTTTTTTTTTTGGTGAAAGTAACGTAAAAAAATTGTTGTCGTAGATATGCTAAAATTTTTTGTCGTTTGATGAATTTGTCTTTTGAGATTTTTTATTTTTTATTTTTTATTTTTTTTTTTTTGTGGTTTAATTTAAAAAGTAAAACAAGTAGGACATGTACCATTAGTAAACATTACTTCGTGACATTTAAAATGTGTACTTTTTTTTTAAATCAAGAATGACTACGATACAATTATTTTTATATATCTTATCAATCGAATTTATTTTTAAATCGTTAAAATATAACCGAATGACTGAAATATTATTTATATATAATAATTATAATACACATTACCTTATATTACTATAGATTAATAATTAATCAAATTAAAAAATAAATTTAAGAGACCAATCTCCTTCTCTGACGTCGACGACTTCCCTACCAATACCAACGACGGACCCCTTCCCCCTAGCCAAATCTACTTCGCCTTCCCCCCCATGTCGGCGTCAACCCAGTCCCTCCCCCAATGCTCGAGCCCAAGTACCCCGCCCCCCTTCCCCCACGACGCCTACCAACCCAATCTCTTCTTCCTTCTCAACCCCGACGACAAAAACCTCCCCTCCTCCCTAACCTTCCACCAATGAAGGTGGATTTTTTAAAAATTCTTTTTTTATTATTTTTTAATTTCTTAGTCAAATACTAACTGTAAGATAAAGTATATGATAATTACCGTATACAAGCAACATCTTAGCCGTTTGATTACATCTGAATGATTTAAAAATAAGCTTTTATTGATAGGGTATATTAAAAGGATTTTCCCGCAGTTTTATCCTTTATTTTATAAGATATTTATAATTGAGAAAGTTTGTGGTAGAGCCCATTTTATATACCCTATTGATAGAGCTCATTTTTAAACCGTTAATATGTAATTAAACGGCTAAAATGTTATTTATGTATAATAATTATAATACACCTTACCTCATATTAATATAAATTAATAAATAAAATAATAATAATTTAAAAAAAATCTCATTTACAGAGGGGCTGAAAAACCTCGTCGTATTTTTCAAAAAAAAAAAAAAAAAAAAGAAAGCCTCATCATCAGCATCGAAAGGGGGCACAAGCAGATTTATTAGAGGGAGGAGCTGTCCGTTACTGCCGCCGGGGGTAGTGGACTAGGTCGATGCAAGGAGGAAGGGAGGATCTAGTTGGGGGGGAGAAAGACTAGGTCGATGCTGATCGAGGGGGGAGAGATCTGGTCGGAAGTGTATTATAATTATTATACACAAATAATATTTCAGTTGTTCAATTACATTTTAACAGTTTAAAAAATGAGCTTTACCGATAGGTATATAAAAGGGATTTTACCGCAGCCATTCCTTTTAAAATATGTACCTGAAGAAGAAGAAAATCAAAACATTGTTGGCTTCCAATTAAAAAAAAAAAAAAAAAAACCTTAATGACAAAGTTAAAAGCAGAACTCTAACAATTTTTAATTATTTATCTAACAATTATGATGAATAATGTGTTTACATGAAAATCAAGGCATAGGGTTTCCTTTTCTCTCAACCCCTTTTCTCTCAAGTGTCTCACATACTATGGTTTTTCTTTATGTGGTACTTCCGCCGCCGCTGTTTCGGCTGACTAGGGTGATCGGTGGCTTGGTAATTTCAATATGAATAGAGTCGAAAGGTCCTAGTTGGGAGTTTCTCAACTAGATTTAACTCGATAAGCTTCAGGCAGTTTGGGATCTAGTAAAGCCTTGGTGATCAATAATGGTTAGCACGACGATCTCTTACCTTGAGCTAATTGATTTCCTCTAAGTTGTGGTGTGCAGCAGAGTGGTTATTCCACGTGGGGCGAGAATTTTACCGTTAATGTTATTTTATTTTAATAGTTTGTTTTTGTGTTTTAGTTTTAATTTTATAATAAAGGAGATAGTTCCCATATTTTTCCAGTTTGTTTTTATGTATGTGTGTTCCGCTTGAGTTATTTTCTAACGGTATATGTCTATTTGTTTCGTTAATATTATGGTTAGGCAGAATTTATTACAGTCTCTGTGTTACAAGTAACTGTCTCTCGATCAATCGGAATATTCCATTGATTGTTGATGTTTTTTGAAAAAGAGCTTTGTATATGCTTAATAATAGGATTGCCAAGAAATTTGAAGAATTTTATAGCCATTGGGTCTCGGTTTATATCATCCTCATTAAACTTCATTAGATTTTACTGACGAAATTGATCTTAGTCAATGATTATGTCTCTTGTATCACAGGATTGTTTTATTTTTAGTATTAATATTTGTATCTCTTTTTAATTTGAACGATAATTTTCTCTTTTATATATATATATATATATATATATATATATTGTAACTAGACCAGAGAAGTTGAATATGGAGCCATCAGCATCCCTTCGACCAGCAAGAATAGGAAAGAAATTAAATCTCTCGATGCCTATAGCACATCGAAGCACTGCAAATCACCTATTTCAATTTTCTATAAAGATTCTCATAAGAGTACCTTGTCTCTTTAAAAAGTTCTCTCCTGAGATGTCTACCAATCTTAATGATCCGTTTGGTGGAGTAGTTTGAGTTGAGATTTTTAAGTTTCAATAGTAAATTTTTTTGAATTTTCAGAAAAGACAAACAACTTTTTGGGAAAAAGATAAAAACTTTTTGGGAAAAAGATAAAAAAAATTTTGAGATGAGTATTTTGAGTGGATGAACCAAACAAAGCCTAAAAGTGCTCACTCGCTTTATATTATGAAAAGGCTCATAAATTAAAATTTTTTCCTCTTCTCAATATTAAGATGTTGCGCCCTTATTAGTGTGAACAGAAACTTAGTATCATATATTGATACTTTCCACATGAAAAAATCTTATTTACAAGGTATAATTTTTAATCATCATGTTATAATTAGATCAAAAACTAAAAAATGTGTTAATTTAAAAAAAAAATACAATAGATTAATGATATATTTAGATCATAGGTTAAAAAATATATTAAACGAAAATAATATGTAAAAATAATATCAAGTCTATAAATCCAAAATCCATACGAATATTGTAGAGTGATAATATCTTTTTCTAAGGGACAACACTTGAATGACAAAAAACTTTAAAATTCATTGTGTTAATATGATACAAAAACAAAAATAATATTAGATTAATATAATGCAAACTTAAATTAAAATAAACTATAATTTGTTATCAGGTCGATTCAAGATGAGGAGTTTTGTGTTATGTTAGTTTAATAGATTAAAAAAATGTGATTATTTTAGATAATTTACTAAAATATTATTATTATTTTTTGTTTGCGTTTTGTTCACCGGTTAATTGGAGATAAGAATTTTTAAAATAGAGTTCGATGATTTTTTAAGAATCAATTATAATTTTTATTGATTAAAAAAAAGATAAAAATTGAGAAAAAATATAATTTAATTGAAGTTGAATTCAAAGGTGTGAAGCCTTCCAAGAACAAAACACAGAAAATAAACAAAACGACAAGAACTAGGACGTGGAAAGGTTGGTGCGTTTCACCACAAAACCATCACCCACTTCAGTTCAGCATTTTCCGAGTCACCAAACAAAACAAAACAATCTCCCAGTGGCTCGCCAGCTTCCCATTGGGCAGTGGAGACTGGAGAGCTGATGCTTATTTGTCGTCTCCATAGAGCCCACCTCCACTTTTCACATTTTAGTCCTTCACATTAAAAAAAAAAAAAAAATCAGATACACCAGAACAGAACACTTCCATCCCACAATGCATTCGCCACAAGCTCTTCTCGCCCTTTTGATCGCTCTATGTACACCCCCACTATTTGTTCTTCTTCTTCTTCTTCTTCTTTGTTTTGTTTTTTTTTTTGTTTTTTTTTTTTTTTCTGTTTTTGGAAGAATTTAAAGAAAACCCAGTTTTCGTTCATTGGATTTTCATTACTTCGGCACTGAATCTTTAATGTTGTTTTTTCAGGTCTGCTCGGAATGGTGGTGGTGGCAGAAGATGGGTTTTGCTCTGCGGGTTCTGTGATTAGGTCGCCTTCAGAATCGAAGCATTTGTATTGGAAGGTCACCAATCCCACTCTTTCTCCTTCTCATCTTCAAGGTCAGTAGTAGTACACATCAAACGTTTGATTCTTTTTCTTAAAATACTACATGGGCAATCGAGAAATTTTGATTTTAAAGGTGTCCCAAAACTTTTTATTTATTTATTTATCTTTAAAAGGAAACTTTATTATGTTGTCAAATTGTGAACTTCTTTTTTTTTTTTTTCAATGTTTCCCATGGAGATTATGGCTTTATATCCGTAGCAGAATTTTTTGATCGTAGTAATTTATAAGGCCTTGTTTGGTAATTTAACTCAAATTGTACTTTTTCATCTCAGTTTTTATCTTTTCTGAAAAGTCAACAAAAATTTTCAACTCAAACCGTATTTTTTTAACTCAAACTCATTCACCAAACGGACCCATAGTTTTTAACTATCACATCTCATCATATCAGAATCTTAGTAGAACAGTATTTGATTAATATATGATGGTTAGAAATTGTGTCCGACCTTTGTGTGTGTGTGTGTGTGTGTGTGTGTGTGTGTGTGTGTGTGTGTGTGTACACCACAGCCGAATCCTAATGAGTGTGTGAAAACTTTTCCCTGTTTCAGTTATGAACTTTTGTGTGTGTACACTACAGCCGAATTCTCCTAATGAGAATCCCATGAACTTTGATTTTAGAAAACTTTTCCCTGTTTCAGTTATGAACTTTATTCACAAGTGCAATGACGCTGATGAGAAGTTAAAATCTTTGAGGTTAATATTGTTTTTTTCTTGACAGACTTGCCAGGTTTCACACGCAGTGTTTATAAAAGAGACCATGCTTTGATAACACCTGAGAGTCATGTCTTCAGTCCTTTACCCGACTGGTTGGCATATTCGGCGCTACATTATTATATAATTCGTGTAATTAGAAAGATTGTCTCGTGTTTGATGATGCAGTAATTGGAATTGCTGTGACAGGACAAATACATTAGCAGCCTATTTGATTACACCGGCCATCGGTGCGCACTTTGTGATGTACCTTGCAAAGATGCAAGGTTCGTTGAACACTTGAACGTTAGCCTTGAATCATATTATGTGGCATTTACGTGTTTGGAACCTGCTTTAATTTTGTAGTTATCTGATTTGTGCTTTAACTTTGCAGGGAATTCACTGTCTGGACTCCCTTCTTATGATGTTGAGAGGTGTGAAATTCCTCTCTTTTCCTTGTTGTTGTGTCTTTTTTTAACATGTTAACAATGCATTTCCTGTTTTTTAAGTACTTTTTACTAGGATTTATTCCCTTGTATCTCAGCTTATTATTTTTGTGAGCGTTTATATTACTAGGTTCATATTTGTGGTCGAGGGTTCTGTGATAATGACTAATGTTTCTGGCGTCAGCCACAAACTCAAGGTAAAAAGCTGGATCGATACTTAAATTTTCCCTTTAGGGATTTCAACTTTTGTTAACGACTCATGAATTGTCGAGCATTTTGGCCGCTATATTGTTGTTTGCAAGGTTTGATATAGTAGTTTAACACTGAAGCTATCCCCGTTTTGCAACTATCTTTTTACATGCTTTTTTTTAGACCTATCTTTTGTTTTTAATCAAACCGAATTTCTTGTATTCCCATCGCAGATGATATTCAATGTCTATAATATCTAGATAAACTGATGGATTTGAATTTATCAGTAATGCATGGTGCTCAAATGGATTGTGGGAAAATGCTAAACAGAAGTCCGATCTTCTTGATATTTACTTACAGGTTGATTCATACGCTTATTTACCGCCTAACTTTGAACATTCACTCAAGTGTGACGAACCTGCTACCCTTATAGTCTTTGAGAGAAGGTTAGTTCACCACATTTTGAATTTAATGATTCGAGTGAAGATTTCTTATCTTGTCCCTCCAAATCTCGTGCCATCTTTCTTGGCATGCCCAGCAACAAAGTTCACAAAATCACCTTTCAAAACAAGGGACAAGATTAGGATGGAGTTTCATTTGTCCACAAACCTCTTTTATTTTATTTTATTTTTATTATTCAATGGTGTTAGTAGTAGTCTTCGAAGTGCCTAACATGCTTTATTCTGTTAGATATGCTTCTTTAGAGAATCATGTTACTGAGCAGATTATTGGTTCAACAGATCAGCAGCCACTTCTTGAAACTCCTGGTGAGGTAAGTAAATGCATTTCGTAAGAAATTTACTTCTACTCTCTCATGCATTTTCAGTTGAAATAACATTCATCAGAAGTTCTCGTGCATAATTGTGTTTCAGAGTCATCGGTCCTTCATACAAAATCTGTATGAAGGGAAATTTTCAACATAAGTTCTCAGGATTTCTTGTTATTGCAAGTGATATGATATTGTGTATTTGTTGATATACACTATCATTAGATTCATTATTTGTTTGGTTTATTTGTTCACTTTTCTTAACCCGCTGTCAGATCTTTGAGCTCAGGAAGCTTCTGCCCATGTCTCTGCCTTATGACTTCAATGTCCATGTAAGTCGTCTTTGTCATTCAGCTCAAATCCACGTTTCCATGGTTGTGGCCTTCTTTTAATTGTTGTTTAACACTGTTGGATTGAACCTTGTCTTTGCAGATTATGGATTTTCAGCCCGGGGAATACCTTAATGTTAAGGTATCTCTGTGTGACTTTTCTGATCGAATCTATTAAATTAATTGGAACGAAGCACGTTCTCCAACTTTGATTTGGATTAAAGTTTGGCCTATTATTTACTAAAAATAGATGAAACTTCTGTTACCGTTAGTATATTTGATACGAGAAGAGTGCGGTTTTAACTACTGAATATGTCTGGTGAATTTCTCTAGTTGTCTCGGTCTCTCCAGCTTTTCAAGGATACTATTTTCTCTTGCCAAATATCATGATCTTTAATGTTATGTATGCATGGTTATTTACTTTTTCAGGAGGTCCATTATAATCAGCATGGTTTATTGCTTTTGGAGGGACAGGGAATTTACCGATTGGGCGATAGCTGGTAAGAGTTTAAATGTTAAGGCAGAGACGGCACTAGGATCTGCATATTGTATTTTGTCGTCTATCATTCCCAAACATTTCGGAAGAACTAATATTTCATCGGAAGCAGCAAATAATGTCATTTTAGCACTATATTTCGGTTTAGAGTTTCATGTTAATTGTTACCATTTTTCACCTGATTCTCGTTCTCCTTGCCGTTCTTAGCTTGATAATTGATCGTTTCCGTTGCGACATCTGTTTTGATTGGATTTTCCGTCGACTTTAATGTTTGACAGGTACCCTGTTCAGGCTGGTGATGTGATTTGGATGGCACCGTTTGTGCCTCAATGGTATGAAACATTCGAATCCCGTATTGTACCTTGTTTTTGACGTTGAAAAAATCCTTTTCCTGTGATTGATTTTCAGATGATGATTCAATTTGCAAACTTTTCAGGTATGCTGCACTGGGTAAAACTCGCTCTCGATATTTGCTGTACAAAGATGTGAACAGGAATCCCTTGTAGTCCCATTTCAGATTCGACATGATTTTGTGCAAGACATAGTATGTGCATATTAGAACAATCTGACATTTATCGCGCTTGTTTCTGTAGTCCAAAGACACTTTCAACTTGCCTGCTTAATTTATGATAAACTTATTAACAAAAACTTCAAATGATGCTAAATTTTAGTTCGATTTTGATCAACTTCCATTCTGGTAATACTAATCCTATAAGATGTGTTTAGGCTAAATGGTGATGATTGGCGTTCTATAGGCTTTTAAAACAAAGAAGCTAAAATATGAAGCAAAATTGCAGATTTTTCAGTGAAGAGTAATACTAAGCACCTGGCAGTGGAAACCAATGACCAGATAGAGAAGTCAAATTATGAGAATTCTCACGCAGAGAGTATGAAAAAATATCCTGCGGTAAACACTATTTTGATCCATATAGATCTTTCATCAAATTATTTTAGTTTTGTATATTTGTTTTTTGTGTTTGAAGTATACGATTCTAACCACATTTAACTTCTAGAAACGCGCATTATTAATAATAAGAACACCATATCGTAGAAAGTTTTGCCAAATTAAGTGGGAACTAAAATTTGGTAAAGATTAATACATGATGGATTTGATATTTGCTATTCTTGCCGAATTTTAATCAAAATCGGTTTTCAAGTCATTGTAAGGAATCTTCCTCTCTTGACAGGGCAATGGTTTTAATATGGATAATGTGTCATAATTGCTTGTACTCCTTTTGAGTGAAGATAGTAGAGAATTTCAGAATCTCTTTTTATCCATACAACCTTTGGGTTAGATTATCAAATATTATCATGATCAAAATTGCGTCTGTTTAATAACCTTTTTCCTTTTCCCTTGCCATCACTGGCGCGGCACCCCCATAAACAAAAGATCATGGTGGGGCCATGGTTCCTTCGACATATGGTTAATAATGCCTCCACGTGGCACCTAAATGACCACCTTGGAATGAATCATTTTATGTGGATCCCATACATTTACACACACATGTATAAGGAGGGGCTGCTGTCTGCTCTTTTCTTTTACGATGTTTATAACTTTTTTTTTTTAATGATATTTTATATTAATTAGGTGATTCTAATATCACATTTTTAATTAATATAATGTGATAAGATTTTAAATAAGAAGTTATTATGCTGTAAAAAATTATATATAAATCAATTAGTTGTTATAATTTTTTAAACAGAAAATTATAAATATCAGATTGTATCCGACGTTGACAACAAAATTTTGAATATATATATATATATTTTATTACCAATATTATGAAACCCACCACTACCACCGCCGACCCAATTTCTCCCACCACTCCTTTGGCTAGTAATTTTCCCCTTACAGATTTGGTGGGATGCTTTTGTATCAAAACCTTGCCCAAATGGGAATATTTTGATAAACATCAAGTTTATTTATTTATTTTGTACAACAAAAAGGATTTCATCTTTTTCTCTCTCTCTTTTATTGAGCTACTTTTCTCAAAAGCCATCATTAGTGGCATTAATTTCTGTCACAAAATTCCCCTCCCCCTCCTTTCTTAAAGGGTTTTCATCCTGGTCATCAAATTCCCTTACCAATGACCTTACCTCTCTGTTTAGCTCTATCTCTCACTAATTAATTAATCAGTAATATTAGCAACATGTTATGTTATCGTACACATGAACAGCTTCGGCTAATAATTAAAATTTTGGCTTCTTGTATTTATCATTAAACAAAATGAGGTGCTTTCTTTTCTGTTTGTCGAAACAGAATGTTCTTACCACATGATGATGTCTGCATTTCCAATGTCCTGGTCAATAATTTTGATTGGAAATGTCAAGCAGCATCCAATTATAAGTTTACCAAACTTAACAAATTTCTTATTCCTTTGCTTGAGATTCTGAACTTAATATATAGTGGTGGTGGGTTTGATTTATGCAGATCTTTCTCTAATTTTCTATATAGCATTCGCTTTTTTGTGTTTTTGTGCAGGCTCTTGTTATATTTGAGGCTTTCTAGTGTTAGATTTGAAAGATTAATTTTAGGCTAACAAAAGTCAACATCAGCAATAGATTCATTATCGTATCGATCAGAATGACCCTATGATATTGGAGACAGAGGTCAATTTACTGGAGCTGAAAATTGGTTTCTTATGGAGCTAGAATTTGTCGCTGTTATACAGTTATATGCATGCCAATAGGAGAGTACATATTGAAAAAATTCTCTCAATTTTTTGGTCGAATCAATGATTTTCTTATTTATTTACTGTAATAAATTTTTTCAAATATCAATTTTGATGTTCAAGATTTTTTTTTTTTTTTGTAATGTTTATTTCAGCTTTATTTTATTTTATTTTTGAGCAAACACTGCCTTATTCATTTACGACGTGCTTTTTCTTACATGAAAATCAGTAGTCTGTTATAAATATAGCTATATTGTTCCTATATATTTCAACCTAAAAAGAAACCATATCGTATTTATTCGTATTACTATTAGAAGTGTTATTCTTCCAAAATCCAAATGATGCTTGTTCTCGAACCCAATGTATTAATTTAATAGAGTGAGGGAGATATTATAGTTAACTAAATTATCATTAATTTGGATTTATATTATATTTACATTCGGATTTATTTATTTCTTTAATTAGTAAGAACGAAATAATTTTTTGCCTCATTGCTATTTAAACCCTTTTTATTCAGTTTATTTATCGTATTATAAATTTTTATTTTTATTTTTATTTTTATTTTTTTATTTTTTACAATTGCAATAACAATTTCTTATTTTTAATGCATGGTGATGAAGCTTCTTATTCTCAGTTTTTTATATGGTGATGACTGATGATGAAATCTGAGGTTAATTCATCCAAATTATGACATCATAATTAACTAATTTCCAGAGTTCTACAATTAATTGAAGCTAATTTTTTATTAGTCACAAAGTTAAAAAGTCAATCACTATTATTATTATGTCTCGACATTATTATAATTTGTTGTCACCCAAGTTGGATCAATATAATTCCTGGATAGATCTGCTTTTGGGAAGCCTAATGATCATATTAAATCTGATTATCTTTGTGACAAAATATATCATATTTACAATTATCATCCCAATAAGTTCACCAAGATTTCCGAGATCATTAAGCAATATTATCAATAAAGTCAACTTTAATTTGTAGGGGAAAAAAAAATATTAAGGCGCCAAATTTTGTCCAAAAGTGGGTGGGTATTTTCTGGCCCTAACTGTTAATTAGGTGCATGTACATTTCTTTAAAAAAGTCAATTCTTTCCTGTGGTTCTGTAGATGTCAGTTCATGACAGCTTGCATTTCAACTGGAGATCTTATTTCTGATACGCTTCTACTCAGTAAAGGTTGAGTTATTGACGAACACACAGAAATAAAGAACGTATATAATTTATGAATAGATCGATTTTAAAGACCTTCCTAATTGAGTCTCAAATTAATTAGAGAGTGACCTTCACTTGTGAGATGTAAGTATCTATAAGTCCCTTTAATAATCAGCCAATAATTGTTTGAATCGAGTGAACTTCAAACAAAAAAACCTTCCTAGTCGAGTCTTAAATTAGTCGGAGAGTGAAATTCACTTATGATATATAAGTATCTACAAATCTCTTTTACAATCAGCTAATAACTGTCTGAATAGAATCATTTTGTGAGAATGGATTCTCGAATCACCTAATTCAAAAGTTCTTGTGGTTAATTTATCTATAAATTATGTATAATACATTAGAAGAAAATGATAGTGATAACGAGGTGTACCGTACATTTCTTTTTTTCTTCTTTCCTTATATACTAATTGGATAATTGGAAAAAACCCTAAGCCTATGAACACTGTGATTGAGCAACTTGAGTGGTAAGGAAGAAAAACACGTTGATTCCTACTGACCAAAACTTCATTACTTTTGTGTGTGTGTGTGTGTATTTATGTATGTATCTATGTATATGCACTTTTAACTAGAATACAAATGAGAAAAGTTACCGATGTGATGTGATTGACTTTGAGGTACAAAGAAAAGAAGCAACATAAAGTGACGATACACACGAAATGTTACTGTTCCACTTTCTTCATCAAATTCCCTTATGGTGGCTGGTGGCAAGTGGCAAGTGGCAACTCCACTCTTTTGAATTTTGTGGCTTTTACCTGGAAAGACAAAAAAATGTGAAAAAAACGAAGGCAAATATCCAAGAGTTTGTTAAAATGGCAACTCTAATGGTCGAGACTTAAAAGTAGTGATTACTTTTTTGCTAAAGGTTCTATATATATAGATATACATGCATAAGCCTTTTGTGGTTTCTGCCCTCATAATTCGTGTCCTTTGCATAACGTCCAAAGAATTTGCCAAGATTCCAAAACATGCGTATGCACACCTCTAGAGTCATAGGATACCTGTATACATATAAAAATTATAGATATATGAGTATATATAATATGCCAAAGTACTCGGAATGTTAAAAGGGATAGATAAATAATGGAGGTCATAAGAAGGTGTCGATTTAGTCGGGATATTTTGATATACCTATTAATTTATATCATTGTGATTTATTTTAAATATACATATATAATGTGTCAAAGTCATAATAAAGGGAAAAGATGGATTTGCTGATCTACAGCATGTGATAGACACAAAACTTTACCTTTTATTTTAATTAATACACACACATATATATATATATATATACATGAAAAAATTAGTTCATGCAAATAAGGGCAAGTAGTTCCATTGGCGATGAGCTACGCATGGGAGAAAGAAACAATTAGATCAATTGGAGCTTAGCGCATAGATCACAACGATTATAATTAATTATTATAAATTAATGCACTTCTGCTTTGCAGGTGGATATTATGTGTTTCTTTTCAATCATGGCAGACCGTTCTGATAAAATTAGATTTGTGTGTGTGTGTGTGTCTATGATCTATACATAATACATATAAATATATGCCTATATTTGTCTTGAAATTTGATGATAATTAATAGAGAAGAAGGGTTTTCAGTAGAGGACAGAAAATTAATGAGCTCTAGAAAACTCTCCTTTTGTCTTGTATCGATTTCGAGCTCTTACTGACATGGGGTGGTCGCTTTTTGTCCTCTTTTCATAACTTTCATTTCATAATTTATACATATATATGTTATTGATTTCCACCATGAATATGATCTTTACACACCCATTTGTATATGTTTGCAATCCTCTTTTCTTGTGGAGAGTGCACTTCATTTGGACATTTGGACATTTGAATCATGCTTGTGGACACCTTATCTTTTAGCCAATAACCCTAAGATGGAGGAGCAAATTATTTGAGCAAGGAATTAAGAAACAAAAAGATTAAAGTATATATATATATATATATATATATATACGTGTGTGTATATATGTTGTGTAGATGATGTTACATATGTTAGTGACTTTATGTTCATGGGCACGATAAAGCTTCCATTACAATGTAAAGTTAATTAAGAGTTGATAAAATACTATATATGCTTCTTGTTGGATCCGAAAAGGATCACTATACAAATGTTTTTAGCCCAAATAGGAAACTATATGTAGGCTACTCCTACTTGTTATACTATATATTAGATAATTATTAAAATTAATTAATGGCCGGTCAGTGGTTAAAGGAGATGATAGCAACTTATGTACATTTTCTTTTACATTTATATTCTATTATAATCCTATGGTGTGAGGGGAATGGAAAAATGCAGTCAATCATCTCTTTCTTTTCTCCTTTTTTTATTTTTATTTTTTTTATTTTAAGAAAAGCTTAAATTATTCGAATTAGTTCTTGGAACAAGTTGTATCCCCATCTGTGTGTGTATTTAGAAAGCCAAGAGCACTTTGTATAAAAAAAATATATATATAGAAAACTTATAGTTGTTAAGTGAAAGTGTACAAAAGCACTCTGTACTGCCAATGTAGTTTTTAAATTATGTACTGGAGAATCTATATTTTGTAGCTTTTTATATTTTGCTTTTGCTTCTGCTTCTACTTTAAGTTTGTATAAAGAACGCATGCTTCAATAAAAAGCACAACAATTTTAACTAGACTCGTCTAACAAAGTTTTTGTTTTTAGTCAATAGAAGAAGAAAAACAAAAGTTTTGACTTTTCAATAAGTGTTTGAAATCATATTTTTAAAAAAGCTTATGAGGTTAGAATAATTTTAAAGTTTTTCGCATAACTGATAAAAACGAAGTTAATAACTTCTAACTTAAATTCTAATTCAAATTTTAAAGTCTAGTTAGAAAAACTTTTTTTGAAACCCCATTTTGTGACTTTGACTAAATGTTCTTCTAACAAATTATTCAAATACTTTCAGAAATAGTTTTGTGACATAAGAAGCCAAAAGCATCTTATTACGGGTCGAAGGGTACTAATGAGTCCCATGATCTTCGGTCATTAGAGTCCCTATATCATATCCAATAAACAAGAAAATATGTGACATTCAAAGAATTGATTTCCTGATATCAAAGGCCAGTCAGATATTCTAATTGATCATTTAAATACTTTCATAAATAATTTTAAAGCACAAAAAGCCGAAAAGCATCTTGTAACATGCCGAAGATCAGTACTAATGAATGAATCCCATGATCTTCAGTCATTAGAGTCACCATACCGTATCCAATAAACAAGAAAATAAGTGACTTTCAGAGAATTGATTTCCTCATATCAAAGGCCTATAAGGAGCAACTTTATACCCATTTGTGACCCATGAATTTTGGCTTTCTACTTAAAACAAATTAATAAACTAATGAAGGAATGAAGATGTAATTATACACCATAACAAATGCTTTCACTTTCCCCTCTTTATAATATTTAACATGTGAGAAGCTGTGTTGGCATTTCCCAACCACACGCAACACCAAATTGGAAGACATTATTAAGGGGTTTTAATTTGCTAGCTTCAGTGCATGTGGACTTCTTAAAAAATAATAATAATAATAATAAGAATCAACATTAATGTGATGGCAATGGAAAAAAGAGGATACCTTTTTGGCATTAAAGGAAGACCTAGTACTCTTAGGAAAATTATAGCATTCTAATTGCTAATCATATCTAGCTAATTATGATTTTAATGGGTAGAGATCAGATCGTATGAGAGGTAAAATAATAATAATAATAATAAATAAATAAAAATTGAGCAATGATATACCCAATTCATGAATCTCTTTAGCAATTGGGGTTCTTTTCGTTTGCTTGCACCATACAACTCTTTCAAAGGAAACAAGTGTGTATATGAGGTAGCATTATTCTCTTACTTCACTTTATTATGATCTTCTTATCCGATCTCAAATATTGATCAGTCTTCACTAATTTATGTCTTTCACAAGAAAAAATTAATGCAAGTGTAGGACTAGCCTATTTGAACTAGCCCTAGCTACTCCCTAACACACCTTCTGTTGATCAATCTCTAAGGATCCGTTTGGCAGAATTTTTACTTTTATTTTGAGCTAGTAGAAAAAAAGAAACAAAAGCTGTGGTTTCTCAATAAGTTTTTGGAACCAAATAACATATGAGGTCAAAATGATCTTTAAGGTTTTTTTAATAAGTAATAAAAATTTTAAAATGAAGTTTGTAATTTAAACTTTATTAGAAGTTAAAGTTTACTCAGAAGAGTTTTTATTAGAAGCTTTTTATTTTTATTTTTTGGGCTTTGACAAGAAGCACTTATCGAGATTGGAAGTTTTTCTGATAGATCATCCAAATACTTATAGAAGCATCTTTTGGACCTAGAAAGCCAAAAATAGCTTTTGAAAAGCTCTGTTAAATAGGTCCTGAGTGAGTCTCGCTAAGTCATGAGTACCATCAGATATCTTTGTTGAATAACTCTTTGGTGCATATATGAGTTTCCATAAACATTAATTTGGAGGTTAGTCTTACTGACCCTTCCAATGAAGTTACAGTGTTTCAATGAAAAGCTCTGTATAGGATGTGTGTGACGACAAAATATTAGTGGGAGGATATAGAAGACAAAAACCGATCTTCTTAAGATCGAGTTGGAAGCCTTGAAACGGACGATACATCAATAATCAGCACTCGTATAATTACTCAGTAAGAGATGAAATTGTTATATCAAATTTTCGGGAAAATTGGCAAGTTCATCTGAAAATTTTGAGGAAAAAAAATTATTCAACAAAAAGTCATCTTGTCAACTTAGAACTGTGGGAAGGATTTTAAATACAATTCTTTTAGGGAGGTTCTCCTTATATTGTTTAGTTTACATTTGGTTTGGCTGTTTTTTTTTTTTTTTTTTTTTTTTTTTTTTAAAGTATTATAATTAGATCTTTTATGAGTTAAGTTTGTTACGTTCTTTTTCTTTTCTTTTCTTTTCTTTTTTGGGTCTTTTGCTTATTTAAAAAATAATAATATAGCTTCATCAAAAGGAAGAAAAAGATGAAACACAACCACAAGAAGATAGTAATTATGAGTTATTCAATTTGACGATAAGCGTAACACTGCTATAGATACGTGATAAACCAAAGGGATTTCCATTTTTTTTAATTCTATGTTATTAACACTGCTACAGATACGTGCTAAACCAAAGGGATTTCCATTTTTTTTTTTAATTCTATGTTATTAGGAGGGTAAATCTCTTTTAGTCCCAATGTTTTTCATATTTCATTAGTTTTTTAATTCTTTTGGCTCTTCTGTTTTGGGTTTTTTTTAATATAATTTTTTTTTATGGTTTTCTTTTGATTTAAGCCTCTGGACCTAATTTGGTGGCACTTTTTATTTCTACATATTGTAATATTCTTTTATTTTATTTTATTTTTTTAGTAAAATCCAGAGGGCAACTGGAAACAGTATGAAAAAACTAACAGATGCAATCAACGTATAAAGATGTTCTAGTAATTAATTTTCATTTATGTTTCTTTCTCTTACCATTATCTAAGGGATTTCAATTTTTTTAATGAGAAGAAATTTCCCCATTTGCTTAGCATACGTGTCTTTATATATATATATATATATATATAAAACAAACACACACACACACAACAAAACAAAATTGCTTCCCCATTTAACCTATGAATAAAATAATATTTAAAGCCCTACGGAAAAATTCAATATATAGTTACTGAAGGATTCAAGTAACCTACTTAAATTACATTATAAGAATGCTACACACTAATAATTAATTAATAAAGCCCAAATGGTTCTGTTATCTTTAAGTTTTATCCGTTCTCATTTCTCCCTCTGCCTCTCAAAAAACAGCATTTGTTCCTACACAAGTAAGCCTTTTTTAAAAAATAATTTTCTTTCTATTTTTACCTTCATTTATTCGTACTTATCTCTTTTGCTAATTATTAAAAATAAACTAAATTACTTTTACCTTGTGAATTAGGTTCCTTTGACAAATAAAACCAACAAATAACACGCCAGTACGACACACAAAAATGTGGATGACCCACTTGTGGAAAAATCTAAAGCAGATGGCTCTCAAACCCTTATATTTACATATGTATGTATGTATGTATAGAGTAGTGATCAACAACAACCAAATTCACATTGGTAAAAGTATATAATTAAAATCAATTCTCTTACTTCTTGCACTTTTCTTACTACATGAATATATGCTTGCTACTATGTGATATGTTTAAATAACCAATCCTATCTAGTGGCAAGAAATGTAACTCTAGTCTCTTTCATGTCGTTTTATACCATATGCAACATAAATAAATATATATATATATATATGTAAATGACTTTAAATGCTTTTTATATCCATTATTCCAATAGCTAATTAATAGTTAACTATATTTTGAAGTTTTCCACATATATATTATGGGGATTTGAAATTTTGAAGAAGGATCAAAGTATGGGGCCATTCTGACCGTACTGTGAATTCATTGTTTATCTTTTTTCTTTTTTTATTTAAATATTTCAAAGCCAAGTTGCAAAAATAATTGCCTTTAATTAAGTCAGCCAGTGCTTAATTATGATGCTTTTGATTGGATTCTTTGGGGCGTTTACCTTTTCCACTTATTATATATCCTTTTCTAATTATTTTCTAGTTAGAATATAATGCTTTTCTCTGCCCATCTGAATTTTGATCTCATGAAAAGAATTTTAAGATGTCGATTGCGTACTTCCACAAATAAATCGACCTTTAAATACTTTCTTGTAAATAAGAGGAAGAAAAGCCACACTATACAAGGTTTGGAGACTTAATTAAAAGATTAATATATACGTATATATATATTTATAGATGGAGGAGATTTTTTATTTTTTTTAAAAAAGTATGTGTATGCAGTGCATATACAAAAGCAAGTTGGTTTATTTATTTATTGTTCTTATTATTTTGCCAAAGAGCAACTTGGTTTAATTAACTATATATATATATATATATATATAGGTATTATTACGTATGTTTATAGCAACTTCGTCAGTTGAAGTTGAACTTTAGCACCAACAACTTACGCTTTTCTTCATGATTTCTCTTTGAAAAAAAAGCACGATCTGTAGTATTCAGATAAACCACTAAATATTCCTGATGATCATCTCTTATTATTAAGTAACAATCTTTAAAATTACACTAATGCCAAGATGTTGATCACTTCTTCTTCTTCTTCTTTCTTATACACATACATACATATATATATATAAGTACACTTATGTACAATTATGTTTTTGGTTGGAATTCCAAGACGACTTTTTTCCGCAAATTTTATCAAGATATCAAACCCTATGTAGACGTCGACAGAACAAAATAAAATAAAAATAAAATTGTCCCAAAGTAGTATAAATCTTGGATGTCGATCCCCACTCTGCCGCGTGTGTTTATATAAAGTACATATATGGACCACTTTCACTCCATATCCTTTTGCTAATATTCTCGTGCAGCTAGCTATGGATGCTTTATATATATATATGTATACACACACACATATTTGTGTGTATAAGTATAAATATATAGAAGAGATCTATTATTTGGAGGAATGACGGATAGATGATGACGATTAAAAATGTACCTTCATAGATAACTTTTAAGTATATATATGTAACGAAATATGTTAGTGCTACATTTTTTTGTCCTTCCTCTCCATCTCCAATGGATGCAAAAGCCAAAAAGAATGGATTTGATTTATACTTAGGGGAAAACCTTTTTGACTTCACATATATAAACACGTCAAGTTGAAATTTAGTAAGTGGAAGAAAAGAATAGTGGGCGAAAAAAAAAGAAAGAAAAAAAAAAAAGAAATCATCGTGCTAGTACAAATAATCATCTCATGGTGGTGTATTAATACAATTTGATTTTAATATTATATCTTATAACCGTAATGAACTATATATCCAAACTGATTCCTAACCATTTTTTTTATTTTTTATTTTAATTTTTTACAACAACAAAAAGGTAAGAAAAGTAGATCTTGGGCTACTCTCTTTTTAAGGATATAGGATCCTTATCGGCCGAATTGACACCATGACTCAAATTCCCACAAACCCTAGCTAATATTAATATGTGCTTAATTTATCCATTTATTTGGACTTGAAATCGTTAAAAAAAAAAAAAAAATTACTCATCCAAAATATTTATAAAAAAAAAACATAGAAAAAAGTAAATGGGATTGGCTGAAAAAACAGTTTCTCTTTAGCCAAATGAATCTAGAACGATAGAAAATGCCATGGCATATACCCTAGAAGTAGCCTTGAAAAGGGTTAAGGTTCGAGAAGCTAGAGAGCTAGTCAAGAGGGCATGCGCAATTTTGACATGATCTTCAGGAGAGTTAATTTTTTTGCAAATGGAAAGATATATTCGAGATGCTTGGATTTATTTACCTATCAATTGCTTTTGCTATCTGATTTGATTCTAGTTATGCAGAATTTTCAAACAATTAATAATGAACTTAGAACATTATGAAATGATTCAAAAGGCCGCGCAAGTTCAGTGTGCGAATCTAATTGAAATGTGCTACGGTCTTTGATATCTGTCATACTTTCTCTATTTATTTATAAACAAATATATAAAGCATCAAACTTAAATTATGAAATAAAGCCAAGAGAGTTCATGCAAAATTGTTATGAACAAAGATCATTGTCTATGTATGCTATCTTTTTCTGGAAGTTTGAGTACTTCATTAATGGTAGGAGTATAGGTAAACAAAAGTCTCACATTGACTAGACATGAAATTGGAATGTGTTTAAAATGATTTGGACTACTCAATTAACCTTTTCGTATAAAATCCCAAGATCCAACAAATACTATCATAGTCAAATTCCAAATGTAGCTCTATATTTATATATATATGAGCAAGATGAACCCCGAAGAGAGTTTCACGATAACATGGGACCCTGGTGAGATGGAGATCTCGATAGAGTTGTGATCTTCTTGCGTTTGAGGAAGATCGATGGACGGGTGGATATCGTTTGAGCTACTCCTCTAATATGTTAATAAAAAAGATGGAACATAAATCTCAACTAAATATTATATTACGCGTACACATATACAGACAGCCACATATACGTACATAAAATACATATTTAATTTTTTACAAATGATTTTCAAATCTCTAACTACTTAACAGTGCCTCCAATATATGCAAGCTCGACACAGTTCGTAATTGCTTCATTCTTTACAAAGCTATTGTAACACGATTAGCAGCAGCTTGATTTTGGGTCTAGAAGAAAAGGATGCTAAAGCATTTGAACGTTGGATACAGCTATTGTAAAAACGAAAAGCACATATAAAATCATTTTGGGAGAATGAGAAAAATATGCTCTCAAATAATAGAGGCGGTCTAGTAGGAATATCTTTTTTACGTTTCTCTCATTCTTAATACCAAATTTCAGACTCTCATATTCTCACTTTGAGATCCAACCTTAAAAGTGACATTTCCTAAGAGAATTACTCATTAATGTTCCACATGTGCTTTCATTATATTTTCAAGTGCACAATGAGTAGGGGGTATGAGAACACTGTCAAACACTTTTTTCTTCAAAAAGAAGAAAAAGTTATGCAATCTCTGGTGTAGAGATTTCACTTTAAGTATACCACAATTAATAGAGAGTAAACCTCACCTATAGATACATGTTGTGACATCCACCTTATATTATTATTCAAAAAAAAAAATCCACCTTCTATTAATAATACGTGGTATTAAACACTATTGACATTTTAGCATTTTCCCAATAAAACAGCGAAAATAAATTAATGTACTTCAAAGCTCTTCTCTCTCTCTCTCTCTCTCTCTCTCTCTGGGACAGTGTGTGTGGCAGAGAGGGGCCAAAACCACTCGTTTCGCACCTCGAACAGAATTTTAATCCCATTTTTAAACAAAAAAAAAAAAAAAAAGGCTCCATTAACTTGATAATCATGTCATCTTCTTATATATATATATATATATAGATATTGATGAAATATCCAAGGTGGTACCAGATTTTGGAACAAGGAGAACAGAAAACAAAAAAACAAAAATGGTGGTGCACTAATACGTGTTTGGCTTCAAATTACTACTAAAGGCTTAAGCAGGCCACACTGATGACAACTGTATCCTCAGTATGAATTCTTGTGTAGTTGAGGAATCATCTAATACAGTCCAGTTATTCTTATTAAGACTGATCTCAAGAAGAATCTTTTATTAATTACTTGCTTTTAACAAAGTGTGTATAGGATGCTTGTCACTTTCTTTTCAAATTTTCAGGAGACTAGCAAAACAACTGCCAAAAGATATATATATAAATATATTTAATTGGGTCAAACTCACTCACTTCTTCGGTACGAAATTTGTATAATTTATATGTGTGTAAATATATATATATTGTACTTGATTCCTCAGCTTACAATATTAAAGCTTATTTCAATTAAAAATGGCTTGGCCTTTTTCCTTTTATAACACCTTTTTCTCTGCGAGCTTCCTTCCCACACCATATTAGAATACCTCTTTATTTTTTGACCTCTTGGGACGCTCAAAAAAGATTGTTTATTGCGCGTGAATATGAGCTTGTTTCCTTTTATTTATGAATATATATATATATATATATGTGTGCATATATATAAAGTAAACTATATATATATATATGTTTAAAGTGTTAATTAACAAGATCTGATGAGGGGTATAATCGTCATTTCGCACATGGAAAAGGCCATTTTAGGTACTAATTTTGAATAAATCTAGGAAAAAATTACCCCCATTAGTGTGTGTGAGAGAAGAATCAAGCAATTTAGCCCTCTCTCTCTCGAGATGAAATGCATATTTAAGAGCCTCCTCCAAACCCAACCCATCTCATCTCATGGAAGTTGCCAAAACACAACATTCTTTCTCTTCACAAACGACATTAATATGGCCAGTTCTCTCCAAATTAGTACTGCACCAACTAACAACAACAACAACAACAACAACAACAATAACATTTTCTTCTTCTCTAACTATCTAAATTCCCTATTCCAAACACCCCACAGGCTGAGGAAGAGAATGCTAGCCACATGGACGCCTGACCAGGAGCTGAACCAAGTCAGGCAGAGGTCCGGTGCTGACATGAAACGGAAACTCAAGTGGCATGACCTATTGGCTCTTGGTTTGGGAGGAATGCTCGGTGTCGGCGTCTTTGTCACCACCGGCGAAGTCGCTGTTCACTCCGGTCCTTCTGTCTTCATTTCTTATTTCATCGCCGGTATAGCAGCCCTTCTTTCCTCCTTGTGCTATGCCGAATTCTCGGTCCAAATCCCAGTCGCCGGCGGTGCCTTCAGTTACCTAAGATTAACCTTTGGTATATAAATTTACTTGGACACTTAATTTCTTTTTTCAAATTTGTTATCAATTTTTAACCGGCGAAAAAAGACAACTAGTATCAAGTTAGCAGGTTAGAACATCCCAATTAGGTTGTCATTTATCAGGGCAGATTCTACAAGTATACAAACCAAAAGATGGCGGACTTGAACCTGAGACCTTGATTAGATATTAGAGAAATATGTGGACGAATTTGATTCGACTTATAGTAGTTATTTTCTTTTAAACTAACAACTACATAATTTCTTCTTTATAAAATGGTTGGAAAACAGGAGAGTTTGTGGGGTATTTTGCTGGGGCAAACATACTGATGGAATATGTACTGTCAAACGCTGGAGCAGCAAGAAGTTTCACCGCATACCTGTCCGCTGCATTCGGAGAAAACAATTCAAAAGCTTGGAGAGTAGAAGTGGAAGGGCTGATGGACAACCATAATTACTTGGATTTCCCGGCTGTTGCTCTTATTCTGCTCCTCACTCTCTGCCTATGTCACAGGTTTAATTTTCAGCTATATATCTTGTCTGTCTAGCCCATCTTACTTATTTTCTTGTTCCATAACTTTTATGCTTAATGGATTCGAATTCCTCTCTTTCCGTTTTCGTCGATACAACCCAACCCTGTAGGGACTAGTTCAATAGATAGGAGCTCTCACGTTCAAAACTTGAGAGTGTTTTCATATTCTCTTCCTCATTCGCACCTATGTAATAGCTCTAATTTTCAGCCATATCTTGTCTCTATTGCCCATCTACTCATTAGCTGGCTCAATGGATGGTAGCTCTCACGGTCAGAACCTGAGAGTATTTTCATATCCTTATCCTATCACTCTTTGCCTATATCGAGGTCTTATTTTCAGCTATCTCGTCTCTTTTGCCTATCAACTTATTTCTCATAACTTTGTGCTTAATACAACCCCGCTGGGAATAGCTGGCTCAACGAGTGGGAAGAGAGCAATTTAAATAGGAGTTCTCACATTCAAAATTAGATAGTGTTTTCATTTCTCGTTAAATTCTAGAGATCAATTGTTAGTTCTTTTCTAGATGTGTTTTTAATTGTTAATACTTTCGCTTTCTCTTCTCGTTAAAAAAAAAAAAAAAAAAAAAACCCGTGCGCTTAAGCAAGCACACAATTTCCTGTCTAGTTTTAGTTTCCACTGCGCGAAACAAAATCATTTATTTTGTCATCTTTATAGATGGTTGTTATCTAGTTGTGTTATTATATTATAATAGTCATCAACATAATTGTAATAGTTACAAGGTAATGCTATTTGTATATATTCTCTTAGTGGATCTTGATAGTGACTGGTGTTTCTTTTCATCTTTTGTGATTATATATATATATATGTATGTATGTATGTATGTATGTATGTATGTATGTATTACAGCACAAAGGAAAGTTCAATGCTGAACTTGGTGATGACCGTGTTTCATGTGCTATTCTTTGGGTTCATAATAATTGGAGGCTTCTACAATGGAAGAGCCGAAAACTTGGTAAAGCCGCATGGAATAGCTCCTTTTGGAGTCAAACCGATTATTGATGGAGCAGCAATAGTATACTTTGGGTATATAGGATATGATTCAGCTTCAACCATGGCTGAAGAGATCCAAAATCCTTCGAAGGTCCTTCCAATCGGCATAGTCGGTTCGGTTGTCATTAGCTCTGTCATTTACTGCCTCATGGCCTTGTCTTTGTGTCTAATGGTTCCTTACACTAAGGTAATTAGTAATTAATCTAGATATACAAATATGTGTGTATCTCAATATAACCATGTGTCTAAACGACAATATCATTGGGCTAACTCAACAAGTGAGAAAGGATATGATTTGCATTTGAACTTTAGATTTGAAACTAATGAGTGTTTTCCATTTATCTCTAATAAGTGAAAGCTATGAGTTCTATACTGTAAAAAAAATAATAATAATTTGTGTCTAAATAGTAATTTTACTTTTTTTTTTTGAATTGATGGTGAAGAAATTCAAACTCTATATGTAATGACAGATTAAAGTATGAAATTATTGATAGATTTTATTTTTTTTATCATTTATTTTATAAATTTTTATGTAACGTTTACATTATTTTCGTTAAATATAATAGTTAAAAGGTCAATATGAATGGGAGATTTAATGTGGGATGGAGTAGGATTTAGGTTCAATAAATAAAGTTAATGTTGACTTTTCACACATAAACAGGAAACGAAAGGACAAAAAGTAAGTGATTGATCAAGACTTTTTCTGCAAATGCACATATATATTTATATCTATATACATATATGCAATTTTAGTAATTGATTTTCTTTTTGATTAATAAAATAGATACAAAAAGAAACCCCATTTTCAACAGCTTTCAAAAGCATAGGATGGGAATGGGGAGGCAACGTGGTAGCGGCAGGTGCAAGCTTGGGAATACTGGCATCTCTGCTGGTGGCCATGTTAGGCCAAGCCAGGTACCTTTGTGTTATTGGAAGGGCTCGTTTGGTTCCCTCTTGGTTAGCCAAGGTTCATCCTTCTACTGGCACACCCTTGAACGCTACTCTCTTCCTCGGTAATTCCTCTAATTAACTCTTATATGTATATATGTATATATACACATATGTTATACAAATATTTGCTGTCTAGCCACTAATTTTTCAGGCCTCATGAGTAGGTTTCCTCAACGAGTGTGTTTGGTAAGAGAGCGAAGTGGAAGGAAGTAGATCAGAGATGGAGGGATTAGTAAAAAAATTTCAACATTTATATGGTTGTTTGATAGGAGAGAAACGAGTAGGGGATTAAAGAATGGACTCCAAATTCTTTCAAACACCCCAATTTTGATCTCTCCTAAACTAAAGAGTTATTGAAAGGATTTCATATCAAACAACGTAAGAAAAAGGACATATTGCTCCTCCATATCTCTCACCTAGTTGATCTACCATTCCTTTTTTTATTTTCTCTCATTCCTACCAAACATACCCTTAGAGCGTGTTTGATAGGAGAAAAAAGTGGAAGAAAGGACAGGGGTAGAAGGATTAGTGAAATGATTTTAGTATTCATACCTGTTTGGTATGAGAGAAAAAAGCAGGGAAATAATTGAGAGAAGAACTCCTAATCCTTCAAAACATCTAAATTTTTATCTGTTATAAACTAGAGAAATTATTAAAGAAATTTCATACCAAACAACAAAAGAGACCTTTCTCATTTCCCTCATCTAAGTGTCACTCCTTCCTTTCTATTTGCTCTTCTTCCTAACAAACATACCCTCAAGTACATAGAAAGCACATACGTCTTTCTAACTCATTCAATTTTATTAATTAAGTTTTTTTAGTGACTAATTTTCTCCTTCTTGCTAGCTAATTTAATATTTTAGGACTACATGTATATTTAACTGCGTCCATGATTTTTAAACGCAAAACCCGGTATTTTGTTTATTGGTTACTTAGGGCTATAATTGTGAGTAAAATTTGCTTTACCCCTTTTGAAGTTTTATTTCTCAAATGCCGTCCAATCATGTTTTAACTTCATTTTAATATAACACGTGGAGTCACGCACAGAAAAGAAAAGAAAAGAAAGAAAAGAAAAGAAAAAAAGCATCATTAAAAATAACTAAAAACAAACAAACAAACAAACAAAATAGACAGAAGGAAAGAAAGTGATATACAAAGGTGATGTTCAGATGTTGGAGTTAGAATCATTAGCAACAATTAGTGATTTTAATCACTACTATACATTCACAGAAATTTACACATCTAATTATTCGCATTTCTGAATCTAAATAACTTATCAATTTCGAAAGTAAACGCACAATTTACTTATTATTATGTGATGAATATTACTTTGTTATAGTTTTTTTTTTTTTTTTAACTTCTCAATTCATTCAAAAATGATAATTAATTTCATGATCTGTATGTAGGACTTTGCACGGCATCAATAGCACTCTTTGTAGACCTAGACTTGATCCTCCAAATGATCTCCATCGGCACACTCGTCGTGTTCTTCCTCGTCGCCAATGCTCTCATCTACCGCCGGTATGTCATCACCGGCAAAAACCCTCCTTCCAAAATTCTCCTCTTCCTCCTCCTCCTCTCCTCCGCCGCCTTAGGGTTTTCCCTCTCATGGCACAGCAAGCACCAACATTGGTGGTCGTGGGGCCTACCATTATTCGGTGGAGCAGCTCTCACCATAACGGCTCTATTCCATTATGCAGTGCCTAATTCCCTCGCTAACTACCCCGCCGGGACGTGGTCCGTGCCCTACATGCCGTGGCCTCCAGCCCTATCTATCTTCCTTAACATATTCCTCATGGCCAGTCTCAAGATGCGTTCCTTTCAACGATTTTGCATTTGGACGGTTCTGATCACTTTGTTCTATATGCTTTATGGGGTCCACCAGACTTACCAAGCGGAGGAGACTGATCAGATAATTGTTAATAATGATCGTGATCATCATGATCAAGTGAATTCGTCGGTTCAGCAAATTAAGTTAGAGAATATCCAAGTTATGTCTGTCATTACTCAAGTTTAAAGAAGGTTTTGATTTTTTTTTTTTAATGGTTTATGGTTTCTGGGGTTGTCATAAATGTACATGCCTTGACAAAGCAAAAAGGAATTATTATAACTGATAGAAATATAACTATTTATGAACAAAAAGAAACGTGTTCTTTTTTAATGCAAAGAGAGAGTAATTATCTTCAATTGTGTTAGACCTTTTTATTTATTATTTTTTTAAAATGAGATTTGACCCAATATACCTCACAAAATGCTGGACTCCGTGGATAGGATCTATTCGGTGTGTAATATAAGGATTCAATCTGACAGAATTTAATGTCTTTTTTTTTTTTTTTTTGCCTATGTTTCTTGAGCTTTCCTTCCTCCATTTTGGTTCATATATTTTTGAGATATATACATATATATATATATATTTATATTTATATATGATCACATCATGACGGTAATGATAGAAGGCTAGCTAGATGCCAAGATCAAACTCCTTTTCGGGGGATGATTGATGTGTCTCCACCCACATCAAGTAATAATGTACGCTAAATTTGGACCTCCGATCCATCTCAAGTATAATAAGATTGTATATCAACAATTGGACTTGCATGCGAAGATGATTAAGGCAATCCTTTGAGACGCAACAACTAATAATGGTCATGGAAACAAATCCCAAAACGTAAAGTTATGAATACATACGCACGTTAACTGATGTGTTATACCCTTGTCAACGACAGAACCAGTCTTCTATTTCTACATAAGAAAATTCAGTAAAAGCATATATGTAAAAATCAAATTTTAAAAAAGACAAAAACAAAATCAAAAATCAATGGAATTTTCAAGTGACTCCAGTAGTACCAATGTTATTCCACTCATATTTTTATCTACAGGGAGAGGTCACTAAACGGGTAAACACTAATTATGTAACAACTTATACGTTGAACTCTTTTCTTTCTTTTTTTATTTTTTATTTTTTTTATTTTTTTGTTTTTAAAATTTAAGATGGGGATTCAAACTTTATAATATTTCCTTGTTAGGTTTGTACTTACCTCTAGTTTATACTTACAATCCTTTTTTTTTTTTTTTCCTTTTTCTAAACCTACAAAATAGTAAGTGCATATACATGCTATCGATGACAATAATAGGGGTACGTACGTTCTCATAAAAAGCTTTTTGGGTTTTCTTTTTCAAGTAGTGGGGATCGCATGCGCAATTATGCTTTATTCATGCGGTGAATAGGGAGAAGTTGGCGCGGTAGAATTGTAGCTCATAATTCATGCCTAATAATTGAAGAAAATGTTTCCAGTTTTTCAACTTCATCCATCTTTGACAACCAAACAGCATTATTTGTATATGTGTGTGTGTGTGTGTGAAACAAACGACTCTGAGGTCGTATTTGTATTGTTCATAATGCTTTCCATATATGGCGTAGATCATGACATATTGACGTTGAGATTATTAGCCTTTAACTCGTATGATCTATTTCATGACATCAAAATTATTCTTTTCCAATCACTTATTGATAGGTCAAATCATCCAATTTTCGAATTGCTAGAGACACTAATTTTAATCTCAATTTTTATATCAATTTCGAGTTAATTTTTATATTTTTACTGATAAATACAATTTTTGTTATTAATAATTTATGTAATAGTAATTATTAATAAAATAATGACAATTTAAATTGGTATAAAAATTTAGAATTTAAATTAGAGTTCTAGTTTTTTTTAAAGATAAAATATGATTTGAAATGAAATGATAATATAAATTATTCTGTCACACAAATAAATGATGCACAAATGTATGAATGAAGGAGTTCGTGTGATAGTTCAGTTGGCAAATGGGAAAAAGTACTTCCACCAAAAAAGGAAAAAGTAAGAACAAAAATCTCTAAAAAGAAAAAGGAAAAAGGGTAGAATAACGTGTTGTCTTGTCTTCATTTCTCTTTAATTATTACTACTGTTATTTTTAGTTTCACTGAGTAAGAAACTAAAAGGAAAATAATAATAGTAATTATAAACACTTAGGCTCCGTTTGATTTGGTTCATCAGTTTAAGTTGGAAATTTTAAATTTCAATAGTAATTTTTGTTGATTTTTCAGAAAAGACAAAAAATTTTTTCAGAAAAGATAAAAAACTTTTTAGAAAGTGACAAAAAAATCAGTTCAAACTAATAGTTTGAACTGATGAACCAAACTGATGCTTATTTGATATTTAAATTGACTTTTTCGGAGACATTTTTTTCATGGGCAAGGTGAAAAAGCGATTTTTTTTAGATTAAGGATATGAAATTCAAATTCTACACTTTATAAATAAAGTAAAAGATATGAGATTATCGTTATACTATACTTACAATACGTCAAAAGTTAGGCACTTTTCAATGTATGTTTTTAGTAAATATATAATTTCTTAAAATCAAGAATAAATAACTTGCATTGTTAAGAATTAGTAAATTATATGGTGTCAAGATATAATCTATCGATAATTTCACACATGTCTTTATTAAATGGTGTAGGGTTCGATCCCCACACCTCTTTAAGTTCAAAAAAGTTATACAGTCTTTCAAAAACTAATTAATGACTAATTAATCAATAGTTGATTAACCAAGATCCATCAATATTTTTGTCCAAAAAATAATATACGATTTTCTATTTCTTAATGACCTCTTTTTTTTTATTATTTTCATTTAACACAAAAAAAAAAAAAAAAAAAAAAAGCTAGAGACATTTACTTAAAGTAAGCTTAAAAATGAAGGATTATCCACCGCAATTCTTCTTCTTCTTCTTCTTCTTCTTTTTTCTTTTTTCTCTTTTTGTTCCACTTCGAACCTCTTTTAGGACTGTCAAACAATTTTAAAAATTTGATGCAGAAAAAATTAAGGACTCATGGATACGAAATTAAGGTTAAACAAGATATATGTTATTTCTTGCTATCTTTATTGTAAATAAAAGATGTCCAATGAATATTTCTCAACGCATCACTGCTTAGACATCTTTTATTTTCTAATTTTTTCCTAAATTTTAATTTTTAAAATGTGAAGGACTTTCAAGTCCTTTTCATAATTAAAGTAGCCAAAATATTTTGTTTACACACACATATATATATGAATTATTATTATTATTATTTATTGTGACAGTCATTAGTTCTTACAAGAAAAAAGATAAGTTGTGCAATCTCATGTTGTTTGAAAATGAATATATGTAATGGTTCAAAGTAAAGAGACCACCTCTTAATGATGTCTTTTGGGGTAACGCTAAAAGCAAAACCATGTATGCACGAGGCCCACAATAAATAAATCATATCAAAAGCAAATATGGGTTATTAGTTTGTCTTGAATTTCAGTTTAAAACAAATGGAAAATAAGAAAACTAGTCTTACTAAACTAATTCTAATAGAATTTCTACTAAAAACAAATGAAAAAGACCTGATTGTACTTAATCTTATTTATTGATTTATTTACTTATTTATTTTTTATTGAAATTCTGATAGAAGATAAAATGAGGTCAAATTCAAAGTTCATGTAACAAAGTGTGAGTTTTTAAATTAATTCAGGAAGTGAAATGAGAATGACCCTAAAGTAATCATATATATATATATTGACTGTTTCTCTATCATTTTTGGGTGAAAAATGGTAGGGATATTATCTCTAATCCTAACTTTTAAGTACCAAACTATGTAGTATATGAATTGCAATTCTTTTATTGATAAGTGTTTAAATTATTGTCACATCAATTGATTGCATTTACTAATAAAAATAGGCATATGAATTTCTATTTAAAAAATTAAGATTAAATTGGTGTCCCTAATTTGCCACTTGATTTGGATATTACATCACATATACAATTTGGGAGGGCAAAAAAAAAAAAAAAAAGATGATAGTCCTTGAGGGGGCCAAAAAAAGAATTAAAAATTAAGATACAATAAGTGATGAATTATTTGATCATTTACTGTTTTGCACTCACTAAAATTAAAAATTCTCACATAATCCACAATAAATTTTATTTTATTTTGGAAAAAAAAATTTTTTGATATACGCCCTTATTCAAATATATTTATGGCTTCGCCTTTGCCCTAAAACGTACACAATAACATTCCATTTCCACATATATCAACAGATTGTGATCAAACTAATCAAATATTAAGTCAAACGTAACGTTTTTGAAGTCCCAAAAGAATGAGTGTCTGATTCCTACGAAGATCTTCCGATGCCGTTCTCGACGAAATTACATCGTCTTCTGAATTACTAGATGATGATAATTCTTCCGAACTAGAGGAGGATAGTTCTTCTGTCACGAAGTAAATTTCCTGGCCATCCAACCGTTGATCTTGATCCTCAACTTTAACGGCATTTTCTTTCTCATTTTCACTTGTACTGCTTGTCGGTTTCCCTTTCTTTCTGGTTAATTTAGTCGTCGTTGAAGGTTGCTTCTTCTTGTACAACTTACAAAGTACCCACACATCGAGCATTTCCTACGAGGGGATCAAAAATAGGAAAAATTAAATTTTTGAACTTCAGAATAAAGTGATACTAATCAAACATATAGGAGTTCTATTCTTTTGTTTTACTGACAGTTACTGTTGTCTCTTAGTAATAAAGATCAGTTTTTTTGACCTTCTGATATATGATTGGAAGCAGTTTTACATCTAACCCAATAAATTAAGGTAAAAACAGTAAGGGTAAAAAAATAAGTAGCACTTTTCTGAAAATATTTATAGCATACATTTATAAAAATATTTGAGGTAAATAGTATATTTCGGATAAATAAATTATTTATCATAAATATTCTATCTCCTTAAAATATTTTAAAATATGTTATTTATTAAAAATATTTTTTTAAAATAACATATTTAATGCAGTTTCTGAAACAACAATATCTATAAATAGTTTATAATTATAATTCTTGTAAGTTTTTTTTTTTTTTTTGGGGAAAAAACATAAAAAATAATAATAATAATTTACTACCTGCTTTTTTTCCTTGGCAGCATGATCAATATGCACACTAGTCTTCTTATTCTTTTTGCCCTTGTTATTTTCTCTCCTTTTAGCATCATTGAGTCTGTATTCATGCATGATCCAATCAGTTTTTGATTCTTTTACTGGTTTTGGTGTGGTGTAAAACACTAGCGATTTCCTATATCCAACTTCCCGTCCGGTAGTAGGGCACGACACAATTTTATCGTTTCCGGTCGCCTTCCAACACCCACCTCCGGCACTCCGTGCGGGACGACATCCATTTTCGTACTTTTTGTGTGTGGGTGTGAAAAAATACCGCTCACTCTCTCTATGTAGCTTGTATTTCTCTGTTGATCAAGAACAATATTTAACAAACGTGATGAGATAGGGCAAAAAAAAAAAAAAAAAGTAATGTTAGTTATTTGTAACGTCTTATTCGACATAATCTTAACGGGAGAAAGAAAATTGTTTGTCTTCGATTCGATATAACAAGGTATTTAGCATTTTTGTCTCCACCCTTTTGCAACTTGTCTTTCAAATTTTTAATTTTGATAATTTATCATATGAATTACGTAAATTATTGTAATTTGCTCCATTTTATTAACTTTCCATTAATTAAAGATTTGAATTTCATAGATATGTATTAGGGTTAGTATTAAATTTGAAAACCTCTTGATAGAAATGGAATTTTTTTAATCACTAGTTTAATAAATATTAAAGTCAAATGAGACAGAGTGTAACAATTTAAAAACTCAAAGGGCAAATCATTAGAATTAAAAGTTTCAGAGGTAAGTTACTAAATGGTTACAATTTTGAGGGACAACGTGATAAATGAAAGATTGCAAGAAAATTGGATATTTGAGTTTAAAAATTACCTGCTAGTGTGTCGGGATTGAATTGGTAAATGTCTTCGTCTCTAATCCTGTTTGGTGGCAAAGGTTTGTTTTCTATCTTCTTTTTCAAGTAACAAAGAATAAGTTCTTCATCTGTGGGTGTGAATCTGTATCCATCAGGAAATTTATCGAAATAAGAATCGTCGAATGATCGTGACGACAACGGAATAGGCTCGTCGTTGTCGGCGGCAATCAGAAAATGAACATCGTCACCATTGTTCATGATGTCCTCCATTGCTAAGGTCTTAAACACTTGATGGTGATTTTTTTTTTTTTTTTTTTTGGCCCTACAGATATAACAAATGCAAAAACAAACCCAAAAAAAAAAAAAAAACATGGGTATGTCAAAGTTAAATAATTATCTAAACCTTCATCTCAAAAAGAAAAACTATCATAATTTGTACATTATATGCCTAAAGGAATTATTCCTTGATATAAAATCTACCTGAAAATTAGATCGGGAAGCAAAAACAGGAGAAACGACAAGTTAAGCGAACTTCTAAAGGTAAAACGACAGCTACAAAGGATATAAATACATACATACATACATATATATATATATATATATAAGTTGATGCAGCGGACCGGTAAAATAACAGGGAATGAAAAGATAAATAGAATAATAGCAACGAAAAATGGAAAAATAAAAGATGGCATGGCTCTTATTTAATAGAATTGAAAAACCTAGTCATTCAAATCCGATTATAAATCTAATTCCTAATTGTTGACCAACTCTAATTTTCTAAAGCAATCATAATTATATCAGGATTATGCTAATTCATGTCTCTAATTTTAGGGATATTTTCACTTTACTTTTAAGACTTTAAAAACTCTAACTTTTCTCTTAAATTTTGTATCTGTCTCACTTAATACCTTTACTAGAAATTTGGTTAAAAACAAACAGGAAAAATAAGAGAGTTAGTCTTATTAAACTCATTCTATTAGAAATTCTGTGAAAAACAAATAAAAAAGATCACATAATTGTATTTAACTCACCTTTTTCTTCCCCTTTTGTTTTTAATTGAAATTTTATCTCAAGAAACCAATTAGGGCTAATTCAAAGTTTATGGGACAAAGTAAGTTTTTAAAGCTCAAGAGTAAAAGGGAGAATGACCCTAAATTTAGGGATATATAAGAAAATAATCCCTATTTTAATATCATTATAAAAAATGTTAGAAACACGGACTTACTCTCATCTTTTGAATAAATAATAAGTTATCATATTTTCACTTGTGAATCAATCTATATGACAAACCTCTAAATATTACTCTACGTTACAATAATCTTATGTTTGGGACCCCAAACGAAAATAAAATTGAAAAATAGATTTTTTATTATTATTTTTTTTTTCGTGTTTGAAAGCGTAGCACGGTATTTAATCTCTAAGGGGAAATAATCGATTAAATTGATTGAAACAATGAAATCAATGATACAACATAAGAAAGGCACAAGTGGCCATAAAATATAAATACCTAATTTGCACTTAATTTCATACAACACCAATCCCTTCGACTAGTCAGCTTCAAGCCAGGTTGTTTCAGATTGGCCAAGTGAATCTTCGCAGAAAAAACTCACAACAATGTCGGATATTTCGCATCAAGGAATTCTCTAAGTGTCCGAGCAGATTTCTGACCACCCATGAGTTCAGCAAGCCTCTCCATGGGAAGAAGTGCAAGTTCTGCCAAGCTCTTGCAACCATCCATGATTGTCCGGTAGTTTGAATCGGTCACGCCCGGAAGCCGTCTCAAAAACTCCACCGCGGATGTGTTGTAATTTTCAGCTCTGCAATTTACACGGCAAGAATAAAGCAATGAGAGCCTAGAATCGATTTGGGCCTAGGAGTTCAGTGATAAGACCAATGCTAAAGGCACTGGTAGTCTCCAACACCGCACACATAAAAAGTATGTCCCCCAACATGGGACCAAGGACCAACAAATGAGGCCCAATTTCCATTAGTTGTGGTGTGTAGCACCGGTGGCGCCCCAAAAGCATTCCACACCCGATGTCACATGCACCTTTTATATTGAGCGTGGTTACTTCATATGAACTACCACATTCAGCTAACAGCCAAAGGGGGAAGATAAGTATGGACAGGCTCTAAAAACATAGCTCTCTCAAGATAATTCTCGTGTCTGCATAAGACGTTTAAGAGTGTAGTATAAGACTGTAGAATACGAACGTAAAACCAAAACCAAGTAAATTACCTCACATCATTGTCTATGACACCCTCCTCCGAGGGCACGCCAACTCTCATTGCTTTGTCCTCATCAGGTTCGTCCTGATTTGCTTTAAGCGAAGCAAATATTTCTGCAGTGGCATGCAAACTGCGGGACCAGATAATTCGCAAGCGTGGGAAGTGAAGAGCTAGCAAAGATAGCTTAGATATAATATTGTTGGGTGTGACATCATCACCAATATCACTTGCAGACTGCAAACATAGTTACAATGCGTCAAACCAATTGAGTTTTTAATCTATTATTAATACAGCCACCCCACACTTGCGACTTCCATTACCTGAAATGAAAAGCTTTTATCCTGTGAAAACTCGATTAGAAGGACAGGTATCCTATAATATCGAACCATCGTTTCAACCTGGTGGTAGAGACGGCCTGATGTGAAGCTCATGAAAAGATCCTGAATACTCTTCCTCTCTACACATATAAGTGGTGAAAGGATATAATCCCCAACTTCCAAGGTCACAGGTATTATTCGCATACCCTTTTGGTGAAGAACATTTGGAAGGCTACTCATGAATTCTCGCATGTCCACGATGATCTGAAAAGAAGCAAGTTTTTAAAGCATCTACGTTGCAGCAATGTAGAAGCAATTTACAGAACAGAATTCAATCATGTACCTGCATTTCTTTCTCGGCTTCCTTTCTTCCCCCAGCCTTTCTGGTTATAGCGTTTTGAGATGATGTACCATCTCCCTCAAAAGAAGAATTCAATCCCAGGGAGTTTACGTCCTGACAAAGAAGCCATGTGGCAACCATCAATCAGAAAGATAGCCGCTAACCGTTAAACCACTGTAAGGCCAAAATGCAAGAAAACAAATTCGCAGAGAAACAGTTCATATAGTAAAAGAATATACAAGGAAAATAAACTTAAGTGCATCAGAAGTGGAAGAAAAAAATTATCTTAATTGAATGTAATTGTTGATTTGAAGACACTAGAACGATTAACTTGCAGTGTATTCGAGGGACTGCAAACTCTCCCCACGGTTTCTCCAAATTCCCAATAATCAGACCATAGCCCCACTCTCTACCATCTAACACACTGCTAACTAACACCTTCTAATCAGTTACAACACTAACTCCTAACAACCTCATTAATCAAGCCGATCAACCAAAGCTCACAGACACAACTAACAAGTCCTATCACATTCATAGTTCCATGGAACAAAACTAGTAATGTATGCATGTATTTATTAAGAAAATATCAACAATTAAAACAAAAACAAAACAAACAAACCTGATCTACTGGGATCATCATCAATGATTTCTGCCTAATCAATGATTCAAATGCTCCATTCTCCCGGCGTATGCTTGCCTCAAACTTTTGCACCTCCGTAGAGTCATCATAGAAAAGAAAATAGACCTTCAACTTCTTGGAGGGATTCTCAGCTTTGTGGACTTCAATTTCACGGACAAATGTCATGTCTGGATGGTAAACAATAATAACAGAGGGCTTCAAAACGTCAAGTATGGGTTGACCACTTTCTAGAGCATAAAAGTGCACTGGAGGTATTGGCTTATTAGCACTTTCAGTTCCAGATCCCGTAGCATCAGCTACCTCACTATGTCGTCGCAGAACCCATTTTTCTGCAGATGCACCATCGCCTATTACATCTGAAAAAACCCCTGCAGCCCCTGCATCACCTTCCTCTTTTTGGCCTTCATTTTCTAAGATAGATTCATTTAACTCTGCCTTCTTTTTACTTTTGTTATCTTTGTTCCCATGACTCCCACTATTAGCTGCGCTCTGTTTTTTGTTCCTTCCCTTTTGCTTTCCTCTTCCACTTCCTTCGCTGATAATTTCAGGCTGAGGATCAACTCCAACAGAATCATCTTTCTTAACTCGATTTCTAATTTCTGATGCCGCAGCGACAAGTGCATCATGCTCCTGCTTGTTTGTGCTGCTGGGCTCTGCCTTTTGTGCAGGTGCTACAGGAATAACTCCATCAAGAATTCCAAAACCTTTGGGTTCCTTTGGTTTCTTTTTGAAACGTGTTTGTAAATCACGCAGCTGCACTTTGTTGAGCAAGTAATTCTCCCATTCTTCCCGCATGACCTTCAAAAGAGAAATACAATAAACTGTTTACATCTCATAAGTTGTTAAACTGCTATACAATACAAATTCCAAAGTAAATAAAATTTGATGAAAAAGGAATCCAGCCACTCTTTCCAGAATACATAGACGCTCTCCAAAATACAAAATTATTTTGTATCAAGCAACACAATCAGTAATTCTACTTGTACAAATAATGCCTGAAACTATGTATGATCATGGCATCAATAACTTTTACTATAGATTTTCTAATATTACTATCACCTAAGCAAAACCAACATAAAAATTGGTAAAGTTAAAGCCTTGACAGTAAAGAATTAACTTTCTAAAACTACACGTTTCTACAATTACAAATTGATGTGCACAAAAAAGGACTGTAAATGTTGTGTTAGATCAGAGGCATGTCTCAGACCATCATGCATGGGAGAATTTTTTTCAATTCTACTAGTGCAAAAATACAAGAAAATGAACCAAAAACTTAAAAAAATTAAAGAGAAAGAAAACCTTTTTTGGACCATTTGTGATGCATTCTTCAAGCTGCATGCATGAGCGTTCATCTTTGCATGCCACTAGAATAATGCCACTATCATCCTCTGATAAACCCTGCATTTGTCTTTCCGCGTCTATCTCTTCAAGACCTCCTAAACAAATTTAAACACATGGATTTATATAAATCTATCTGATAATCATAGACTTCATCATTTCATGTCTATGAGCCATGCAACCTCAACACTTAACATATATCAATAACAAAGCTCAGTGATCATAATCTTTCAAGAAAAAAAATCCTCTATTATTCAAAAAAACAAGATGACAAGCAATACCAATAGACAACATAGAAACAGGAACTCACTCACTCACTCACACGTAACACCTTCCATTTTGGTGGTTCCTCCAAAACTTCGTCCAAAGTAATTGTGATATTTGTACTTGTTAACGAGGAGCCACCAACTTCTACATATGCACATGACAGATAAAACATCAATATAGAAAAACCATTGAAAAGATAAAGGGACAAAAAGGAAAAAAGAAAAGAAAAGAAACCCTCTGCAGTTCTGCAATACATATTCCTTGCTGGCTGAATTCCAGTTAGTCAATCCTTACCATTATCTTTATTACCATCGGCAGCCTCCTTCAGTTTTCTCTTTTTTCCGGTCGAACTCTTATTTGGACCACTTAGCTTCGTACCATCCTGACCTCACAAAACGATAGACCCTTTTCTTAGCATATTCAAATATCTTGTAGCTTGATTCGGCAAATATCCAGACAGACCGATGACTCTCAGAAACTCTAAGTGTATCCAAATACTTCAAATAAGTCACTGCATCATATCTGCTCCCCATAACATGTCAAAATCCATCACCAAAACCGTTACTAACTCTGAACATATGCCTCAAAGAAACTAGACTTTTTACCAATTTGTCCCTTGATCTTTTATTGGTCTAGCACTTTAGTCCTAAATTTTAAAAATAAAAATAAAAATAAATAAAATTGGGGCAATTTCATCATTGAAGTTTAAACAATACAGAGTGCTACCATTCAACACAAATTTAGCTCTCTCGTGTCTGCAAATTTTCCTAAACTTTTATTAACTGTCCCATTTTAATTTTTATTATCGTTTGGACCTCCGGCTCCAATCTCTGTTTTTGAGGTTGGTTTCCAAAAGTTCCTACTCCAATTAGCACAGCACAAATCCACATTTCTCTTCCATTTCCATGAAATTCAAACTTTAAAAGTTCATAACTTTCTTATTTCAAGTCGAAATGAGAATTTTTTTTTTTTTTTTTTCTTTTTTGCTAAACGCTCACAACAATGAGCTGAGTGAAACAAGATTCATATTATCCATCAAAATCCCAACACATTTAAGGTTTTTACATTATTTAAAAATCACAGTCCATTTTCCATTTGCACTTCAACCAAACAAACAAAACTCCGAAAGTACAACTCCAACCTATTGTCCAAACGGGCCATAAACACGAATGGCTATCCAGGTTCTTTCATCACTAATTCTCATTGAAGGACTACAATGCCACAATCATGTCAACAAAGCATTAAACTTTTATTTTAGTTATCAGTCAAACTGAAAGTTTCATACCAAAAACAGACCAACAAAACCCAGAAAAGAACACCAACCTGACGAGGTAATCCAAGAGTTTCCTCAGAGTCTTCAAGTCAGAAACAAGCTGTTTGGTCTTCCGCCCCAAGACATGCCAAATGGGATCCAATTGCCTCCTCACAATCTCATCAAACGACTTAAACAAGCCATTCTCCACCGTCAGATCCTCAACATCAACCTTGTTCGTCTTCCTCATCTCCTTCAAGCACGCATCCATGACCTCGATTATGGCCGCCTGGATGCCCACCATGTGTTTGCTCATCGGCACCCTCACATCCACCACCTCTGGGGCGTCTCTCTCCAGCTCCTCCGACACGTAGACATGAAACCTCGGCCAGAGGTGCAGCCTCCTGATCCCCAAGCACTTCATGGTCCGCTCGGCCTTGGCGAAGCCGGAGACCATGGCGTGCGGCTTGTCGGAGAAGGCGCGGACGCAGACGTTGCGGTTGAGGGAGCGGAGAATCCGGACGATGAAGGCCTCGGTGGAGGTCTCGGAGAGGGAGTGGGCGGAGAGGATGAGCAGGGCGGCGACGGAGGAGGCCGGGAGGCGGGAGGTTAGGAGGTCGACAATGAGGATGCGGGGGGTGACGAAGAAGGCCTCGCCGGAGGAGTAGAGGGAGAGGCGCTGGGGGACGGGGATGTCGGCGGAGATCTCGGAGATGCGGCGGGCGCCGCCGTCGGAGGCGCGGCGGTGGCGTTGGTGGTGGAGGATTTGGGATTTGAGGGAAGGGGAGGAGGGGGAGAGGAGGAGGATAGTGCCGGAGGAAGGGGAGTGGAGGAGGAGTAGGGAGGAGATAAGCTTGGCGAGGGAGAGGCCGGAGGAGAGGATCACCAGGCCGCTACCTCCGCCGCCGCCGCCGCCGCCGTTGCTGGTCGGAGGGTCCTCGAGAAGGTCAGAGATTATGTGGTCGTGGAATTTCACCATTGTTGAGAGGGAAATGGAAGGGGTTATCGTTTGGAAGTAAATTATATATATATTCGTTGAATTGGAGGGAATGCCTTGATTAATTTAATAAATTAATGTTCTACTGAGATTATTAATCTAGAATTTTTTTTTTTTTTTTTTTTCACGAAGACACAATAAACTTATTACATATTATAATTTACACTTTTAATATTTAATTTTGTAATTTACACATTAAAACTATAGATTTATTGTAATCTATCACATTGATACATTGTTGATTTTTTTTTTATATGAAAATTGATACATAATTTGCATATAAATTGTTATTAAGAACATAAAAAGTCTTTTTTAGTCAATATTAACCAGAATTTATAATTAAAATAAAGATAATTCAACGTTTTTTTTATTTTGATATTATTTAATTAAATATCTTAATTTTAAAACACTTAAGTTAAAACAGATAAGAATTATTAGTCGTGTCATTAATTAATGATTTTTTTAAACGAAAATTTCATTAAATTTAATAGGGAGATACATATACATGTCCTTAATCAATTATTTATATACAAATTACATGTTAAAATCCTTCAAAATATTAACAATGTTATTAATTAGAATAAATTACTATAGATTTATTAGTTTAAAGTGTAACAACTGTACGATGTGTTCATGAATGCAAATGTAAAAAAGCCTTATCTAGTGATTTTTTTTTTTTTTAACTTGAACTTTAAGAATTTGGAGATTTTTTTTTTCATTCGAAAAAAAAAAAAAAAATTGATTTTTTTTTTTTGGAGAGAAAATCCAACATTTAAAAAAAAAATGAAGAAGATCCTTAAGTATGGAATACGCAAAAAGGGAATTCTTGTTAATGGAATATAAATGGAGATTGATATTACATTCTAAAAATCGAGAGCAAAATGTTATAAGGAAAATAGTTCGAGCTGAATTTATCTTTTGAAGAAAAAGCAATGGCCATCTCCAATGAATGGTTTGATAGAGTGTGATTAAAAAGAGTTTGAGATTTTTCTAGCTTCTCATTAATTAGTTTTTTTTTTTTTTTTCTCTCAAGAATTAATTTTCAAATTCAAATTAGATGTTAAACTAGAGAGATTATCAAATTACTATTAAATTAAATTATGTATTTAAATGTTAACCAAAAGAGTTTTTTTATCTTTGAAACACTTTATTTTGCACAGCGTGAATGGATATTATGTTTCAGAAATTGTTAAAGTGTTACAAGAATTATAGTTATTCATAAAAGTTTCTTTCACCATTACAATTAATCATCACAAATAAGTGTAGAGTAGATCAAGTTCGCATGATTGATTCATCTTAATTAGCAGATTCAATAATAACATTCAGGAAAACGATAGTATTCTCGAAGAATCATTAACATGAAATCACAAATTGATCTTATCAGAGTTTTTTTTTTTTTTTTTTTTTAACTTCATTTTGGCGCTTCATAGGAAGTTGAGAAGAAAATGGGATTAGAACTAGTTCTCTCTCTGTTTTTTTTTTTTTTTTTTAATTGAAATCCCGTAAATCTAGTATACAACACAACTGATATTTTTAAAAGATGAGAGATGGAATAAATTAATAAAGTGAAATTTTAAAGCTAATAATATGCTAGAAATCGAAAACTTCAATTCGATGGTGGTGGGTATAGTGTAAAAACAGCTACAGAGTCTATTAAAGAGAGAAAAGAAACCAAATGAAAATAAGGGAAAAGTTACCTTTAAAAAAAATAATAAAACTAAAAATAAGGGAAAAGTTGGACATTTTGATAATTTTATCATTTAAATGTATGGTTCATTTTTTGACGTGGCCTCATCTAGTGCTGCTCTAACTTTAATGACAATTTTTTTTTATATATAAACAATATTAATGACAAATTATCCCTTAATTAATAATGACAAATTGTTAATTTTCTTAGTGGAACGGTTAAGTAATAATGATGATGATGATGATGATGATGATATTCTGTTTTATTTTGGGTTATAAGTTATAACAACTATGATTTTTTTTTTTTTTTTTTTTTTTTGCATTTTATTTCGCAACTACTGAGTAAAATCCGGATACTTCGTTTTTTTTTTTTTTTTTTTTTTTTTTTTGCCCTGATGAAACACTCCTTTCAAATTTTCCCCGTTGATGATAAACTATATTGAGTCCAAATAGTTGAATCGCGTTTTTCAAAATTTAAAGTTAAACATGTGAAATATACATATAAATAGAAAAAAAAAAAAAAAAAAAAAAAAAAGAAGAAGAAAATTAATTTAAAAAATATGGAGAAAAAGAAAGAAAAGGAAACTAATTCCTAACAACATCTATCCTATACTAACTAATTGTAATCCTATTTGAAATATAATCAATTCTTAACCTTATAAATATCTTACCAAGCCAGCTTATTCCTCTTCTATAATTCGAGACATCAAAAGAAATCAGAAGACAATTTTCTCTAGCACTACTCTCAATTTTCTCGTCGCGTATTTTCTTGGCAACCAAGCAATTTCACCAAGGTAGATACCCTAAACCACAAACTTTTATATATCTTCGATATCATTAATGCAAAGTTGGTTTATTTGTTCATTGAAAGTCGGTTTCCTTCACTAAAATTCTGGTTTTGACAAATTTTGCTTATATATCCTAATTCAGATAGGAAAACAATGGATAGCAAGAGAAGCGAGAGGAAGGACGAAACGCAAGAAATAACTCATAATAAAACAAGCAGCCCAAGAAGTATGAGCAATCTTAAACAAAAGTGGCTATCTCTAAGGCATGAAATGCACACGGAGACTGATGAAGAAACAACAAGTATGAACCATCTTGAAGATGGAAGTGAAGATCGGAACACAGAAAGTGATAAGGAAACAACAACAAGTATGAGCAGTACTCTTGAACAGAGGTGGTTCTCTCTATCGGATGGAACTGATGTTCGAAACATGGAAAGTTCATTGACGGATCTGCGAAGCAAGAGTGATAAACATGCGAAAAGAAATGAAGAGGTGATCAACAAAGTTCTTTATGGTCCTGAGAGAACTACTAGACGATTGCCAGTTTTCAAGGAAATTTGCCCCGATGAGTGATGTTCGACCATGAATCTTCTCGAAGAAAAGATTTGACAAGGGAAATAGATTTTAGTTTTGATTTTTTTTTTTTTTAAGGTCGTTTGATTTGTATATTCAGGTTCCTTAGAGACCAAGGATCTAGTGATTATTTGATATTAGAACATTTGAATTTAAAATTGCTAGTTTTGAAATATATAAATCCGACTCAATCCCATCGGATTTAATAAGATTCTCTTTTTCAATGAGTAATGTGCAAATTTTACCATTATTATTATTATTATTTTGGTTTTAAGTTGTGAAGCATTTTGGATATTATTGGGTTTAGCTGTTACGAGAATTAAATAAGGATACATGGATAATTGATTTTTTAAAAAGATAAAAGTTTTGGATATTATTGTAAAATTAAAAGAGTAAAGAGATTGGGAGAAATTTAAAAAAAGATTTAAAAAAAATATATCTTTTTTTTATTAATTCTTGGTTTTCTGATTTTCTGCCTCTTCCTTCTCCCGTATCCCACCTTATACGGAGCCAAAACCCAGATTCGATCTATCAAAACTCCAACTCAACTTTTCTCCGAAACAAAATAATTAAAAAAAGAAACCTTCAACTGACTGACGTGAGGGTTTTGTTTTGAAATTTTCTTTGGTGGTCCTCTCTCTAGGATCTTATGTTTTTATTCCGCCACTCGTTGCCTGTTTTCGTTTGTTGATGATTTTTTTTTTTTTTAAACAAAATCTATTGAACTTCTGAAACAACGCACAGCGTTTGAAGCGATAACAGGTGGAGAAGATAAAAATTATTTTTTATTTGTTTTAAGTTGGTCCCCCTAATTAAGTGGACAGCCACCTAGGCTGCCACCTCACGTTAGGAGGTGCCCTTCTGCTTTATTTTTAGTAAAATTATCATTTTTTTAAAACGTCAATCTATCAATCAAGGACTAGTTACGATTAATTAGCAATGAACTAATACTAATATGTATGTTAATTATGATCAAATCATTAATTAACAACTATTTTCTTAAATTAAAAAAATCACATTTCTATAAATTAGTTGACAGGCACGTATTAATTATAATTAATTAATAATTGATTAATATTAATACATAACTTTCATTAATTGAATATTGTCAAATCACTAACTAATTGTAATTTTCTTAAATTAAAAAAAAAATCGATTATTGGTATAAATAATTGATTACCCGCCATATTATGAGTGACGAGATTATTACGTAACTTTCATTAATTGAATATTGTCAAATCACTAACTAATTGTAATTTTCTTAAATTAAAAAAAAAATCGGTTATTGATATAAACAATTGATTACCCGCCACATTATTATGAGTGACGAGATTATTACGTAACAGTTTCAGAGCAATCACGAAAAGTAATTTTGAATGAGTTATTTGCACTTTCAATATAAAAGACTAACAAATAAGTGTTTAAAACATATTACTTAAATTTTCGAATTACACGTTAACGGATATGGGCTTTAAAATAAAAAGTGTTTCAAGTGAAATTATGAGAACAATAGATATTCGAATTACCGATTAGTATGAAGTTCAAAAGTTTGCTGTCGTTTCAATTCTCAATACGACGTAACCAACAACGTGTCGTTCCTTCCAGCAGACTACAAAAACAAAGTGTCGTTCCTTGAAAGGTTTTCCGTCGTTTGACATAAAGATCAACCCTTAAAAAAACTAATGATCTTAAAATAAAGTAAAATAAAATAAAAAAGATTGAATTTGAAGTATGTAACATAAACACAAGAACAGTACTACCAGGCAAATAGCCTTAAAACCGTGTTATTGCTCTAAGAAAGGGTAACATTGAATTCAGTATGGTTCAAAGCAGGGAAAGTATGGAAAAAGAGATCGGACGTGCATCGAAAGGACGGAAAAGTATGAACTTCACTCTGTTTCTACACTTGTCTTCATTCTTTTCAACAACAATGGGACTGGCTGTTCCAAGACAGACACATTGATATTGTTCCAAACGTCTCGTTTCGTGGGTAGCCGAGCAATTTTCTCGGCAATTTTCATGTCCTCCGAAGAACGGAACCGAAAACGGTGTAAGTTTTTTTCCATTCTTCGTGGTTCGCCAGGCTTATGAAGAATTCTGGACCGGAACCTATCCACGCTACCGAACCCCTTCTAATGGTGGGGCAAACCTCAGTTGGGATCTTCTTGAATGGGTTTCCCAAATGGCTTCCAATGTTCCTTGAATCAGTCCGAATGGGGGACCAAATGAAGCCTGGGAAATTAAGAGAGACTATGTTTGAGTTGTCAATGCGTAGATCATACACAAATACAGTAAACAAGGTATTCCCGATAGTAATGTTGATAATTCCAACTGTTCGATGAATGGATTTTCCACAACTTTTTGCTTTTACTAGCCTCGGAGAATGCCAAAATATGAACGTTTCAAACAACATCCCAACATACCAAAAGGTTTACTTTGCATTCAGGTCGAGATAGATTTTCCTATATGAATAAGATGTGTCGGTAAAAATGAGATACAAATCCTATATAACCTTGTTCTAGGCTTTTTTTTTTTTTTTGGATCTTCAAAATTTAGTTCTAATAAAAGACCACATTTCCAAACATAAAAGGTATATATTATATAAGACTAAAGAAATACAGATGCAGGTAGATAACGAATTCGATGTTGGACAAAACTTAAAATATTTTCAGCTTTGGGCAGGGTGAAGAAACTAATCAAGTCTTACCTTTTCTATGTGGTTTCCTTCCGAATCCCAGGATTCTCCTCTACCCTCCGCACGATAAAACTCACATCCCGCGCAATGCCGCAATGCCAACAACTCAATAAGGTAGGCTACAGAATGAGGCGCACAATCTGGGAAGAGCTGCATCAAATGAGTCGTGTCAGAATACATGGAAACTTCCCTCAAAAACCAAAAAAAAAAAAACAAAAAACAAAAAAACAAAAAAACAAAAAACAAAAAACAACGTGGAAACTATTGGCAGACTCAAAATCATCTATCAAAACGCCTTTTCAGTTTCTATAAGGTTTTAACATTTAAGAATGGATGTTTTCCAGAACCCAGTTCCGTGCTGTTCTTATTACTCCACATCTCTATCTCAACCTTCTTAAGCCTAATTCATTCAAGACTACATCATGTAGATGGGCTTATCATTCACGTCTGTTGCACATATTGTTTCCAAATGCACCGAAATATTAAGCGTGGAAAATAATGTCTCCTGCCTCATAATCAGGATACTTTATAAATCATAATCACCATATCAAAAGCATTGCGTTTCATCGTGATACAGAAGAGTATGAACAGTTACTTACCTTTATGTGAAGGGTTCCATGTTTTGTTTCCAAGCCAATGATTCCCTGAAAAGAAAAGACAAATATGAAACGAACATAAATGAACTTGCTAATTTGACAGTGTAAGTAAATTGCTGAAAATTAAACCACAGAAAGGAAGACAAGAAGAAACACACTACAGAAATTATGAAACAAACTATGAAAAAACACACAAAGAAATTATAAAAGACTCCAGAATTATGGAAGCCTTCTAATTGCAACATGAGAAACAAACTCAAAAAATGTTATTTTAACAATTCCTACTCAGACAACAGTTATAAATTGTAATTTCTTAAAGCAAATTATTTTGCAATTCGAAGATGAAATGCCAAACCTATTTCCATGTCTTCCAAGTAGGGAGGGCAACTTCCAAACCAGAATATTGGAATGATATAACGGACAATAGTTTTCCCTTTGGTTGTTTGATAGATAGAAAGGAAAGAAAATGAGAGATCTGTACAGTTACTATTTCATTCATCTACCCTAGTATTATGTGCTTTGAAAGCAAGAACGAAAGGGTGATTTTTATTATCACTATTTGGTTTCAAGTTCCACTCAAAACTAAACACGAAATTTGAAAGAATAAATTAGTGGGACGCAAAGCTTCTATTCTCAAACTTATTTTCCTTTCCCTCCTCTTTCCTTCTTACCAAACAAGTTACTCGATTGTTCTCCATCCAATTACCCGTCCCCTCACTTCCTTTGTTCCTCTTTTCTATCCTACCTAACATAGAGCAATACTCTCTCCATGTCGAAACATATTGACACACGGCAAGGGAACTTAAACATACCTCTCCTTTTCCAAAGACAATCCCAGAAGTCCAACTAACTTTTTCCCCTGCTTCTTGCCGATCAGGATTCAAAGTATCCTTCTGTTTCTTCAACCAGCACTGCAACAAGAAAATATATTAAGAGAACATGAAACTCGTACATCAGAAAAATAAAATAGTAATCAACGAACGGTTTAAAAAAAGAATTCCATTATATGCATCACTATAGGACGCTTACAAAAATGGACATTTTTTCAAACAGAAAACATGCATTTCTTTTTAGACTCAGAATTTGTCAGATGATCAAGAAGATAAAGTGAAAATTAAGTAATTTGCACGAGTCAAATCTTATTAAAGGCCTTTCAAATAAGATATTAATTTGCACAAGTCAAATCTAATAGAACAAAGAGCAAATAACAGACGTGATGCCTTTCAAATAAGATATCCAAGTAGAATATGAACCCATAGCTTTACAGCAATGCGCACACTTCCAGGGCATTAAAAAACCAAACTTAGCACAACACATAAATTCAAACTAACGTAAAAAATCGAATTCCCAATACAACAAACTTAGCATTTTTAATAAAACTAGCTCACAACACCATTCAAAATCAAAACAAAACTAAGCAACAGCTAAAGAACTGCTTTTCTTTTTTCAACAGTCCGGACCGGACTGACTCGAAATCAATACCTTATTAAGGAAAACGGACGCGAAGAACAGCTTAAATCACCATAAGGACTAACTCACAAATAACATCTATCAACCATTGCAACAGAAACATGACACCAGAAAAAGGAATCAAATAAATCACAACTTAGCCAAAAACCAGAAATTCACAAACAATAAACATTGCAACATATAACAAAACCAACACCACAAAAATCACTTCACAACCACAAAAAATCAGCCGTTGACGACTTCCAAAAAAAAAAAAAAAAGGCCAACAAATCGGACTCACCTCGCCGAATTTCGAGCCACAAGCTTCCTTATTCCCACAAAAGACCCAAGTATCGCACAAACACGGCCCATCGTTCCCAGTACACATGGACTTACAAGCCTTGCAACACTCTTGAGAAGAATTGAACTTGAATTCCGATCCCCACTTCACCGCAGCTCCCCAGAGCTCCAAATTCTCGATTCCTCTGCAACACTGCTCTTCTTCTCCTCCATTCGAATCCCCTTCCTCACGCCGGCCTTCTTCTCCGACCGACGACGAGGAGGACCGGTGCGAAAGCGACGTCGTGTAGAAGTCGCTGGGCCTGAGGACCACGGAGAGGAAAGCGTAGACCAGAGCGCAGGAGATCAGGGCGGAGCAGAGGAGGACGAAGAAGGAGCATTTGGTGGATTCCGAGTCGTTGTGCCGCCGACCCATTTGAGAGTCCCAGGAGAGGATCAGAACCCAGAAAGGGATTTTCGTGAGGTTTAGATTTTGATGAACATTTTTTTGGAGATTTTTCGTGGGCGTTGACTATGGAACAAAAAGAACACGAAAAAAAACAGTTTTTTTTTTTAAATTTCTTTTTTGCTCTCTCTCTCTCTCTCTCTCACTCTCTCTCTTTTTCTTTCTTTCTTTCGTTCTTTTTTAATTGAAAGAGAATCAGGAGATGACGAGAGATGGATCAAATGAGTCCAATGCATAAGGATGTTTCTGATTAAATGAGGAAAAAAAAATGCTTTGCTTTTTGTTTTGTTTTTAGGTGTTCAACGGTCTCCCTGTGCCAAGAAAGAACAGAGTCGCAGACACTGACAACGACGACATGGCAGTAACATGCCAAGTTGTCGTTTTTAATTATGTAATTATGTTCTAAAACCCGATTTATTTTCTTAATGAACCTTTTATAAGGCTCCAGCTGGTATAGCACAATGAAGGTTATTTTTAAATAGTACTGGTTTTCATTAATTCTCATTTGGGTAAATACCCCCACCACCTACCCATGAGGACTTAAAATCTGTTTGATGAATGAGTTTAAGTTAAAAATTTTAAATTTGAATTGAAATTTTTTATTGACTTTTCAGAAAGACAAAAACTTTTTCAGAAAAAGATTAAAATCGAGATAAAAATTTTGAGTTTAAACTCGAATACTAGACGAGACCTTAAACTCAAAACCCTTCAGTAAAGAGAGTAAATGTCTTTTCACCCAAATTCCTTGGTGATAAATAAGGCTCAACTCTTTCTTACAGTGAATGATGGCTACATTATTCCCTTGGCTTTGGTTATGTCAAGTCCAAATATTGTCCTTCATTGTTAGGGCTCTGTCTACAGGGACATTTGAAATTGATATTTTTGAGATTAGGTTGAAAATATATGTTTGTAAAAAAAAAAATTTAGAAAATTTCGGTGATATAAAAAATAATGTAAAAATTTAAAATATATTTCAAAAAAATATGCAAAATTGACATTGTCTTGTTCATCTCGTCGTTATGAGTATTTAAACATAAAAATCATCTTATTACGAATTAAAATGAGAAATTTATAGACTTGTAAAGTTTTAGTTTTTTAAAAATAAAAAAATGAAAAAATTTAATGTAAAATTAAAAATTTTAAATCTAGATAATAAAATATCATCTGTAGATGTTGTCCCAAACGGACACTTAGCTTCAAAACCGTAGATTAATTAATGATCAATGCTTGCAAGGTACTTGTTGGGAATGAAAGGTGCCTTGGTTCGTTTTACTTGTTCTGGTTACTGTGACTCGGGATAGCTAGACAAAATAATCACTAGTTGTCCTATTTACTCATTTTTCACCTAACAAAAAGAAAATAAAAATAGCCTGTTCTAATTAGCAAGCTAATTTAAAAGTTTGGCAGACCTTTCTTTAACAGTATTAGACCTATGACTCGTGAAAATTTAAAGTTCATGTTTTAAATATGTGAGTTTCTATCAAAATCTCCTTTTTATTCGTTAAACTAGTCCAGTATGACAAAAAATAGGTTGACCTTATTTGTACTCAAAAAGTGGTCAAGGATTATCAAAGGTAGAATTCAATTGAACTATAGACGCGTGTGGTCTATGTCTACATGCATTTATAGCGATTCTGCTCAGAATATTTAAGAGATGTACCGCCATTAGTTCCTGAAACTTTGGAACTTTTTTTTCTTCTTTTGACAAGAAATTGAGGATTTTTTTAAATATTTTTTTTTCTCCCTCTGGTTCTGTTTTCCATGCTCATGCAGACTTATGCATGCGTAACCTGATGCTAATAGGCAATAGCAGTGATAAAGATCGTTAAAAAAAAAAAAAAACAAACAAAAATACCAAAATACCAAAAAACAAAAAAACAAAACTGGAAAAAATACAAGAAGTTAATGCAGAGTAATAAGGTTTAAAAGATAAAATTGTCATTATACAATTATTCAAAATTGATTTCCACCAAAACGACATGTAGCTTTTGCGAGTTGGAATGCAGCTATACTGATGTCACCTGGTATCAACTTAAATTTATAATATGATTTATCCAAAAAAAAAAAAAAAAATTTATGATATGAATATTTGGGTTGAAAAAAAAAAAACAAAATGCGTTTGCCGGGAGTCGAACCCGGGTCTATTGCTTGGAAGGCAATTATCCTAACCGTTGGACTACAAACGCCAGCTTGGTGCCTGCACGCCAACTAATTAATTTATCTATCAGTTTACGCATTGGACCTCTTTGCAAACGACGATAACTAAACATGCGTCCTTCCTTGTGCATTCATGGTTGCCAAATCATAATTCATTGGAAACAAAACCATCTTTGTAATGAATGTAATTGTGACTATTATAACTAATCGAGATTTGAGATCATGCATGATTTCCGAAAACACCCAAGATATAAAAAAACATTTTAGAATCTGTTTGATAAATGAGTTTGAGTTGGAAATTTAAAATTTCAATAGTAATTTTTATTGACTTTTCAAAAAAGACAAAAAAACTTTTTCAGAAAAAAAGAAAAACTGATATGAAAATTTTGAGTTTGAACTTTTCAACCAAACAAGGCCTTATAGTCATGTTGCGAATGATATTTGATAAAACACAACCCTAATTTTGCAAATGATGAAAGAAAAGGCCTTTTAAAATGATGAATGCTTTGGTGGTTCCCACCTTAACCCCCCCCCCCCCCCCCCCTTTTTTTTGCTAAGGCATATTTAGATACAGTGATTGAGGTAAAGACGATACGGGAACTATTTTTTATAAAACCGTCTCCAATACAAAGAGAGTGAGAAATATTCTTTGAAACTTGTGTTACAAAATATAATGTTTTTCCTAGTGATTCATCCACTTGAGTGAGAAATATTCTTTGAAACTTGTGTTACAAAATATAATGTTTTTCCTAGTGATTCATCCACTTTTTATCACCATCTTTAAGTTTTAAAATTTCTAAAAATAAATTTTTAATATTTAAATAATTTAAGGCTAAAAAGCTATGATGATTAGATTACAAAAAAAAAAAAAAAGTTAGGATACCAACTAATAGTGATTAAATATCAAATTCTAGGTTTATTATACTTTGGTGAAAAACCTATCACTAAATTTAATACATGACAAATTTAACATAAAAATAACATTCTATTGAAGAGTTTTTTGGTTATCTAAATGTCAAAATTTATCATTAGTATACTAATCTAACGGAGAAAGACAAGGAAGCAAGAAGGCAAAAATCAAAAGAAGACATATATATGACCAGCAGAAGGGCGAGAAAGAAATAAGGAGAAAGATTAATTAAAGCAAGATATATAATGAGAAGAGAGACGGAAAAGAGAAGATAAAGTTTAGAGTTAGAGCATTTTTAGTTGTGAAAACTTGGTGTGTCAATGATAGATTAGGATATCTAAGTAAGAAAACCACTCTAATGTAGTGTTGTTTTTAATATAAAATTTGACATATGTTATACTTTGTATCAAATTTAACATCAAGTATGACATATGTCAAAATTTCACATTTGTTGCTATTGTTTGCCATATTGAATTTTTTATTTACTCATTACAACGTTAATTTTCAAATTGTTTTAATATAATTATTTATCTCTAGAAGTTCTGAAATTTATTAATTATAAGGGAAAAAAAAAACGAACCATTTGAAGTAGCAGTATACCACAAAAAATAATATAAGTCATTTTCACGAGACTTATACCATAAAAAATAGGATAATTCATTTTCACATTTTATTTTTTGTGCTAAATGGTATTAGTATATTTTCTTAGCAATAACATTAAATAGAAAATTTCCATTATTATCGATTTGCTTTGCAGCTTTATTTAATGATCCATAATAATTTTAATAGACAACCACAGCACATTGGATCCGTGGCGCAATGGTAGCGCGTCTGACTCCAGATCAGAAGGTTGCGTGTTCGATTCACGTCGGGTTCAATCCCCCCGAAAGGTTTAGCTATCTAACGGATCACACATTTTTTGTTTTTGGTTTTTATTAAGGACAAACGACAACAAAAGAAAACAAGAAAGAACCATAAAACGAAAAACGACAATTTGTCAAACGACAACAAAGTCCAAGATGACAGATTACGAACCATAACTCGCAAAAACGACACTTGTGAAATACAACAAAACTAGGGATGGCCATTTGAGTTGGGAATGGATATGCTCCCCACCCCTATACTCATCACTCTTTTTACCTCGGTACTCATTCTTATACCTATCTAATTTAATGCGGGTACAGGTACAGGTAATCTTTACTAGAAGTGCTATATACATATTCTATTCATTCACTCATTTAAGAATTTAAGAATTTAAAAACAAAAAAAAAAAAAAACTCGAAACAAATTTTGGTGTAGTTTTCACAAAATTTGACAACAAAATCTCAAATGTAACCAAAAATAAAAATAAAATCTTAAAAACAAATCCAATTTCTAGAAAACTATATATAAATTCGTAAAAGTACTAAAACTTCAAATTATGTTCATATAAACATACTTTTCTTAAGTGTAAATATAAGTGGGGGCAGGTGTAAGTATGGGAGAGCTTCCCCCACCCTCGCCCTGCACCCGTAGGGGGGTTATATTAACCCCCATACCCGTCCCATAGGCCATTCCCATTTATTATCCCCATGCCCAACCCATAAGGGGTGGGTACTCGCAGGTACCCGCACCCGTAGGTAAAAATGTCATCTCCAAACAAAACAATGGCGATTTTTCAAACGACAAAACATTGAAACATCGACATGAAGCCAAAAAACGAGAGGGAAAATTGAAAACGGCACGATCATAACACCAATCATGAAAGCTTAAAATGACAACGACGTTACAAACGAATTCCAAAATGACACGAAGAGCTGAGACATGCCTGCAACTTTTGGGACGAAAGAAGATCTAGACAGAAAAGAAAATGACAAATCTGAAAACGACCAAAAAAAAAACACACACACACACATACTGGAATTAAAATTAACGACCAAAAAACGATGACAAGAATACGAATTTCTTTTCACTGGTAGATGCACATAACAACAACAACAACTTCGACTTATTCATGGATATTTGATAATATAGATAAGTTGTACATCAAATACTCGCCTGGAACTAGAAAATGATGAAATAATCTAGTCCAGTTACACAAAAAAAAAAAAAAAGGGTCACTGCATGGAAAAAAGGCTTATCCAACAAGTACATATATTGATCATATAACAGGCAATAGGGTTGCCAGCTAAGTATAAGATCAAATTAAGTTTTGCAGCCTCTCACGGGGTAGTGATGCCTGTATGGGAAAAACAAAACAAAAATAAGATCAAGACATGAATTTATTACCCGAAAAAAAAAAAAAGAGACTAAATATTAATAATGACAAATGAAAAGTAAATTAAGAGAAATTTGTAACTAAATTAAATTTAAATACTAATTAATCAAATGATATCTTCATGCTTCAGCACCGTAGTCATTTTTAAGTTTCTTTTACGTACAAGTATTTGATGATGTAGATGGTTAGAACTTAGAAAAGTAGAGCGAGAGTAAAAGTAATACTAAAGGGACTTACTTCCACACTTGTAGTGGTGAGGCACCTGCCGACCGCAACCCTCAATGTGGCGGATGGCGCGGTTGACGTCAATAAGAGCAGCCACCCTGGGGGTGATCTTGGGGCACAAGCATTCGGCGTGACCCACCCTCACTTGCTCACAACACTGCGGCGAGGGAAGCTTGCCGTACAGAACTGGCCTGCACGCATTCGTCCCGATCTTCCTCTCCTCGTGGCACTGTGCATGACTAAGCGCGGCAGTAGCCACTTCCACTTGCCAATGCACTATTCCCACAAAAACCACCACAACCAAGACACCAAGAACAAGTGGATTTTGCCTCATATTTTCTCTTCCTCGTAATTTTCTCTTCCTCGTGCAAAACTTTAACATTTTTGGATCTATTTATATAGGAGAGACCCTTGGAGAGTACTCTTTCGTTACACGTCTCTCTCTCTCTCTCTCTCTCCCTTTTTTTTTTTTTTTTTTGTGAAGTGCTTTTTGGTTTTCTTTTTTGACTAAATTGGTATTGAAGGTCGTTTCTTTGTCTGCCCTTATTTGCTATTGAATTAGGTTTTTGGCTTCAACTTTTTGACTAACATGCAATGTGTCAATGAACATTGAGGTCCATATGATCACTTGGTAATTATACCTAAAGAGAAATTAAATTAGTAATTTGGAATTTAGTAGGTGTTTTAATTCTTTATTATATCCTTAAAAAACGTTAGAAATGTCATATATCTTCAACCACTATTGTTACTATAAATTATTATTACACTTGTGAATATTTAGTCAAGATATAATGGTGTCAATTTAGATTTGAAATTTCAATCCTCTTTCCCAAGGAAAGTAACATTCATATCAAGGATCATTTCACTTACAGTAGTAAAAAGATATTCTTACTGTTTAAGACATCGTGAAACCAAGAATGAAAGAAAGATACTTCAAAAATTCAGGGTGAGTTTGGACACAAGTTTAGTTTAAACTAAACTGTACTTTTTTCATCATAATTTTTGTCTTTTTCTGAAAAAGTTTTTTGTTTTTTCTGAAAAAATTTTTTTTGTCTTTTCTGAAAAATTACTATCTAAACTTAAAAATCTTGAACTAAACTCATTCACCAAACACCCCTTCAATTGTAATTAAGGAATTGTATTTGTCTTCTCGAAAGCAATTGTCCCTAGCTAATTAAAGATGAACAACATGAGAACTCCTTAAAACACATAATTTATAACTCATACATGTACAGGTTTAATTACAAACCATGATGCTCATAAAGTACAAATAATTGTATACGAAACTCATTGCGGATAAGAGGGAGGAATTTCACTAGAAACTTCTGTGTTCGAAACTTGGGAATACTTAATAGCATCTTTTATAAGTGGGAGTCATAGATACACACTGTAAAAATAAAATAACGTAGAATTCAATAGTTTATCATTGGCTGTCAATTGCTAATTAGCTAAATCTTTATGAACACTTGGTCTTGGTTAAAAAGAATGATGGATTTACATGGAGGGTTGTAGCCCCCACTGAAATTTTTTGTTCTTTTAATTATATCCTAAAAAATTTATAATTTTTTTACTTTGTCTCCACTAAAAATAAAAAATTCTCACATAGTCCCTACTTTGTCCCTAGTAAAAAAAAAAAAAATTCTCATATAGCTCCCACTAAAATTAGTTCTATAAAAAAAAATTTATGGTTTTTTACTTAGCCCCCTCTAAAATTAAAAATTCTCAAATAAAACCATTAAAATTAAAAATTTTCACATACTCCCCACTAAAATTTATTTTTTCTAAAAAAATATGCTGTATGTTCCCATTGAAACATATTTTTGACTCCACTCCTGATTATGAGTAACAAGGAACCCACAAGTTCCAAAGGACCAGAAATTGATTCCAATGCTTTTAGCTTGCATTTGGTTCGCTGGTTGGAGATAAAATTTTAAGTTAGAGTTGATTGACTTTTTTAAAATTAATTATAATTTTTTGTTAAACTTTTCAAACAAAGACAAAAAAGATGAAAAAAAAATACAGTTTAGATAAAGTTGAATTGAAGTGTGAAACGAAATATTAATACTATGGAAATGGAAATCAACAAATTCCATCAACTTGGAAAATTTGGCTACAAGCACTTTAGTATCAAAAACGCCAATATGATTATGGTGTGGAACCAAAGTTCCGTATTTTGACGGTGATGGTTGAAGAGAAATTTCCCATGATTGAAGTAATGGTGAACTTCTGGACCCAATTACCTACAATGAAAAAGAAAGTTGAAATCGATGGTACTGAAGATATTCTTTCATGAAAAGGGCAGGGATGTTTCCATATTGCTTTCTTCTTGTTTTGTGGATCTCTTTGAAAGTATTTAAGGGAACAGTTACAAATTTTAATGAACTTGACTTTGAATTACGTAAATTACGTACGCTTAGGGCACGCTAGGTGGGCAAGGTGCAAATAGAAAGAAACAATAGGAAGTCGAATAGTCCTATCTCTATATTTATATCTCTGTACATATATATATATGTACACGCACATATATATAAATACATGTATATATCACAGCGAAATTTGACTCTGCAATCTTGGACTTGTCATCTCATGGTTGAATGTGGTGTGTGTGTATGTATGAATATATATATTTAAATGTGTATGTGTGCATACTTATGTATATAATATGTATGTATATACTTGTGTATATATATGGCAAATGCCAACTACTTTTTAACTTTTGTTAATAGAAAACAATATGCCTATGGTATGTTCATGTTACCCGTATTCATCCAATTCCATGTCTGCTTAATGAAAAGCGCGGGGAGCAGGAAAAAAAAAAAAAAAGAATGCGTTTGCCGGGAGTCGAACCCGGGTCTATTGCTTGGAAGGCAATTATCCTAACCGTTGGACTACAAACGCATATCGAGCAGAAAATTAGATCTAAATATTCAGAAAACTTTGTGGTATGTTTCACTTGATTGCTTTATTAAGTGCGTTTGTTTCCTGTCTTATCCACCATTTGATAATAAATTGATATTTTATTCGTTGAATTCAAGAAAACGACAATTATACATATATATATATATATATATATATTTATGGGTTAAGGAATGAAGACTAAGTGGACCAAAATCATATTCTGAAAGACGTCGGCTAAGATCACAAGACTAAGCTAGAAAATTTGTTTAGACTTTAGAGAGACTTGAGTTTATTTAAAATAAAAACGAAGAATGAAAAATGAAAGTTTTTTTTTTATAAAATAAATTTAGATTAAAATTTTAAAATTAAAAAGAAAATAAGAGGGGGCTAAATAAGGAAAAAAAAAATGAAAAATAACATATTTTTAAAAGACTCTAACGAAGCGATCCAAATCAGATTCTAGCCAAATTAGCTAATTTGGTGTGTACCTAAAAAGATTTGGTCCTGTGGCATCAAGTGTCATGAGGATTTTAGACTTACTCAATCTCATATTATATCAAAAATACATTACAAAATACACATTAAACTCTTTTAAAAAAATTCCAATTTGGAATATAGCATTATTCTTTGTTCCTAATTTCTTCTCTTTTTTTCTTGCCTCCAGTGAAAAGCCTAGAAATTAATAATCGCAGCCTTGCATTAATTTTTGGATACGTAATTACAGTGAAAAGAACCTTGAAGGATAATTTTTTTTAATTTCTTTTTATGTGGTGATATTTTATTTTTTATTTTTTTTGCTGGAATATTTTATTTTTTTTTATTTTTACTTAACTTCTTGACTGTTGGATATATTATGGTTTATTTCCTTGTTGTCTGTCGTCGTGTATACTCCATGTTTCAACCTGTTTGACTAATAAGAATCTGCCGATAAAACTTTTTATTTCCGTGTGTTCACGATAATTATTGCCTAACGTGAAATTAAATTATCAGAATTTAAACAAGTACGTCTTGCCGTGACAAATTGCTGTCACTTGACAGAATATCCTTTCTTAGAATGCACGTTACAGGATATCCTATTCTGTTATCCATTACTAATGTTATAATATATAATCTATATCTATACTTCTTCTATACTTATATACGTATATTTATTATTTATTTACTCTTAAAATAGCGAATGACACTTATACGGTGTCATTTTGTCTCTCTTTCCAATCCATTACGTACTCGGTCCAACACCCATTATGCGATATTTTTTTGGCTTTTGTTTTGCTTTGATTATCTATGCCGTGTAGTTCAACTAGTAATCTTTAAAAGAACAAATTTACTTTCCGCGGTGCATTCGTCCTTTCTCTTATATTGTCATATGACGGTCTAGTTATTCGTTTCATGATAATCCAACCACCCGTCAAATGGATTTTTATTTTTATTTTTACTTTTACTTTATTTTTGCTTTGATTATTCGAGCGTGCTGGTCAACTAGAAATTACAAAAGTAGTATTACAAATCTCTTTTGGTTGTTTCTTTTCAACCTTTTCCCCTTGTGAAGTAATGGAAAGTATTAACCCATGGAATTGGAGACTGAGCTTTAGATGTTGGAGTTAAGATGAGTTTTGAAAATATGTATTTGGTGGAAATTAACTGTTCGGAATGAAATAATATAAAAACTTGAAATATTTTTAGAAAAAAATAACAATATGGATCTCATTTTCTCAATTTCAAAATTCTATGTAATTATAATAAATATATATAATCTCATTTCAACTTAACGTAACGAAATTATGGACTTTTTAAAGTTTGAGATTTTTGAAAATAAGAAAGAGAGATATGAAAAAATGAATAGTGAAATTAGAGGAAAAAGATTAAAAAAAAAAAAAAAGGGAAAAGAGGTTTGAAAAACCTCCCCCCCCCCCCCCCCCCAAAAAAAACAAATTGATTCTTACTTCCCTGGTAGACTAGTTTTGTGGAAGTAGAAAACGTAAGGAGTTTGTCTCTTAGGAGATGGATTTTTGATACTTCTAGAACCTCAAGCAAACCAAATAGAAAAATGGAAGGAAATTTTAATGATACCGTATGCTATTCTATCGTATCGATAGAGCAAGTTTTGTAATATCATATGATTTAAATTTTAATGGTCTTATCTATGAATGTGAATATTTTAGTTACGTATACTACACTAATTTTTTTTTTTTTTAAGAAATATGACACATGATTTTTAATGTGACGTGTAAGACTGTTAAAATTTAATTAAATGACTAAAAAAAAAAGGTGCTCTACTGATAAGATAACAACGTGAGCTTTTGTAAAATTTTAAAAAAATCACTCAACAAATAAATAGCACGCATTCATCACAAAAATTTGCTCTTTATTTATAAACCAGGATGCCTTTAACTCAAAGTTCCCGTTAAAACAGCAGGATTAGGAGACAAAAGAGATAACTTCTAGCGTATTGCAAAGACTTTTTTTTTTTTAATGGAAAATTTGGTAGCTTAATTAACGGTAAAAGTAAAACTTGCGAGTATGATTACAAAGTGGAATCAATATCCCCTTATAATTCCTTTAGTGAGTTGACACAAAGTTCCAGATGATTTGACAGTAATTCTAGACCCAATTAGGTTAGCAAGAAAGGTGACCAAAATCTAGCAGAGGAAAGGGTAAGGGAAGTTTCCATCTTGCTTTTTTTTTTTTTTTAAATAAAAATTAAAAATGAAAAATAAAGAGAGACTGGAGTTCTCAGATAATCTTAGAGCCTCGTTGGTTCTCGTGATATATGCTGTATAGTTTCTCTTCATATACCCAAACCAATATTGTGGAAGTGATTCAAATTTAAGCTATATATAAAGAGGACAAACACCCTATCAACTCACATGTTAACATGTTGATGTTTCCGTCTTGCTTCTTGTTTTGTGGAACTTCTCTTGAAATCAATATTTGAGAGAAGAATAGCATGAAAATGAATCGCGCATTGCATTAAAAGAAAAAAGAAAAAAAGAATTGCACATTGGGAACGGTGACTCGTTGTATCACATTTCCAATTTTTGACTCAAACACATGAGTCTCTCTTGGGCTTTGTCATGCATAAGTTGGGATATTGTAAATGCCATTGCCAACCCCTTGTTTTGAATTCAAATACGAGGTAAAATCAGAAGTCTGAATTCCACTTTTCAATGCCAAAGTGGAATCTTGCTCAAAACAAGCTACATTTTGAGTGTGTTTGGTGGAGTAGTTTGAGTTGAGATTTTTTAGTTTCAATAATAAACTTTTTTGAATTTTCAGAAAAGACAAAAAATTTTTTGGGAAGAAGACAAAAACTTATTGAGAAAAAGACGAAAAAAATTTTGAGATGGAGTAGTTTAAAATGGTGTGCCAAACTAAGCCTTTATCTTCGACTCCTTTCATTAAAAGCGGGGGGAGGGGGAATATATATATATATATATATATAAAGATGGTAAAAAGCATGCGTTTGCCAGGAGTCGAACCCGGGTCTATTGCTTGGAAGGCAATTATCCTAACCGTTGGACTACAAACGCAAGAATGATGCGAGGCATCTTATCCTTAGTTAAGGTTTTGTTGTCCATTTACCTTCCTAGTCAAGGAAACAGCAATTGTACTTGTTCCGTCAATACCACTATGTACAAAAGGTTATATAGCTCACCATAGATGTGCAATGGAAACTCACAATTACGCCACCTAATTTAGGGAAAACCAATTTATTAGTTTATCTTACAATGTTCATTTCCCTACGTACGTAGATAAACAATTGGTGCTTCTTTTATATTTATGCATAAATACTTAAAGTTGATGTAGGAGTGACACAATAATTCTTTTTAAAAGTAGCAACTGATTATAAAGATACAATCAACTTCTTTAAATACTATTTACTATCAACTCGGGAACCTATCCCATGCATTATTCGTTTGGACCTTTATTTTGAAGCCTCCCTTCTGAATCCATGGGCATACCTAATGGACAAGTTTAGGTACTTCTTTAAGACCCAAACTGCAGAAGCCGTTTCTCAAGTTTAAGTATGCTCCTGTGTCATTCTCTCTTTCTTAGAAAGTGAGGGCACCTATTGGAACTTGAACTTAGGACCTCCTACTCTAATACTAATTGATGTAAGAGTTGCAAGTAATGGGAGAAATGCAATCAATTCTTTTAAACACCACCCTTTACCAAACTCAAGAACCCACGCTAAATACTATTCATTCATACCTTTACTTTAAAGAGTCCCATCATAAAATGAAAAACGACAGTCGGTCAAACAACAACATAGTCCAAGATGACAAATTACGAACCATAACAAGCAAAAACGACACCTATGAGATACAACAAAACTAGGGACGGCCATGAGGCTGTTTGGGGATAGATACGCTTCCCCCACTCCTACACTCACTACTCTTTTTACCTCCATATTCACTCTCTTGTACCCACCTAATTTAATACGGGTGCAGATGCTAATAATTCTCACAAGGAGTGCTATACATATACCATACTTATTTACCCATTTAAGAATTAAAAAAAAAACTCAAAACAAATTTTGGTGAAGTTTTCACAAAATTTGACAATAAAATCACAAATTTAACTAAAAATAGAAATAAAATCTTAAAAACAAATCCAATTTCTAGAAAACTATAAATAAAATCGTAAAAGTACTAAGACATTAAAATACTAAAACTTCAAATTATATTTATATAAATATATTTTTCTTAGGTATGAATATAAGTAGGGGTGGATGCAAGTATGGGGGAGCTTCCCCCACCCCGCCCCGTACCTGTGCGGGGGATTATTGTAACCCCCATACCCGCCCCATAGCCCATACCCATTTATTATCCCCATACCCATCTCTTATGGGGTGGGTGCTTATGGGTACCCACACCCATGAGTAAAAATGTCATCCTCAGATAAAACAAACAAAACAATGGGGATTTTTCAAACGACAAAACATTGAAACAACAACATGAAGCCAAAAAACGAGAGGGACATTTGAAAACGGCACGATCACAACACCAATCATAAAGTTTAAAATGACAACGACATTACAAATGAATTCCAAAACGACATGAATAACTGAGACAATCTTGCAACTTTTGGGACGAAAGAAGATCTAGACAGAAAAGAAAACGACAAATCTGAAAACGACCAAAAATAAAACACACACACACACATACTGGAATTAAAATTAACGTCCAAAAAACGATGACAAGAATACGAATTTCTTTTCACCGGTAGATGAACATAACAACAACAACAACAACAACTTCAACTTATTCCTGGATATTTGATAATATAGATAAGTTGTACATCAAAAACTCGCCTGGAACTAGAAAATGATGAAATAATCTAGTCCAGTTACAAAAAAAAAAAAAAAAAGGGGGTCACTGCATGGAAAAAAGGCTTATCCAACAAGTACATATATAGATAATATAATAGGCAATAGGGTTGCCGGTAAAGTATAAGATCAAATTAAGTTTTGCAGCCTCTCACGGGGTAGTGATGCCTGTATGGGAAAAACAAAACAAAAATAAGATCAAGACATGAATTTATTACCCAAAAAAAAAAAAAAGGACTAAAAAATTAATAATGACAAATGAAAAGTAAATTAAGAGAAATTTGTCACTAAATTAAATTTAAATACTAAATAATCAAATGATATCTTCATGCTTCAGTACCGTAGTCATTTTTTAATTTTCTTTTATGTACTAGTATTTTGATGTTGTAGATGGTTAGAACTTAGAAAAGTAGAGCGAGAGTAAAAGTAATACTAAAGGGACTTACTTCCACACTTGAAGTGGCGAGGCACCTGCCGACCACAACCCTCAATGAGGCGGATGGCGCGGTTGAGGTCAATAAGAGCAGCCAACTTGGGGGTGATCACGGGGCACACGCATTCGAGGTGACTCACCCTCACTCGCTCACAACACTGCGGCGAGGGAAGCTTGCCATACAGAACTGGCTTGCACGCATTCACCCCGATCCTCCTCTCCTCGTGGCACTGTGCATCACTAAGCGCGGCACTAGCCACTTCCACTTCCCAATGCATTATTCCCACAAAAACCACCACAACCAAGAGACCAAGAGCAAGTGGATTTTGCCTCATATTTTTTCTTCCTTGTAATTTTCTCTTTCTCGTGCAAAACTTTAACATGTTTGGATCTATTTATAGAGGACAGAGCCTTGGAGAGTACTCTTTCGTTACACGTCTCTCTCTCTCCCTCTTTTTTTTTTTTTTTTTTTTGGTGAAGTGCTTTTTGGTTTTCCTTTTTGACTAAATTGGTATTGGAGGTCGTTTCTTTGTCTGCTCTTTTTTTCTATCGAATTAGGTTTTTGGCTTCAACTTTTTGACCAACATGCAATGTGTCAATGAACATTGAGGTCAAACATTGAGGTCCATATGATCACTTGGTAATTATACCTAAAGAGAAATTAAATTAGTAATTTGGAATTTAGTAGGCGTTTTTATTCTTTATTATATCCTTAAAAAAAAAACGTTAGAAATCTCATATACCTTCAACCACTATTGTTACTATAAATTATTATTACACTAGTGAATATTTAGTCAAAGATATAATGATGTCAATTTAGATTTGAAATTTCACCCTCCGTTTGGTGTTACGGTTAGAGTTAAAATTTTTAAGTTGAAATTGATTGATTTTTTAAAAACTAGTTATAACTTTTGTTGATTTTTCAAAAAAAAGACAAAACTGAGATAAAAAATTTAAGTTTGAGTTGAATTACCAAACGGCGTCTCAATCCACTTGCCCAAGGAAAGTAGCATTCATATCAAAGATAATTTCACTAACAGTAGTAAAAAGATATCCTTACGGTATAAGACATCGCCAAACCAAGAATGAAAGAAAGATACTTCAAAAACTTCAATTGTAATTAGGGAATTGTATTCGTCTTCTTGAAAGCAATTGTCCTAGCTAATTAAAGATGAACGACATGAGAACTCCTTAAAACACATAATTTATAATTCATACATGTACAGGTTTAATTATAAACCATGATGCTCATAAAGTACAAATAACTGTATACGAAACTCATTGTGGACAAGGGGGAGGAATTTCACTAGAAACTTCTATGTTCGAAACTTGGGAGTACTTAGTAGCATCTTTTATAAATGGGAGTCACAGATACACGCTGTAAAAATAAAATATAACGTAGAACTCAATAATTTATCATTGGCCATCAATTGCTAATTAGCTAAATCTTTATGAACACTTGGTCTTGGTTAAAAAGGAATGGCGGATTTACATGGAGGGTTGTAGCTCCTACTGAAATTTTTTGTTCTTTTAACTATATCCTAAAAAATTTATAATTTTTTTACTTTGTCTCGACTAAAAATAAAAAATTCTCACATGATCCTTACTTTATCCCTAGTAAAAACAAAAAAAAAAAAAAAAAAAAAAATCTCAAATAGCTCCCACTAAAATTAGTTCTATAAAAAAAAACTTTATGGTTTTTCTACTTAGCCCCCACAAAAATTAGAAATTCTCAAATAAACCCATTAAAATTAAAAATTTTTACATAGACCCTACTAAAATTTATTTTTTCTAAAAAAATATGATGTACATTCCCATTAAAACATATTTTTGACTCCACTCTTGATTATGAGTACAAGGAACCCACAAGTTCCAAAGGACCAAAAATTGATTCCAATGCTTTTAGCTTGTAGTTGGTTCACCAATTGGAGATAAAATTTTCAAGTTAGAGTTGATTGATTTTTCAAAAACTAGTTATAAAAACTAGTTATAATTTTTGTTAACTTTTCAAATAAAATAAAAACTGATATGAAAAAGTATAGTTTAAATGGAGTTGAGTTGAAATGTGAAACGAAATATTAATTCTATGGAAATGGAAATTGACAAATTCCATCAACTCGGAAAATTTGGCTACAAGCACTTTAGTATAAAAAATGCCAATATGATTATAGTGTGGAACCAAAGTTCCGTATTTTGACGGTGATGGTTGAAGAGAAATTTCCCATGATTGAAGTAATGGTGAACTTCTGGACCCAATTACCTACAATGAAAAAGAAAGTTGAAATCGATGGTCTCGAAGACATTCTTTCATGAAAAGGGCAGGGATGCTTCCATATTGCTTTCTTCTTGTTTTGTGGATCTCTTTCAAAGTATTTAAGCAAACAGTTACAAATTTTAATGAACTTGACTTTGAATTACGTAAATTACGCACGCTTAGGGCACGCTAGGTGGGCAAGGTGCGTATAGAACGAAACAATAGGAAGTAGTATAGTCCTAGCTCTATATTTATATCTCTGCATTTATATATATATATATATACACGCACATATATATAAATATATGTATATACCACGGCCAAATTTGACTCCGCAGTGCAGCCTCTTTCTTGGACTGTGTCATCTCATAGTTGAATGTAGTGTGCGTGTGTACGAATATATATTTAAATGTGTATGTTTGCATACTTATGTTTATAATATGTATTTATGTACTTATGTATATAGATGGCAAATGCCAACTACTTTCTAACTTTTGTCTTCAGTGGAAGAAAGTGAATCTCAAGGGAATAATCAACTTTAGTATCTACCAACTTCAACTTTTTTTTTTTTTTTTGATAATAAAAAATAATGTGCCCATGGTATGTTCATCTTACTCATATTCATCCAATTCCATAACCCGGGTCTATTGCTTGGAAGGCAATTATCCTAACCGTTGGACTACAAACGCAAGAACCATGCATAGAACAACAAATTAATTCTAAACATTGAGCAAAGTTTGTGGTATGTTTGACTTGATCGTTTTGTTAAGTGCGTTTGTTTCCTATCTTATCCTCTTCCTCAAATCCACCATTTGATATTTTATTCGTTGAATTCAAGAAAACGATATATATATATATATATATATATATATTTATGGGTTAAGGAATGAAGACTAAGTGGACCAAAATCATATTCTAAAAGTCGTTGGCTAAGATCACGAGACTAAGTCAGAAAATTTGTTTAGACATTAGAGAGACTTGAGTTTATTGAAAATAAAAACGAAGAATGAAAAATGAAATTTTTTTTTTAAAATAAATTTAGATTAAAATTGAGATTCTAATGAAGCGATCCAAATGAGATTCTAACCGCATTAGTTAATTTCGTGTGTACCTAAAAAGATTTGGTCTTGTGGCATCAAGTGTAATGAGGATTTCAGACTTACTCAATCTCGTATTATATCAAAAATACATTACAAAATACACATTAAACTCTTAAAAAAAAAAATTCCAATTTGGCATATAGCATTATTCTTTGTTCCTAATTTCTTCTCTTTTTTTCTTGCCTCCAGTGAAAAACCTGGAAATTAATAATCGCCGCCCTTGCATTAATTTTTGGATACGTAATTACGGTGGAAAGAACCTTGAAGGGTAATTTTTTTTTTAATGTCTTTTTATGTGGTGATATTTTATTTTTTATTTTTTTTGCTGGAATATTTTATTTTTTTATTTTTACTTAACTTTTTGACTGTTAGATATATTATGGTTTATTTCCTTGTTGTCTGTCGTCATGTATACTCCTTGTTTCAACCTGTTTGACTAATAAGAATCTGCCCATAAAACTTTTTATTTCCGTGTGTTCACGATAATTATTGCCTAACGTGAAATTAAATTATCAGAATTCAAATAAGTACGCCTTGCAGTGACAAATTGCTGTCACTCCACAGAATATCTTTTCTTAGAATGCACGTTACAGGATATCCTACTCTGGTTTCCATTACTAATATTATAATATATAATCTATGACTATCCTTCTTCTATACTTATATAGGTATATTTATTATTTATTTAATCTTAAAAGAGCAATGACACGTATATGGTGTCATTTTGTCTCTCTTTCCAATCCATCACGTGACGGGTCCAACATCCATCATGTGACATTTTTTTGGCTTTTGTTTTGCTTTGATTATCTATGCCGTGTAGTTCAACTAGTAACCTTTAAAAGGACAAATTTACTTTCCGCAGTGCATTCGTCATTTCTCTTAGATTGCCATATAGCGGTCCAGTTATTCGTTTCATGATGATCCAGTCACCTATCAAATGGATTTTTATTTTTATTTTTACTTTTACTTTACTTTTGCTTTGATTATTCGAGCGTGCCAGTCAACTAGAAATTACAAAAGTAGTATTACAAATCTCTTTTGGTTGTTTCTTTTCGACCTTTTCCCCTTGTAAGTAATGGAAAGTATTAAACCATGGAATTAGAGACGAGCTTTAGATGTTGGAGTTAAGATGAGTTTTGAAAATGTGGTTTGCTAGAAATAAACTGTTCGGAATGAAATAGTATAAAAAATTGAAATGTTTTTGAAAAAACATAACAATATGGATCTCATTTCGCTACTTTCAAAATTCTATATAATTAAAACAAATATATATAATCTCATTTCAACTTAAAATAACAAAATTATGGATTTTTTAAAGTTTGAGATTTTTGAAAATAAGAAAGAGAGATTTGAAAAAATGAATAGTGAAATTGGAGGAAAAAGATTAAAAAAAAAAAAATGGAAAAGAGGTTTGAAAAACCTCCCCCCGTACAAATTGATTCTTACTTGGCTAGTAGACTAGTTTTGTGGAAGTAGAAAACGTATGGAGTTTGTCTCTTAGGAGATGGATTTTTGATACTTCCAGAACCTCAAGCAAACCAAATAGAAAAATGGAAGGAAATTTTAGTGATACCGTATGCTATTCTATCATATCGATAGAGCAAGTTTTGTAATATCATTTGATTTAAATTTTAATGATCTTATCTATGAGTGTGAATACTTTAGTTATGTATAGTACACTAATTTTTTTTTTTTTTAAAGAAATATGACACATGATTTTTAATGTGACGTGTAAGACTGTTAAAATTTAATTAAATGACTAAAAAAAATGCTCTACTGATAAGATAACAACGTGAGCTTTTGTAAAATTTTATAAAAATCACTCAACAAATAAATAGTACACATTCATCACAAAAATTTGCTCTTTATTTATAAACCAGGATACCTTTAAGTCAAAGTTCCTGTTAAAACAGCAGGATTAGGAGACAAAAGAGATAACTTCTAGCGTATTGCAAAGACTTTTTTTTTTAATGGAAAATTTGGTAGCTTAATTAACGGTAAAAGTAAAACTTATGAGTATGATTACAAAGTGGAATCAATATCCCTTGATGATTCATTTGGTGAGTTGATACAAAGTTCCAGATGATTTGACAGTAATTCTAGACCCAATTAGATTAGCAAGAAAGGTGACCAAAATCTAGCAGAGGAGAGGGTTAGGGAAGTTTCCATCTTTTTTTTTTTTTTTAATGAAAAATGAAAAATAAAAATAGAGATTGGAATCCTCAGATAATCTTAAAACCTCATCGGTTCTGGTGGTATATGTTGTATATTTTCTTGTCATATACCATGACTAATATTATAAGGGTGATTCAAACTCAGATCATATATAATTTAAGGAGGACAAGCACCCTATCAACCCACGTGTTAGCATTTTGGTGTTTCCGTCTTGCTTATTGTTTTGTGGAACCTCCCTTGAAATCAATATTTAAGAAAAGAATCACATGAAAATGAATTTCACATTGCATTAAAAGAAAAAAGAAAGAAAAGAATTGCACATTGGGAACGGTGACTCCTTGTATCAAATTTCCAATTTTTGACTCAAACACGTGCGTGTCTCTTGGGCTTTGTCATGCAGAGGTTGGGGCATTGCAAATGCCATTGCCAACCACTTCTTTTGAATTCAAATACGAGGTAAAATCAGAAATCTGAATTCCACTTTTCAATGCCAAAATGGAATCTTGCTTAAAACAAGCTACATTTTTATCTTCAACTCCTTTCATTAAAAGAAGGGGGGAAAAAATATATATATATATATAGAGAGAGAGAACAATTTAACATGGTAAAAAGCATGCGTTTGCCGGGAGTCGAACCCGGGTCTATTGCTTGGAAGGCAATTATCCTAACCGTTGGACTACAAACGCAAGAATGTTGTACGGCAGCTTAACTTTATTTAAGGTTTGGTTTTCCATTTACCTTCCTAGTCAAGCAAACAGCAATTGTACTTGTTCCGTCAATACCACTATGTACAAAAGGTTATATGGCTCAATAGATGTGCAAAGGAAACTCACAATTACGCCACCAAACTAAAGGAAAACCGATTTATTAGTTTTTCTTACGATGTTCATTTCCCTACGTACGTAAATAAATACTTGGTGCTTCTTCTATATTTATGCATGAATACTTAGAGTTCATGTAGGAGTAACACAATAATTCTTTCTAAAAGTAGCAATTGATTGTAAAAATACAATCAATTTCTTTAAATACCACTTACTGTCAAACACGGGAATCCACCCCAAACACCATTCGTTTGGACTCTTATTTTGAAGACTCCCTTACGAATCCGTAGGCATATCTAATGTACGTGTTCAGATACTTCTTCAAGACCCAAACTGCATAAGCTGTCTCTCAAATTCAAATATGTTACTATGTCATTCTCTCTTCGTTAGAAGGTGAGGGCACCTATGGGACTTGAATTTAAGAGCTCCTGTTCTGATATCAATTGATGTAGGAGTTGCAATTGATGGGAGAAATGCAACCAATTCTTTTAAATATCATCGTCTACCAAACGCAAAAACCCGCCCCAAACACTATCCATTTAAATCTTCACTTCGAAGAGTCCCATAGGTACACCTAACAAACGGGTTTAGGTACTTCTTTGATACTCAAATCATATAGACCGTCTCCTAAGTTGCATCACTTGTATACAAAAGTTATTATGTCATCTTCTATGGTGAGAATTCGAGACTGTAATTCTTGGGAGCGAAAGTTGTTTGTGCGTTGGAGAGAAAGATGGTCTGATATGTATATTTACCAATATATATCATAACAACATGGCCGGTAACACCCAGGATCCGTGGCGCAATGGTAGCGCGTCTGACTCCAGATCAGAAGGTTGCGTGTTCGATTCACGTCGGGTTCAATCCCCCCGAAAGGTTTAGCTACCAACGGATCACCCCCTTTTTTTTGTTTTTTTTCCTTTTTTATTCTGCTAAATCTCCATTATTTTTTTTTTCAATAATTTTTTTGCGTGTTCAATTCAAGTCTGTGAAATCTTCAAATTGCATTTGGTAGGATTTAAAAATAAAATTTACATTTTTTTAAATTGAAAAAAAAATGTCGGCTTAGTTGTATTATATATTTTTACGTCGTTTTGCTTATTTCAACTTTGTTACAAATGCAAGAGAATTTCAAAGCTGTATCTGTTTCTGACTCGGAATTTTTGCATAGAAATAATCCAGAAATACAACATGTACAAAAGGAACACATCCAATCCTGTTTTTAGTGCAGACCCCAAAAACAAAAACAAAAACAAAAAAACAAAAAAACAAAAAAACAAAAAAACAAAAAAGAAAAGAAACTCCTCTTCTACATGAAGAGGATATGTAATTCAGAGTTCACTAATAAACCCAATCTTCAATTCACGTTTTTTGACTTGTTATCTACTGTACATGGTGTTCAATCACAACCCTATCAATGTCAAATTCTAGCGTATCCATCTTCAAACGGCTTCGATATAATCACCACTGACATCGATCTCCAACTCGTCATCGTGGTCCGATGATGAAGTCCCGGCAGCAGTAGTGCCGCCTTGGCCGCTAGCCTTGGCTCCTTCCCCCGGTTTCTTCGCCTCTTGTATGATGCGCATTATTTCTTCAACACTTTGCGTCGGTGGGTCATCCTTTTCCAATTTGGCGTAGTTTGTCTTCTCGACTTCTAGTAGCTCCTTTGGCATGTTTTTGAAGAACCAAGGATGCTGTTTTATTTCCGGGATAGTAATCCTCTGCAAACAAAAAAGTGACAAATCAAATCGCCATTTTTACTATCAGTTTCACTATTTACTTCTTTCTTTGATTCTTTAGACCTTAGGTAAATTTGTCTAGGCCAGTGACCTATAGACACTGTATAATGTTTTATACAAGACGGGATCAAACCTGCAACCGTCCCTAAAGTCCCACCTCAAGAAAACGGTCTTACACATAGAGATATGGTCTAATTTAGAAAATAAGGTTCAAACTTCATCTTTTTTAAAAAATTCATTCATATGCGGCAGAATTTGGATAGCACAAAAATTATAGAGTGCTACCTTGGCGGGATTGGCAACAAAAATATGCGAAAGCAGGTGTCTACACTCCGCGGACACACGTACATAGTCCGGTATCGAGTACTGGACACTCATAATTCTCTGTTTCAGGATCCACAATAAATCAGTTTCAAGGAAAAAAGAACCACACGTTCAGTTCAATTTCAAAAAAAAAATAAAAAAAAAAAAAAAAAAACTCACCCCAATCGTCTTTCGGAAATTTCTAGGATCCTCTGGATCCTCAAAGGGATAAGCTCCGACCAACATCACGTACAGCGTGACACCACAGGACCAGACATCCGCAATCTATAAGCTCTACCATGTTAGTTCCACTTCAATAATCTTACAAATTTGTTAAGAATTTTTACAATGTACCCAAACTGGAAAATCCAATGAACCAACAAAAACTTTCTTGACTTCCTGGAGAATGATATAGAAAACCCGGTACCTTTCCATCGTACTCTTTTCTTTGCAAAACCTCAGGAGCGATGTACGCGGGCGTTCCAACAGTCGATTTGGGTTGCGAGTGCAACAAAGCAGACTACAAAGAATGAAATGTTACTGCAAAATTAGTATAGTGGATAAAAACTACACAAAATTTTTTAAGTCAGGACTCAGAAACAAACACATCCGAAAGACGGCGAAAACCATCCAGTGATCAAAAGACAGATCATTGACCTTGGAGTAACCAAAGTCGCATATTTTAAGACGGGGCGTTGGACTTCCATCCAGGAGTGTGTTCTCCAGTTTCAGATCCCTATGACAAATTTGCTGCAGACAAAATTACGGATTTCTATTAAGAACAGGAGTGTAAGCTACGCATATAAACAGAAACGAAATACGAAAAACTAAGGAACATACCATGGAATGACAGTAACTGACTCCAGATATTAGCTGCTGGAAGAAAAATCTTGCCTGCCATTAAAGACATGAACGAACAATTTAGAGGCTCGATGATCCAAGAAACTGACCACTGCGTGTCAAATGAAACATACAAACCAACCTCGTCTTCGCTAAATCTACCAGCACTGCATATCCGTTCGAAAAGTTCACCGCCGGCTGCATATTCCATCACAATGGCTAGATGTGTCGGAGTCAAGCAGACCTACAACGAAACCAGATTTCTTCAAGCCTATCCTGCTTATAAACAGCTTCATCTCTTTTCATTTTAGGCCCTGTCTGGGGGAGATGTTTGGAGACGGTGTATTGGAGATTATCTCAGACTAGAGATAAGTTGAGTTTTGGAAATGTGCATTTGGTAAAAATTAACTGTTTAGTGTGAAAAGGTGTACAAACTTAAAATGTGTTAGAGGAAAAAATATCAATATGGATCTTGTTTCATTACTCTTGAAATTCTATATAATTTTAAAACAATAATCTCATTTGAACTTGAAATAACCAAGATATGAACTTTTAAAGTTTGAGTTTATTGTAGATATCTAGAAATGTGAATAGTAAAAAGTAATTTTAAATTAAAAGAAAAAGAAAAAAGAAAAAAAATGGAGATGTAGTTGGAAAAACTCCTCCAAACACCCCCTAAATATTTTCATTTCACCTACAACGAGTATAAGATTTTCTCACCTCCTTGAATCTGACAATGTTTGGATGCTTCAAGGACCTGTGGTTTATAATCTCTCTCTGAACATTCTCATCAATCTGCAACCAAAGTCAGATTCAAAATCTTAGCCAATTTACAGCTAATGGCTCAAGTGTATAATTCAGGGTTCGAATCATGGACTTTTCATTTCTTAATAACAGTAAAAAAAAAAATTTTAAATAAAAAATTAGGTAAAACCGCGGAAAGAAAACGCAATGCATATGCATCGAAGCATCTTGAGAAACCATGCCTTTACAAAAGATATAGCACGTTTTTGTGAAGGTATTTCACACAACGAACCAAAATCAAAAGTCAATTAGGAGGTCAACAAAAGGTAGTTCTGTCTTTTGAGTCCAATCTATTAATCTGTACTATGATCCATCTTAATTAAGTTCTTAAAATTCAACCCTCAAATTTAGAGTTGTATCTCTATTATCATCTATGAAGATTTTAATAGCTGGAGTTTTGGGTAGCTCACCAAACCCACCACCATATAGATTATAAAATTTTTTTCTTTTCAAAGAAGCCCTCAAAATTAGACATGTCATTGTAAACTAAAATATCTGTAAAATTAAGATAAGTAAGAAGCAACATTTGCACAATTTTCATCAGCACATAATTTTCTTGACCCCCCCCCCCCCCCCCACCCCAACCAGAAAAAAGAACAGAAAAAAATGAGAAAAATTACCTTTTTTCCTCTTTCTATATATTTGACTGCAACAAGCTCCTTTGTCTTCTTATCCCTCACAAGCCTGGCCACTCCAAAATTCCCAGAACCAAGCTCCTTCATTGGCTCATACCTCTCCTCCATTGCAACTCCAACCCCACAACAAAAACGATCCCAAAAAAAAAGAGAAAAAAAAAGACCAACCCACCAAACAAATTCCAAAGATTATTCAAATCAATAGAAAGTTTATAGAGAAAACCTAATGAGAAGGAAGAAAGAGATTTCTTTTTTGGAAGGACCAAATTCCCAAAATCCCAAGTTGAGAAAGGTGAAAAGGCAAAAAACCCAGATAAGGGAAAAAAAATTTTTTCCAAAATGAAAAACTCCTAACAGATGATACCAAAAGCCCAACTCGTTTATTTATAGCCAAAAAAACCAAAAAAATTAAAAATCTAATTAAAAAAAAAGAGTAAAAACAAATCGAAAAGAGAAAATCTAATATGGGAAGGAAGAACTAAAAGACACGTATGCGAAGAAAGGAAGTGTCCCTTCGAAGTGTCGCTCGCAAAGAAGGTCAGTTAGTTGTTTATGTGTCTGACAAGTACTGCCCATTAGACACGCGGTGCTTTTGTTTTTTGAGTTTGGCCCCACAGGTTCTGTCGCTTTCCGATTTGTGCCTGCCATTTAGAAATTTTATGGATTATTCTTATCAATACCCTGAACTTTAGGTTATTTCCATTTTATCTTCTTAATTTTAAAATCTCTAAACTTTACTCTTGAAACTTTGAATTTGTATTATTTAACCCTTTTTATTAAAATTTTGGTTAAAAGTAGACAGAAAAATAATAAAGTTAGTCTAACCAAACTTATCTTGTTAAGATTTTTGCTAATATAAATGGAAAAAGACTATATGAATACATTTGTTTTTAATTGAAGTTTTAATAGAAGAGGTTAAGTAGGATTAATTCAAAATTTAAGAGTGACATGACAATTTTTAAAGTTCAAGTTGCTTAGTACAAAATGAGCCTGAAGTTTAGGGGTGTCGATGAATGAAATCCAATTGTTTTTTTTATTTGAGGATTATTCCCATCTATACCCTCTTAATTTTAGAATCATTCACACTCTTGTCCACGAATTTTAAGAACTTCCCTTTTGTTTCTTAAATTTTTAATTTGTCTCATTTAATCATTTTTACTAAAATATTGGTTAAAAACATATGGAAAAATAGGAGAATTAATCTTAACTAAATCCATTCTCTTGAGATTTTTATTAAAAATAAATAGAAAAAGATCACATAACAATAGTAACTTAACATTTTTTTTCTTTCTGTTTTTAAATTGATATTTTAATGAAAAAGTAAAACTAATTCAAAATTTACAGGGTGTTTGGTTCGCGAGTTCATCTCCGTTCCAACTCAAATTTTTTTTGTCTTTTCCCAAAAAGTTTTTGTCTTTTTCCCAAAAAGTTTTTTGTCTTTTCTGAAAATTCAAAAAAATTTACTATTACAACTAAAATATTTCAACTCAAACTAGCGAACCAAACACCCCTTAAAGAATAAAATGAAAGTTTTTAAATATTATAGGATATGGTGAAAATAATAGTAAAATTTAAAGACAAATGAAAATGATTCTTTTATTTAATTTTGAAAGGGTATATTTTTTTTGGTGGGTCCCAGGTGGTAGATTGAACTGTGGGAAAACTGAAACGAAACAAACTGGTGTTGGGTTGTCGTCAGAAGTTTTGTAACGTAGTGAGTGTTAGACTGACACATCAGAGGAAGATTATCCAATCATGGATGATTGGTGATTTGGATTTTGGTTCGGAAATTGCCATTTACGCTTCGCCGACGTTTTCAGACTCTGTGTGTGTTTGTGCTTCTGTCCGTTTGTGTCTCAGCCGTAGTGACCGACCTCTCAGTGGATCACTACTAGATCTAACGGATTGGGTTTTGTGGGGTCCACAAAAAAAAAAAAAGGTTGTAGGCTCCTCTAATTACCAAATTACCCTTCGTTTTTATTTTTTTGGTGACGTGGCAATATTTTTTGAGCAATGCTAGAGACTATTTAGTGAACAATATTTTTGGTGACGTGGCAACATTTTTTGGCAACAATTAATGAGCAATGCTAGAGGGTATTTAGGGTCCATTTGATTGTGTTATCTAAAGGATAATCTTTCACTGTATTTAGATTTTAAAATTTTAATTTTATATCAAAATTATTTATTTATTTTATTTTTAAAAAATTTAAATTTTAAAAGTTCATAACTTTCTCATTTTAAATCAAAATAAGATGATTTTATGTCAAAATACTTGTAACGACGAGACAAATAAGATAAAATTCATTTTGAATATTAAATACATTTCAAATTTTTACACTATTTTCTATATCACATAACTTTTTCAAAAATTTTTCTCCCATAAACACATACATTTTCAACTCAACTTTCAGAACCTACCATCTTTAAATGTCTCCCAAATGGGTCCTAAAGGTTTCGATATAGAAATTAGACAACACTTCATAATTAAATGACTAACAGAACTACTAACTCGATATTTAACTCCATGTTCAACAGCTATGTTATGACTTGTTATTATAATCCTTTCTAGAGGATAATCACCTTCAACTGATATATTTATTCATATTGAATAAATATCATATTATAGTTTATACATATATTGCATATATTATGTTGAAAATATGGGAGCTATAAGTAGCAATATTATATATAAGCAAATTAGCAGTAGACACCACTTTAGCTTTTAATATCAAACTATTTTTCTTAGTCCCACCGTTGGTTGGATTAGCTTAATAGACTAACTAGTCATGGGACAGTTGCACAATCACAGAGTGGGTCTAGCAAAACGGTTGGTAGCCCTAAATCTAATAACCAAAGGACCTTAGGTCTATTGCTCAATAAAATAAAATCAATTAATAATAGTAAAATCCTATGGAGTACACCCTAAACTTCTTTCTTTTGATAAATAGTGATTAAACTTAATTACATTATGTCAATGGGCCTTCGAATTTTTAAAGAGTCTCATTCATGAATTGATCCTGCCCTACAAAGAAGAGAGGGTGAGTGGAGAGATAGAAAAGCGTATTATTAATTGGAGGTTCGGCATATTTTCGGGTCTCTGACAATCAAATTTCATCTATAAATCAGATGCTGATTTTGTAATGGGACTTGTATCATCAGCAAACGAAGAAGGCTATCATATCAGAGTTGTGGACGGGGATTGTCATCATCTATCGTGAGGCATTTTCAAGGTGTGTTAGTTATTGGTATGCGGATTCTGCCTTTTGGAGGTTTTACTCTGTTAGAGGAGGCGAGTCATCTGATAGTGTGCGTGTGGCTTTATGATTTATTTTCTTTATATTTTGGAATGTAGGAGCTAATTATTTCAAAATTCCCTCCACATTAATGATTTGCTCAAGGGATAAGGGTTGGTGTATCAAGAGAGAAACATCCTTGTCCATTTTTTTCCCTCCCATCCTAAAAGGTAGTTGTAACTTGTAATAGTGTTAATTCCTCCTCATTTGACGCTAAAGAACACCAATTTTGACCAAATTGCATGCGTGTATGTAACTTTTTATGATTTCAAACATTAACAAAAAATTTATAATTTCTCGTAAGTAAAAAGTCTCTTAAATGAATCCCAAAAATGCAACGTTAGTTTAGCATAATTAGTATCAACTATCCAGCGTGATGGTTGAATGAGATTAGCTCCTCCTCATTCCACATCATTGAACCATTCTCATTATTAAAATCATCATAAGTTGAGTTTTAAAACAATTATTAAACGGAAATCCCATATTCATAATGAGAAGTAATGCCCATTGTATTTCTAGGTCCAATTCTAATCCACTTGATCTATGAGTAACACACATACTATTGTGACTAGTGGTGATTTTTAGAATTACTCCATAATATATATATATATATATATATATATATATATATATATAGGCTTTAGTTGTTGCACCTACAAGAGGTGAGGCGTAGAGAAAAGATCATGATGATCATCATAAATCATAACCATCGGTCGTTACACTTGCAAGAGGTGGACCCTAGCCACAGAAATCTCCATCTTGCCATGGCACATTAGTCTTGATTGATTTGGGTTAATTTCAAATTTGGTCCCTAAAAAATAGGATTTGTCTCACTTTGTCCACTATGACTTAAGATGAAACAAAACTAGCCCCTCAATTAATCATGTGTTGCAACTCTGTAGCTTCTTTCATTCAAACCTCAATTTTAAGGGGTTTTATTCATATGTGAATCACATACCTAGTTGGTAATTAGGAGCATTTTTGTATAATGATTTAATCACGTGTTTGCAACCTGACAATCACACATGATAAAAACTATTTTTAAATTAACGTTTTGATGACAGAAGTACCGAATTAAATTTGTAACTTATAATAAGTTTAGGGGAGAGTTTTGTTACATTTTGTATAATAAAAGGCAAAATCACTCAAGATTTATTCTTCAGAGGTCAAATTTAAAATTAATCCGATTGATTTTGATTCCGTAGTCTAGATTAAAAGGCTATGATTAAATTTGCGTGCCAAAATACCCAACCCCAAATTAGATTTGACCAGTTGAATTGGGAAGTCATAAAAGAATGTACCTACCCCTGTGATATGAGATTTAGCATGTATATATTCACTCTTACTCATGAGAGTTAAGCACGTGTTATCGGGTCCATCTACAAGAGGCAAAGTTGGCTGTCTGTCGACTATTTGACATTTTTTTTGACCCCTCGGATTCTTTTTTTTTTTTTTTTTTCTTCTCATATGCATCCCAATTGGGATGCTCCACAATTTTACTGTATTTTTTTTTAATGTACATAAAATATTAGGAGTTGTCCCCATCCTTATAAAGGTCGATCACCGAAAGTTAAAATGAATGTGAACACAGATTTTATATATTATACATAGATTTGGTAGCTTCTGACACCAAGATTCGAGGAAGAGGTGCTATAGGCTGAAAAAAAACAGTTAATTACATAACCATATAGTATATCATATATTCCTAGACTTTTTTTTTTTTTGGATAAGTCTATATTACTAGATTTGGATATATTAAAATTTAGAACAAACTTTATTGGTCACCTCAAGTGGTCTAGAGGGAGACAGGGAGAGGAGTTACTTCCTCCTCTACCTTTTTTGTGGCTTATATTCTCCCACCTTAACAATCCAAATGCAATTTTAGGTCACATTTATATATATATATATGTATACATATATATATTTTGTTTGTTGGATTCAATTCAATTCCATCTATAGGTCTCATCTATAGTGATTTTGGAGGTCCCGTAATTCAAGGCTTTGAATAGAAATGAACGGGATTATATGGATTGGAACCAACCTCAACAATTTTTATTTGCCTTTTGATCAGACAAAAGTAAATTTAAAAGGTCAATTTTATTCACGCGCAAAGAATATATATAGTATTCTAAGCGTGTGATTTCAGCCATATTAACTAGTGTAATATGAAAGCATGGACTTTAAGCCATTGAGGATGATTTTCTTTATAATCTAAGCCTACCGCAGGAAAGACCAAAATCCAGTAAAGCATTTAATCTACTAGACCATTTATAAGACTTCATATTTACTCCTTTTTTTCTTTTTTTTTTTCTGATTATCCATTTAATTAATTTTTGATAACTTAGTTAAATGTTAAGTTTTTTTAGTATTTAGTTTGTGGTTAATATTTAGTATTTTGATAACTAATGAGATATGAAAATTGAAACATCATTTCCGATTTCCATTTCTAACTATATGATACTAGAGATTACACTTTTTTTTTTCCCAATAACATTCTCAACAAATTTCATACCAAAAAAGGAAAATATAGAGGATCATTAGAGGAGCATAAAGATTTAATACCTTAAGTTTTTTCTCCCTAATTTAATTTACTGTAATCGATTTACTTTTTTATATTTTTTGAGGTTCAAACTTCGGCTTATATGATGAAATTTCACAAGATAGACTTTTTTGAACATATTGTTTAAAGTGAAATGAAGAACTATTAATCCGCACAAGGCTGGGCTTCAATGTTTGGATCACCGAAAGCTTTGAAGTTGGGCCAATTATCAAGTCTTGTTTGGATAACCAAAACCTAATACAAATTCTGTTTCAGACCAACGTGAAATTGAAGTGTTTGTTTTTTGGCCGTTTTTCAATTGGAGACAAAGTTTTGAAAATATTTTGATTAGAGTTTAAGTTGAATTTTGAAAATGTGCATTTGGTTGAAAAAAAAAAACTATTTGGAGTGAACAAGCATAAAAACTTGAAATGTGATTGGAAAAAATATCAATATGAATCTTATTTGGTTTCTCTCGAAATTCTATGTAACTTATATATATATAATCTTATTTTGACTTAAAATAACAAAATTATGAAATTTTAAAGTTTAAGTTTACTGTAGATGTATGCAAAAGTTTCGTTGGAAAATCAAACACCGTCAAACATATGTTTGTAACTAGACGACAAAACACCGTTTCTAAACATCTCTCAAAACACCCTCCAGGGGCATAAAAATCATAAATATAGATCCTCAAGAACACTCTTTTAAAAAGACTTTAAAATTTGTATTAATATTTTAGAAAAAAAACTAGGTACACCAGTTTGGTATATGAGTTGTTGTTCTTTTATTACTAAATCTTAAAATTAAAAGATTACATTTATCAGAGAAAATATGACAATGCACTGCCCAATGAGTTAGTATTTAAAAGTCGGGATTGGAGTTGACATCCCTTGCAGTAATCAAAATTTAATAAGATTCGGGTACTCAAAAGTTGGGATTGAAGTTGACACCCTTTGCAATAATCAAAATTTAATAAGGTTCTCTTTTCTAAATATTATTTCTATTTTGTTAAGAACCTGTAAAATAGAGTTTTTGCGTTTACTTTTAGTCAGTAAAAGAATAGAAGTAAAAACTGTGATTTTTTTAGTAAGTGTCTGGAACCATTTTTTTAATAGATCAAAATGATTTTTAAAATTTTTAATAAGTAATAAAAATGTTAAAATGAAATTTATATTGTCTCATTGAAACTCTTATATTATAATCAAAAGAGCTCTTTTTAGATGCCATATTGACTTAAGGCACTTTTGTTATATAATCCAAACACTTATGGGAACAATTTTTAGATCTAAAAAGCTAAAAGCAGCTTCTAAAAAACTTTGTCAATCACATCTTATATATTTTTTAAAATGTGTTTTCTAATACTAATTGAAAAGTTAGAGTATTTATTTCTCACTCTTTTTTTTTTTTTTTTTTTTAACTATCTAAGAATAAAAGCAAAAAATAATGACAAGTTGTTCCTAATCTATGTTTTAAAACTGATCTTTTGAATAGATATGTGCATGTGAAAATCTTATTGTCCTCGTTTAAAATCCGTAATTTTTGTTATGCATGTGATTCTCCATCCATTAAGTTGGTGGAAGGCTACGTGACCTAGCCTTCAGAGAAGAATCAAGTCAGAGAAGCCGGCGAAGCAAGCCGATTTGATTGAATGCAAATTTTCATTCCATTCATATCAAGGAAAGAAAATAAGAAAGTTAAAAAACTTAAAAAAGATGGAAAATGAAAAAAATAAATCAGATTTCTTTTAAGTTGTTTAGTATTTAGGAAGGAAAGAAATGATAGATTTGTAAAATTACTATAATATTCGTTTATTTATTTTATTTCTCTTTAAAAGTGAGCATTAAAGAGTAATTTTAGTTATTTTTGTACGGATTTATGTTTTCTACCCACTTTTAAAAGGATAAAAAATTGTGAACCACGCTACAATTTGTTTATCTCATATTTTCTTTCTCTTTTCTTATCTTTCTTACCAAACGACTCTTTTCTCATCTCACTTTATTCGTTCCTCTTTTCCATCCTATCAAACATAATATTTATAGTTAAGCTAGAATCAACACTACTATATAAGAAAAATAAATAAATAATAAAAAAAATAAAAAGAGGAAGAAGATAAGATATAAATCAAGTACAACTACAGAAACAGGATAAAAAACCAAAAACAGTTAAACCTAGCGCAAAGCTACTACTGCCACAGAACATGAATGAAAGCCAACACAAGTTGACAAGTTGAGATTGCAAATCGAACGTAAAACCGTTACTGTCAACTCACAAACTTCAAATCTCTTTGTTTTAGTATTAGCTAGGCACTGTTTATAGTTCAATTATTGTCCTTTGGGAGTCCATTTATATGGTTGATAATATCTGAATCTTTAATTTTTAACATTGACATCAAAATAAAATGTATAAATCTAAATACAGACTTTATATTGTGTATTCAAAACAAATGTGATAGTTCAATTAGAATAGTGTAAAGGTAAAAAACGAGTTCGATACGAATTTTTAAAAAATGAATATTTGAATTTGAATTGAAGTTGAATTGTTGTAAATAGTAAAATCGCGTTTTATTGTAAACCATACACACATCATACACACATCATATTGAAAGTTGCACACCATATCTCATATAAATGGATATAAACATTCACTATAAGAAGGGCATAAAAAGAAGCAATCTAATAAAAGCATGCATTTTTTTAGCTGTTAATTTTCGATAAGATTTCAATAAATTTATTTTTACTGTTTTGTTTTTGTATGACTCGAGAATAATTTAATATTCAGAAATCGCTCTACAGAACTCTAATTTTTGAATAGAACTAATGACCTAGTAAGTAATTAATGTTGAACAACATAAAATGAGTTATTTTGACATAGGAAATTCAGCTCTTTTATTTTTTATTTTTTATTTTTGGTTCCCCATCTTTTCTCCTGAATAACTACTCGAAAATATAGGAAGCTCAGCTGTCAGCTTCTCTCATTTTGTTTTTGTTGCTGATCTCTTTTTATTTGTTTATTTATTTGGTAAGAAAAAACTTCCGGTCGGTGACATATTGCTTGTCCGTTCCTAACTTTCAAGATCTATTCCTATAGAAAAATATATAATTTTTTGGGATGCTAATGCTTGTTATCTTTCCACCATAATATGATACTCACATTATGTTTGGACGAAGTGACCAGCGAAAGGAAAAGAAATAATTGAGAGATTTTCAAAAGAGAAAACAAATTGGTTGTAGATTGTTTGATAGGAAAAAGAAATAGAATGAAAAGATTCTTAGGTCCCATACTTTTAATCACTCTGAATTTGGAGAATTTTAGAGAAAAAAAAAAAAAAACTTAATACAGCTTCCGTTAATAGCTAAATTACTTTAAAAAAAATAAACTAAAAAGACCAACGAATCATTTAATTTTCTTTCGACCATAGTAGAAAAGCAATTTCATTTCTTCCATAACATATTCTTTTTTGTATGCTTTACCTCGTTTATTTTTTCTTTTTCAACAGCTTGGATAGTTTTTTTTTTTTTTTCCTTAATCATCTAACGACAAAAAAAAAAAAAAAAAAAAGAACCTTAGAGATCCGAATGATTTTTTGGCCTTTATGTTTAACTTAGACCTATTAAAAAAAAAAAAAAATCAATCACAGATTTCTGTGAACTCCATATGATCTTATACTTTCATTTACGTGGCTAGGCTTGATTGGACATGTGCCAAAGGGCTCCATATCTTTGCTGGTTTGGGAGATCTTGAAGAGGAAAACAGTTTTGTCCGTTTCTATCAATATTTATATATTTATAAAAAGGGAGGATATGTGGTATATGACTTTTTATATACTCTATCGGCAGGATATCATCTAAGACCATATAAAGTTAATTGAATGGATAAGATATAAAGGGTGAACAATAACTAAAATAAGCCCTGATTTATAGGATTGCAGGAAAATAAAAAATAAAAAATTGAACTCTTCTTTGTCTTCTTCGTCGGGATTTTGCTAGAGGTTCATGCAGGTTCGGAGGTGAGGGGATTGTCGCCAGAGGTTGTGTTTTGGGGGGGGGGGGTCACCGCAAGTTGGAGGGGTGGGTTTTGCCAGAGGTTTATGTAGATATTGGGGTTGGGTGGGGGGGGGGGTTGGGTTAGGCCAATCTGGTGTGGGCGTGTCCCGTCGTTGGGGTCTAGACACGAAAGGGGAGGGGTTGTTATGTCGTCAGGTCTAGGCGGGCTGGGGGGTTGGTGTGGGTCTGGGTCATGTGGATCTAATGTAGGAGTGTCCTGTTGCTGGGGACTGGACGCGGCAGAAGGGAGTGGTGGCGGGGGGCCTGGGCAGTACGGATCTGGCGCTAGGGGGTGGTAGGTTTTTGCCGAAGGTCAAGAACGGGGGGTGGTTTCACAAGTCAGGGGCTAGTGGGGGAAGAAGGGGCAATGATGGTGGAACGTTGGGGTTTTTTTTTTAATTTATTTATTTTTAATTTATTAGGCTATGATATTATGAGTTAATGTGCATCATAATTATTATATATAAATAATATCTCAACTGTTGAAATTCATCGAACGGTCTATAAAATGAGCTCTACCGGTAAAGTTTCTAAATAAAACTCTACCACAGCCTTTCCCATTTATAGAACCCTTTATTTTTCTATTTATTTTTAGGTATGAACTAGAACCACTTAGAATTTTTAATTTATTAAATATTATCATACACATGACAGGTTCCACTCATATAATTTATTCAACCCCAAAATAAAATAAAATAAAATAAAGTGTCCCTAAACATTGACAAGCAATAACACTTGCTCTTGGAAGCCAACTCGATCTCAAATCCGACAAAGAGTACAAGCCATTAGTTAAAAAATATATATACCTCAAAAACTAATTAAAAATGGTTTTATTTATAATAAAAACATATGAGTATTAGAAAAGTATTTAGAAGTTAAAAGAAATTAAGAAATGAAAAAGTAACAATTTATTAAACACCAAGAAAGGAACAAGCAGGAAGCATCACGAATACTGTCAACTATCAACAATTAATTAACATGTAATTTTATATTATAATAATTAAATCACATTTTCAAAAATGATCCTCACACGCGGATTTGTCTAAGATCGGTCTAATGTGTCAACCTCTGATCGTGGCGACGGTTTTACTTTGAAATTTTGCTAAATGAACGATTTGGTTTCCACTAAAAAAACAAATAAAAGAATACAAGTAAATTTTTAGGGTATTTTATTTGTAAGGACTTAGGACTTGTTTGGGAAGAAAGTTTAAACTCAAGGTTTAAACTCAAATTTTTATTTTTATTTTTTTCTGAAACAGTTTTTTATTTTTTCTGAAAAAGTTTTTTATCTTTTCTAAAAAGTTAACAAAAGTTACTATTCAAACTCATTCACCAAACGGCCCTTAAATTGATATGACCAAAAATGGTAGAATTGTGGGTGTATCCTATCCACCAACTGCCAACTACACCAACAAAGAAACGTTCAAAACTACTAAAAAAAAATAATAATAATAATAAATTCAAATGCCTAAAATTCATATCTTTTCTTTTAAAAAAATATTCATGAAAATTAAATAATATTATTGACATTTCGTACAAGTTGCTTGTGTGTGTGACCTAGTGTATATGGGTTACATTATTTGCCACGTATATTCTTTGATAAATGTATGGATAGGGTTTTAATTGAATCATTGACAAAAATAAGCAAATTTGCTATAACAATTTTAGATAAGTAAACGAGTTCATTAAAAAGTGGTTTTCTTTATTATATCTATATCTATGCATAGATTCTTCAACCAAAAAAAAAAAAGAAAAAAAAGTGTACAGATATATATGAAAGGTCATCCGGATTATACACGGGCACTCCTGTTACATATGCATTGAATGACCTAATTGTTTTTCTAGAATGGGAAATGTACAATATAATATATTAAAAGATTGAAATTTAGTTTAATTTTTTTATGTCTCAAATAATGTCTAATTAATAATATTATGTAATTTATTTATTTATTTTTACTCAATAACTCATGCTATATATTTTTTTTCTTATATTGTTGGGTTTGCTAATAGATCTACTAATAAAGCGACACGCATGTCACTTCTCGTTATGCTTTTAGTTCCTGATTTTCTCAATTCAGTTTCAATTTTTTATTTGCTAAATTAATAAAAGAAGACCTATTTACCTTTAAAAAAAAATAAAAAGCCCTGTAATTTATTTTTTACATTTTAAGATCTAATTTAGTTTAATGACGTAATGATTTCTTTTTTTTTTGTTTTACGTATTTTTTGCCCCTTCCTTGGATGGAAATGTGGTTCACAAAAAGCAAAAGTTCATTGGTTTATTGATTCTTCTTTTCAAAGTACACAATTATAACTTCCAATACATGCTTCAAATAAAAGTAATTAAGTTATTCTTGTAATTATCTTCCTTTATTTTAGGAAATATTCTTTGTAAGTTGTAAGTTTTTTTATTATCTACACCCACTGGATGGATGTGGCAAAGGAGTGTAGCACTTTTTTTTTTAACTTTTTCCTTCGTCCACCTAAATTTGATCCCCATGAAACTTTCATAAGACTTTCGCATCAGAATTAGTTGTGGATGCAATAGGTTAATAATGTTCTTGGTAGGATCAAAGTTGACGACTGTAAAAAGTTGAGTTAGAGGTACATGTCTTTCTTATCATTTCTAGGGAAGTGGATCCTGTCTGTGAGACTGAAAATGAGACGATGAGGGGACAACTACTAGAGCTTTTTTCTACAAAAAATAATTAAAAAAAGTTTCTTTATTATCTTATCATAATTAACTTGTGACAAAAACTTCGGGATTGTGCATTGATTAGGGATCAAGACATTGTTATGTACACCTTATTTTGACAACACCATGATGGTCATGCTTTTCAAACTAGAAAAACGGACAAGAAAAGCAACCAGAAAAATTAATTAAAAAATAAAAGTTCCAGACAGAATTCAAAACTTGACCTAATAATCTATGTCCACCTGGACAAAATGATGACAAAGCTGGTAGGATATCGTAGTTTTAAGCTGTTGAATTTCTATTGGATTTTAGTTGACGTAATTTGAGTAAAATCTAACGATCATATCTGTGAGGAGTGCCTCCCCCAAAAAAGCATAAATATATTGATTAACTTGACATCTAAGGTTTTGAATCTTGTTTAAAGTAAGAATTCTGCAAAAAATGTGAACTATAAGGTTTTGAATATAGTGATTAACTTGAATACAATGATTAAATATAAGTGTAAAAAAGCATAAATATAATGATTAACTTGACATATAAGGTTTTGAATCTTGTTTTGAACTATAAGGTTTTGAATATAATGATTAACTATAAGTGTAAAAAAGCATAAACGTAATGATTAACTTGACATATAAGGTTTTGAATCTTGTTTAAAGTAAGAATTGTGTAAAAAATGTGTACTAAGTTTTTTTTTTTTTTTTGCTGAATCGTAGTTCTTGACAAATAATGACGCCTTTTGTCAAAAGAGTTGGCTGGGGAGCCTAACTTTTACCATTATAACCGAATACCAATAAAGGTCAACTAAACTTTTATTATTTTTTGTGCTATTTCATTTTGTCTCCTCACCGGATTTTCGCAATTAAAAATTGACCAACCTCCTATCTAATGGTGGGGAATCGTTGATCATGACTTCCAAGAGTAGTTTTCTGGTCCCCTTAACGAACATAAGAGAAAGTTAAAAGCTTCATTCAAGGAACAATGAAAATGACGTTGTATTGGATGATGATTTATGGGAAGCCTTACAGAAAATTTGAGAAAATTTTTTTTTATAGGGTTTGAAAAAAAATGTAAAAAAAATTCTATCAATAAGATATTTTTATAAGTATATTTTGATATGATTCTAACGATCCACACACACCTACAGTAAAAATCTTATAGTTCAAAAAAAAAAATATTTGTAGATTTTACATGGATTTGTCACAAGTTTAGCTCCCATTTAGCATCTCGTTTTGAACCCTTTTTTTTTTTTTTTTTTTTAATTTTTCTGTACTATTTTTCTTACAGAAATTAAATTTGTTATTTAAATTGTGAATTTGAACCTATTATCCAAATAGACGCTTGGTATCATGATAATCAAGCTAGTTTGAGTAACTTGTTGAAGATATGAAATATAACCAAGGTATATCTTTTTGATCAGAGGTTGAATCGATCATCAGAAGAAGAATTCGGCCAAAAATTAGGATAAATTCTGGGAAAATAAAACTTCCATCGAAGAGAAGCAAATGAAAGGCTTTCATAAAAATTCTTGTTTGCTGACAATTGTTAATCAAGCTTATTTGAGTCATGCTGATAGTTGTCTCTCGAGTCTCTGTGGCTCCATTAAAGCATTATTTTAAATTGATAATTTTTCTTGTGTTTTCTTGTTTTGTTTCCATTTTCCCAAATTATTTTTTAATTTTTCAATATATAATGTATCCTAAATGTAAAATCAACATTATCTTTAAAGTTGGGTTTTTTTTTTTGGAAGTAACATACTAAACATAGCATGATCATTACAGTTATATTTTAGTAATATTTTTTTATAAATAAAATATGAGAGTGAAAGAATTGAACTCTTTATTATATGATAACGTAAAATTATCATTAGGCTATATCTATAATTATAATTTAAATTTTATAATAACATAAGATGTAAAATTGAAATCTTGACATCCAAATTAGAAAAGAAAACAAAAACTTAAGATGATAAGAGAGAACTTAAGATAACAAGAGAGGTCCAGGAGCTTTTGGCTTATAATAACAAAGATTTGTTTGTATATAAAAATATTTCAAAATCCTGAACTTTGAATTTAAAAATAACTATCCATTTTTTTATTATTTATTTTTAAATCTAATCATTATTCGAAAGAAAAATGATGGGATCGACATTCCCATGTCGTTATTAAAATCATGAGATCAAATAATTTATCCATTTGGAATTCGAATCTTATTTTTTTTAACGGAATTAAAATATTATTTCCTAAAAGAGAAAAATGCAAAAAAAAAAAATGTAGTACATAGCATTTTTATAAAAATAATTAAATAAATAATAAAGTGTTAAAATATTTGAAGTAAGTAGTCAATAAATTAGTTAAATAGATAATTTACTAGGCATATAGATAATTTATAAAGTAATTTATTAGACAAATAACATATTTACAAAAGATAAATAAATTATTTAGTTGATAAATTTTGTTATTTACTGTTATTTATTGCAAATATTTTTAAAACTTATTATTTATTTTAATTATTTATATAAATTTTTTTTTCACTTCTTTCCCTCAAAGAAAGAGAAAAGGCTGAAATTTGTTTGAGGGCAAAGGCTGTAATTTGGTTTAAAAGCAAATGACTTTTTGCCTAAAAATGCTTTGCCGAATATGGGTCCAAAAAAAAAAAAAAAAAAAAAAAAAGAGCTTTGCCGAATAGAAATACTAATGACAGATACCAATCATATAACGTACCAAATCTAAATTTTATACCAAAATAAAAAAATAAAAAAAAATCTAAGCTCAACATCACTTTCTTACTTTTTCATAACAATTCGTCTCCCAAACTTCAGTCTTCGACATAAAAAGTCTTTGAAAAAAAATAAAATAAAATAAAACAATCTTCCAACATGTGATCATTATTACAGGACAATCATGAATTACTCGCCAAATGGAATGGGTTTTTGTGGAAGGATTTGAATGGTCCTCTATGACATTTGCTTCTTCTCCAATATCATTAACAACATGGTTCTTCTCTCAATTTCAATAGATTAGATTTTTCGTTTGATAAAATTAATTTTAAAAGTTATAAGAAATTTTAAAAATAGAAAATTAATTTTATGAAAAAAGGAATTAAATTACATGAAATTAAATTTCAAAATTAGATAAATGTTTTTATTAATCTATTAAGAAATAAATTTATTTGAGGAATTAATTTCTTATTATGTTGTTTACTTTTTTAAAAGTTAGAAGGATTAAGAATATATTTACTGTTGTTACGAAAATTATCCTTGAATGAAAAAAATAATTAAATAAGAATGGGGATTTATTTGGTATAGCATTAGTTACTTCCTATTTTTTAGGGGAAGGAATTTTATTTTTGTAGGTAAATGTTAGAAGATAAGTTCCCCTTATCAAGAAAATTAATTTCCTATTTTTAATTTCCTATTTTTAAGTTAGACTCACATCATTTAATTCCCAAATACAAAATTAAACATTATAATTTAAAATCAAGAATTTAATCCATTTTTCTCAAATTAGATTACTCATTAATACACATGTCTTGATTGTAAAAGGTTTTATTAAAAAGTCGTGCATGTGCTCAGCTGTTAGTATATCTATTTAGGTGTTTGTTTCCAAAACTCGGTAAATACATATTCTCCATGAACATCATTTGAGTTTGCTAATGAAACTGAGGGCATGTTTGGCAAAGCTTACAAATAGTTGTTTTTGGCTTCCTAGGTCCAAATGCAGCTGTCCAAGGGTAGTTTTTGTAAGTGTTTGGATGATCTGTTAAAAGAGTTTCTAGTCTTTAGAAGTGTTTTCTGTCAAAGCCAAAAAATGTGACTTCCAGCAAAAACTCTTTTTTAAAACTTATAATAAAATTTAAATTAGACATTATAAACTTTATTTAACATTTTTTGCACTTATTAGAACTTTAGAGATCATTTTGATCTTAAAAACTCTTTAGTTTCAAACAGTTCTTGAGAAGTTACAGTTTTAACTTTTCTTCTTCGCTGGCTAAAAGCAAAAGTAAAGGCTCTGTGAAACAAGCTTTGATTGTTTGTTCTGATCATGAATTCCTAGAGTTCATATAGATTAGTATTGGTGTTTGTATTTTCTTATTTTAAAATCAAAATACATTCCTACTTTTTTGTAATTATATACATGCCAACCAATTTTAAACATATAAATAGAAACAAGACCCTCTTAGGATTAAAGCTATTCAACAAGAGATGGCAATAGGTATGTTTAGATTCACGCCAAAAAAAAAAAAAAAAAAAAAAAGGTGTGTTTAATTTTTTTTTCTTTGACAAACCCTTCTAACAAATCGAGACCGTGCACTTAAAAGGTAAAATATTTCTCGGCTTCACAAGTCTCATAATTTGATTCAATTTGGGCATTTCCCAAAATTCCAAAATTCAAAAAAAAAAAAAAAAAAACTACTATAAATCTGAAAAATCACTCCACTTCCCTTACTCGCTCCCATGACGCGTGCGCTCACTCGCGTCCATATATTAATTGATTTGTCAGTTTTTCTTGTCTTTCTTTTTCTCTTTTCGTCCTCTTGGTTCGGGCTACGTTTCCAACTTCTCTACTGTATCTGTTAGACAAATCTCTCAGCGTCAAATTCTCTGTAGTTTCTTCGTCAAACTCATTCTCAGCCGTTGATTTTTCATGCCCCCCACTAAGAATTTTCGCTTTATTTATTTATTTATTTATTTTTGCCTCTCCTTTCCACCTTCTTTTTTCCCCTACAAATCCTAGAACTTTTTAGATGGTAATCTCTCTCTTTCTCTCTCTCCCCCCTCTTCTCTCTCTCTCTCTTCTGTGATTGTGAAGTAAACCGCCATTTTCCGGCTAAGTTCTTGGTCGGTTAGTTTCTTTTGCATTCCTCATGTCTTTTCTTTTTGTTCGTTTTTTCTTTTCTTTAATGAGTTTTATCAATCTTTTGGGGTGAAATTTTCCTGCTTATGATTCAGTTTTTGTTTTGTATTTCCTCTATAATGTGTTGAAATTTAGTTTTTATTTTCTTTATTCTTTTTACATAGGGCTTGGATTTGATTTTCCTATTGAGAAATTGAAGTGTGAAAAAGAAGGGGAAAGTTCAGAACTTTTATGTTGGATCTGCATAATTTTAGTTTAATCTGTTAATTTGTTTATTTTTGTTCTTCTTTCTATTTTTCTCTTATAATTTTTATCTCGGATGTTGATAGATTCTTAATTTACTTTGCTCTCTCTCTCTCTTGAGGATTTCACTGATGAAAGATTTAAGTTGTTCGTTTATCCAATGAGTAACAAGAGATCATAATTTTTTTTAATCATTACTGTATTTTTCCCCCCCTTCAAGTCACGTATCAAGTTTGCGACAGTACATATGTATGTATGTATGTGTATATAATATATATATATATATATTTACATATATAAGAGGGTACAAATCAAGTCAAAGTTTCGTGATTTTGTTTACTTAATTCACTGAGTGGTTTGCAATGGTGATCTTTGAATTCCGATTTTGGAATTGCAAGGTTAAAATGGTTTTGATGATGAATTGTAGTGAAGCATCCTAGGAGCAGTACCTTCTTCATTCTTGAAGTAAATGGGCTGTTTTCAGTCTACTGGAAGGAGACCTTTCCCCGGATACGAGGACCCGGTTGTCCTCGCATCGCAAACAGCATGTAAGTTTTCTTCTCTTTCATTTTGAGCAAGTTGTTTAGGTCTTTACACTCTTCAGAACATGATTTTATTTTTTTTAATGCATCGTTACTGATTTTTAACCGGTCACGAATTCATATAATATCTATGGAACTCATAATTGACAGTGGATCATAAAAAAACATGAGAATTTTTTTGACTGGTTTGCAAGCAAATGAGTGATCCATCATGTCATATTTTTCGGTTGATAATGTAATAATTGAGAATCTGTCCCTTTCAAGCGATAGTGCCACAAGAATGGTTATTCATAATAAACGAGCTCATTGGCTCATTCTACTACTTTGCTACCTTGTCTCTCTTGTTAATTTCAAGTTTTCATTATGTGTTTAATTTTTAATCTCCAGTTAGTGTTAGCGAAGTTGAAGCCTTGTTTGAGCTATACAAGAGCATCAGCAGTTCTGTCATTGATGATGGATTGATAAACAAGGTATCTTGCGGCAAAGGCCTTGTAGAGTTGGGAGTTTGTTCCTTATTTGGCTTTGCATGTTGTTCTGGTTCTTGATTATTTTCTCTCGTTGCGAGTTGAGCTACGTTTAAAGTTCCTTATTTTCCTTGCTGGTGACAAGTACGGTTGTTTGTAGTTCTTTGCAAATGTGCTCTTTTAAATGATGGGTAAAAAATTAACATCAAATTTAACGAACTTGAGGTTCTTCTTCAGAAAATCTGCTTGTTTATATGAAAGATATTATTCTTTATGCGTCTTTGTTTGAAAAATGACTAACACAGTATTCATAGATGTTACGTGTGATTCTTATCCAACTGTTCTTTTTGTACATGCAGGAAGAGTTTCAGTTGGCTCTTTTTAAAAACAGGAAGAAAGAAAACCTTTTCGCAAATCGGGTATTGTATTTTGTGTTTTCGATTAATACACATATATGCATTTTGTTGTGATGTTTAATCAATGATTCTATGAGTTTGGTGGATTCTCTTTCTTTCTATTCTTAGGTATGAACACTTTAATTTAAGTGATTTTGTTTGCAGATCTTCGATATGTTTGATGTGAAACAGAAGGGATATATAGATTTTGGTGACTTTGTTAGGTCACTTAATTTTTTCCATCCCAATGCTCCACAGGAAGATAAGATTGAATGTAAGTTGAAACGATAGATAATTTAATTACACAGGGCAGACTGCTATGTTGCGTTGCCGTGTTCTATATTTTTATGTTGGTTCGCTTTAGTTGATCTAATTGACATGTACAATTGTATTGCAGTTTCATTTAAGCTCTACGACTTGGATAATACAGGCTTTATTGAGCGCCAAGAGGTATGTTGGTATTATTATTGATATATATGTTCTGGTTGAGCATGAGCATGTAGATTGTTATTATTTTTTTAATAAGAACATGTAGATTATGTCATTCTATCTCTTGAAATGTTTTAGTTTTCTTCATCAACCGATATTAATTATTTGACATTCTTAACTGTTTGTTAAAGCTTCAGTGCTTTAATCTCTTTCTCTCTCTCTCACACACACACTCATGTACGTTTACGATTAGCAAGTTGCACATTTTTATGATTATTTGAGGGTAAAGAAAAGTTTTTCGGTACTTCTATTCTCTCTGTCAATAGATCTTTTCTTCTTCTTTTTTTTTTTTTTTTTTTTTTGGGTCTGTATCTGATTTCATCTGCTTTTGCATCTCTTTTTTATGTGCAGGTCAAACAAATGTTGATTGCACTTCTTTGTGAATCTGAAATGAAACTGGCCGATGAGACCATTGAAACAATCCTTGATAAAGTGAGTAACTTTATTGAAATCTAAGTTCACTTAAAATGATTTAAGATTTGGTCTTCTATCAAAAGTGTTTAATCGTTAGTACGAAATCCAGTTATATCCTTCGCTTAATGAAGACCTGCATAGCTTGGATGAAAGAAGCATATATGTGAAGTAAACGATGCCGATTTGAGTTTAATAATGAACATGCTTTCTTACTTAGGTTCAGCAAATAAAGGGTCTAATTACTACTAGTTTTACCATTTGTTCGTTTCAGATCTTGATCGACTAAAATTACTACTAGTTTCTTTTTTCTACTCTATTTTGTCTTGAAGATTTCTGATTTATAACTAAGCTATTTGTTTTCTGGTGACAGACTTTCGTGGAAGCTGATGTTAACCAAGATGGGAAAATCGACAAAACCGAATGGCAAAACTTCGTTTGCAAGAATCCATCATTGTTAAAGATCATGACCCTTCCATATTTGAGGTTTGTTAAACCTTACTTCTACCTTTCCTTCAGGAGATGAACATTTTAGAACCTGTGACAGTATTGTAATCCCTGTTTCACTTCTTGAATTAATTGCAGGGATATTACGACAACATTTCCAAGTTTCGTGTTTAATTCGGAGGTCGACGAGATTGCGACATAAGACTATTGTTACTTAGGAAGATTTTATGCAGTTAGGGTGGAAAAAGATTTTCTTCGTGTGCACGTGTATCTTGAAACCAAACAGAAATGAACTGTGAAATGGGGAGGAAAAAAAAAGTGAGAGAAAAGAAAAGAAAAAAGGGTTGAATGTGTATTGATACAAGTGGAAGCTGTCTACATTGGTTTATTGGAGGGTTGTGACTGGGGTTTATATTATAGCTGCTCTCGGTCTATTTGTAAAGCACATCTATCTTTTTTTTTTTTTTTAGTCAGTTTTTTTCACTGTATTATCAATACTTTAAGATATCGCCCTTATAATTTATTTTTCTTTTCTTTTCTTTCTTGAGAATGAATGCTCTCTTCTGGCTTGCACTGCAATGTTTATACAAAATCACTATTTCGTTGGGGAGAAAAACAAGGCAAATTGCAAAAATTTGGGTTATTTATTTATTTATTAATTTTTACAGAGATCACTATTTTCCTTCAAAGTTTTCTGATATAAACACTGTTTTTCTTTAGCTTCTTGACAAAAAGAGAGCTGATAAATGATCAGAACTAGACCAGGACCTTTCTACGGCAGAGTAATTTTGCTGTACGCAAAAACTAAAAAATAACTCATGGGGAGTTTTCTGGTTATTTTAGTGTTGTCTGAAATCACTTATTCTTCATGTAACATGCACAAAAGAAACATAAAATAACGATTTTATAGAATTAATCTATGGAAACCAATATTATATATTGTAAAGTCATTATTATACACAATAATAACATATCTTACTTTTTATTTTTATTAGATTGTATGATCTTATCCAAAAATATTTACCGCTTGATTATTAAAAAAAAAAAAAAAAACAAACGTCAAAAGAAAAAATTAGGTGTAGAGTTATGTTTTGAGTACTTTCTCCATAGCGTTGTGAAATGGTAAAATTATCTACTTTAATATTATGGCGTATATAAATACAAAAGGGAATCAAATTTATGGACATTCTTGCATATAGCCCAGGACAAAAACATAAGATTTCATAAGTTCTCCCTAAACTTTTATTAACATGACAATTTGCTTAATAAATTTGTAATGAAAAAAATTTCACAATCAAAAGAGGGGAAGTGGAAGTGATCAAACACTGATGTTTAGTGATTGATTCTGTTTAAAAATTAAAAAGAAAGATCAAATTATACTATTTTTAAGAGTTTAGAATTATCTTATTTACAAATAATAGAATAATAAGCAACAACAACAACAATGAGAACCAAAACGTCACAATTGTATTAGCTTGGAGACTAGCTGTGCAATTTACTAAGCACTTTTCTTATAGTATTGAGGTACTGAGTTATGTGAAATAATAAATCTCCCTGCTCTAGATTTTGAAATGTATTTTTAATTTTAGATAAATATTTGTTTTCTTAGAGAAAAATAAAAATATTAGTAGAAAAATGAAAAGATTAAGTAAATAGATCGTTTTAAAACCACCATTTAAACAAATGATCTTAAATTTTTATTTAGAAACATTCATTAATCATAATCTATCAATTAAAAAAATAATATTAATTGATCGTTAAGTTGTTCCAAAAAAAAAAAACTAATAGATCACTTTAAAAAAGTTATTTTTTAGCACGAAAAAATATATATTTTCGTAATTTTAGGGAAAATCTGTGATAAAGTCTCATGTATATATCTATCAATGGAGCTTACGTTATGACCGTTCGATGAATTTCAGCAATTAAAATATTGCTTGTGTATGAGACTTATGATGCACTTTACTTAATAGTATTATATACTAAAAATTAATTTTAAAAAAGAAATTTAAAAAAATTAAACAAAAATTGTTTTCTTCTTTCAGCAAGGCCCCCTTACCCCCAGTGCACGATCCAAGCTCTCCTGCTGCCGACCCGCAACCCAAGTGCCCCCCACCTGACGACGAGCCCTTCGGCGACCTAAGGCCTCCTTCGTTGGACAACAAGCCCCCCGGTGACCCAAGGCTCCCACGTCGGACAACGAGGCCCTCAAGAGACCCAAGTGCCCACTAGCCTATGACCTAAGCTCTCCCCCCTGCCTGCGACCTAGGCGCCCACTCCCTGGATGACGAGCCCCCCACGCTAGATTGGCCCCCCTGACCCCCGATGATGAACCCCTTGCTAAATCAGCCCCTCCCGCCTGGCGATGATCTCCCCACGACCTCCCCCCACATGACCCTAGTGCCAGATTTGGGCCGCCCCCTTCCTTCCCCCCTCCCCCCCATTGGATCTCAACCTCGATCTTGGCTTAGCTCACCCCTGCGACCTCCGACGATCCCCTTCTCTACCGATCTCGACTCACTCCTTCTCCCGATGACCTCCAGCAATGCCGCCCCCATCCCCCTCCCCCAACCACCCCTCCTGACCTCAACGAACCTTTGCCTAACCCTGGCCCTAAAAACCCCTCCCGAAAGACAAGCAACAAGTCCCACCCAATCGACGTCAAGCCCCTGACGAGGAACCCCCAACCTTCCACTGGTGAATGTTGGTTTGTTTTTTTAATTTCTTTTTTTTTTTTAATTTTTTTTTAAATTTCTTAACATGTAATACAATGAGGTAAGATACATTATAATTATTGTGCACAAATAATATCTCAACCGTTTGATTATATCTGAATGGTTTAAAAATGAACTCTACCGATAAGGTATCGGAAAGGGACTGTACCTCCAAATCTTTATTAGAAAATTTCTTTAAAAAAAAAAAAGAAATCATTTACCCAGTTACACAACAAAAATTCCTCCCAAGGATATTTTCCACTAGTTGAGTCCCCCTAATGCAAAGGGAGAGAGAAAGACAATATTTAGAGAGTGGAAAATGCAATTAGAAAACTCCAAATCTTTATTAGAAAATTTCTTTAAAAAAAAAATCATTTACCCACTTACACAACAAAAATTCCTCCCAAGGAAATTCTCCACCGGCTGAGTCCCCCAACACAAAGGGAGAGAGAAAGACAAAGATTTAGAGAGTGGAAAATGCTATTAGAAAACTCCAAATCTTTATTAGAAAATTTATTATTATTATTTTTTAAAAAAATCAGTTGCCCACTTACACAACAAAAATTCCTCTCAAGGAAATTCTCTACTAGCTGAGTCCCCTCAACATAAAGGGGGAGCGAAAGAAGAGATTTCGAGAGTGGAAAATGCAATTAGAAACTCCAAATCTTTATTAGAAAATTTTTTTAAAAAATAAAATAAAATCATTTACCCACTTACACAACAAAAATTCCTTCTAAGAAAATTCTCTACTGGCTGAGTCCCCCCAACACAAAGGGAGAGAAAAAGAAGAGATTTAGAGAGTGGAAATACGATTAAAAAACTCTAAATTTTTATTACAAAATTTCTTTAAAAAGCATTTACCCACTTACTAAACAAAAATTTCTCCCGAGGAAATTCTCCACTGGCTAAGTCCCCCAACATAAAGGGAGAGAGAAAGAAGAGATTTAGAGAGTGGAAAATATGATTAGAAAACTCCAAAAATTCATTAGAAAATTTCTTAAAAAAAAAAAAATTTGCTTACTGCCACAACAAAAATTCCTCCCAAGGAAATTCTCCACCGGTTAAGTCCCCCCAACACAAAGGGAGAGAGAAAGAAGATATTTCGAAAGTGGAAAATGTGATTAGAAAACTCCAAATCTTTATTAAAAAATTCTTTAGAAATTAAAAAAAAAAAAATCATTCACTCACTTACCCAACAAAAATTCCTCCCAAGGAAATTCTCCACCAGTTGAGTCCCCCCAACACAAAGGGAAAGAGAAAGAAGAGATTTAGAGAGTGGAAAATAGGATTAGAAAACTCCAAATCTTTATTAAAAATATTCTTTAGAAATAAAAAAAATCATTTACTCACTTACCCAACATAAATTCCTCCCAAGAAAATTCTTCCACCAATTAAGTCTCCCCAACACAAAGAGAAAGAAAAAAAAGATATTTAGAGAGTGAAAAATGCAATTAGAAAACTCCAAATCTTTATTAGAAAATTTCTTTAAAAAAAATCATATATCCAGTTACACGACAAAAATTCCTCCTAAGGAAATTCTCTATTGGCTGAGTCCCGCCAACACAAAGGGAGAGAAAAAGAAGAGATTTAGAGAGTGGAAAATACGATTAAAAAACTCTAAATCTTTATTACAAAATTTCTTTAAAAAGCATTTACCCACTTACTAAACAAAAATTTCTCCTGAGGAAATTCTCCACCAGCTAAGTCCCCCCAACATAAAGGGAGAGAGAAAGAAGAGATTTTGAGAGTGGAAAATGTGATTAGAAAACTTCAAATCTTTATTAGAAAATTTCTTTAAAAAAAAAAATTTACCTACTGACACAACAAAAATTCCTCCCAAGGAAATTCTCCACCGGTTGAGTCCCCCCAACACAAAGGGAGAGAGAAAGAAGAGATTTCGAGAGTGGAAAACGTGATTAGAAAACTCCAAATCTTTATTAAAAAATTCTTTAGAAATAAAAAAAAAATCATTTACTCACTTACCTAACAAAAATTCCTCCCAAGGAATTTCTCTACCAGTTGAGACTCCCTGACACAAAGGAAATTCTCCACCGGCTGAGTCCCCCCAACACAAAGAGAGAGAGAGAGAAGAGATTTAGAGGGTGAAAAATATGATTAGAAAACTCTAAATCCTTATTAAAAAATGGAAAAAAAAAAAAATTTACCCACTTACATAATAAAAATTCCTCCTAAAGAAATTTTCCACCGTTTGACTCCCCCAACATAAAAGAAGAGATTTAGACAGTAAAAAATGCAATTAGAAAATATCAAATCTTTATTAAAAAATTTCTTAAAAAAAAAAAAAAATCATTCACCCACTTACACAACAAAAATTCCTCCCAAGAAAATTCTTCAATGCGGAGTACCCCCAACACGAAGGGAGAGAGAAAGAAGAGATATAGAGAGTGGAAAATACAATTTTGTGGTCCAACCAAATGGGTTCACTTTATCTGCCGTGTTCAAAACCAGTTCTGAGATTCTGGGTATAGTACGCCATCTTTGAAGCGCTCCTCCGAGAGTTCTTTCATCTGGGTATCCTCTAAATTCATAGATGTATATTGTTTTTCTCCAAAAAAAAAAGGTGATTTGGAGGATATATATATATATATATATTCACACACGCACATGTAGTTCTCAAGTTGATATTTCTACTGTAGCTTTCATCCTTTTTTTAACACTTATGGAAACCAAACTTGTAATCTTTGAGCCAAAATTCATTTTCACTGGGGTCATTTTACTCTACGAGAAAGAAAAAAAAGAGGGCATTTTTCGGCTTAGCTTACAACTACTATTATGGTTTTGTTTACCTATTGGTTTTGGTGACATACATACATACAGAGATATATAAATGTATTGGAATTTCTTGTTGGATTTTTATATTGGTTTGAACTATACTTGCAGATGACTAGCGGGATGTTGAATTTAAGAGGAAATGGATAAATTTCTTTTGGAACCTTTTGCTGATATTGGCTGAACCTTTGGTACCAGTTGTGGGTTAAGAGGCATATTTGAATGTTGTTTTGGTGGTTTGCAAACTTTTCAAAATGTTTGCATCTAAGATCTCCGTAGCAGCGGAACATTAGCTTTGTTTGCCATGATTTTGTTAGTCATTCTTCATGGCACTGCTACTGTTGAAAGAAGTTATGATTCGACCCGTTTCGTGCGGAACGTTTCCTTGGGATTTCATGTGGCTTCAACCGTTCAGCGGACTGTCTTGAAATCGACTTATCATGGAAATTTTATTCTCATTAGACGCTTTTTGATGCCTTCGATATCCAATATATGTTGTCTACAGTATCAAAATTCTTTCGTCGATCATTTTTCCACTAATGTTGCGACTGAGAGGCTATGTTGGGAAGTTTCCTCTCAAGAGGTCGTATTGAAAAAGCTCGAAACAGCATTGAAGAGCCAGCAAGTGGATGAAGCATGGGAATACTTTTTTGATTATAAGAAATTGTATGGCTTTCCCGAGAAGTCCCTCGTGAGTAGGTTGATAACTGAACTTTCGTATTCGTCTGATCCTCACTGGGTACGGAAAGGATGTGATTTAGTCCTGTTAATTTCGAAAGAGAAATCAGGTCTGCTGCAGCGTGATGTCTTGACGAAGCTATCCCTCTCCTTAGCACGATCTCTATTGCCTAATCCTGCCACAAAGATTCTTAGACTGATGCAAGAGAAAGATATGTTGCCTTCGATGAATATTCTGTCGTTGATTGTTCTGCATATGGTAAAGACAGAAGTTGGGACACATCTTGCATCCAATTTCTTAGCTCAGATATGTGAGAGTTTCCTACAAATAGGTGCAAAAGACAGAAACCGTGCAGAGCTGATGAAACCTGATTCAACGATCTTCAATCTTGTGCTTGATGCATGTGTGAGGTTTAAATTAGCTTTCAAAGGTCAACAGATTATGGAATTGATGCCTCGAACAGGTGTTGTTGCTGATGCGCACTCCATCATCATTATTGCTCAAATTCATGAGATGAATGGTCAAAGGGATGAGCTAACGAAATACAAAGCCTATATTGATCAAGTTTCGCTGCGGTTTGTTTCCCATTATCGCCAGTTCTATGATAGTTTGCTGAGCTTGCATTTCAAGTTTAATGACATTGATGCTGCCGGTGGACTTATATGGGATATTTGCAGGCACCCGGAGAAAAGCGAAAAGAAGAACCCACAAAAGATTTTTCTTATTCCGATTGGATCTTATAATCTTAAGGCTGGGTTGAAGTTGCAGATTCAGCCTGAGCTGCTGCAAAAGGATACTGTCTTGAAAGTGGAAAGTAAGCAAGAGCTTGTTACATTTAGGGACGGAAAACTTGTCCTTAGCAATAGGGCTCTGGCAAAACTCACCAAGGGAATCAAAAGGGCAGGGAACACTAGTCAGCTGTCAAAACTATTACTTGGAATTCAAAAAGACTCGTGTTCTTCGAGATGCAACAATATGTGTTCCGATGTGGTTGAAGCTTGCATTCGGTTAGGTTGGCTAGAATTCGCTCATGACATTTTGGATGACATGGAAGCCTTGGGGGCTCTGGTGGGCCGTGCTACTTATATGTCACTCTTGGCAGCGTATTTTAGACGAAAGATGCCAAGGGAAGCAAAGGCTTTGCTTAAAAAAATGAGAGAGGATAGTATGGCAGCGGATTTACCTGATAAGATGGTTGTCACTGCATGTCTATCAGAAATGGTAAATGACAATTCCCTCGCTTCTAATGAATCGGATCTAGTTGAGTGTTTCATTCATGAAATGCAAAATGAGGAGGCAGTTCCTTCGGTGGTTTATGAATTCAATTCTTCTATTTACTTTTTCTGCAAAGCCAAGATGATTGAGGATGCAAGGAGGACATACAGAAGAATGCAGGAGACACAGATTGAACCTACTGTAGAAACTTTCACTAATATGGTTTGTGGGTATTCTTCTCTGAGAATGTACCGGGACATTACGATCTTGTGGGGCGACATGAAGCGGAATATGGAGTGTGGAAATCTGTCTGTAAACAGAGATGTGTATGAATACTTGCTAATGAGCTTCCTTCGAGGCGGTTACTTCGAGAGAGTGATGGAGGTTATCAAGTACATGAACAGGGACAACATGTTTGCAGACAAGTGGATATACAGAAGTGAGTTCTTGAAACTGCATAAGAATCTGTACAGGAATCTAAAGGCATCGGAAGCTAGAACCGAGGCTCAAACAAATCGGCTCCGATATGTTTTGGCATTTAGGAAGTGGGCAGGCATTGATTGAACAAAGGAAACTTCAAGAAAATATGGGTTATATTATGAGATTTTTGGTGAGGAACAGTTGATTTTGAACAAAGGTTGGAGGTGTAGAACATTGAATCCGTTCTGATTTTGAATGACACAGCTTATATATATGACCATGACCAGTTCGGTCGGAGGCATTGCTTATTTATGTGAAAGAGTATGGAGGAACAATTCTTCAAGTTATTTGCTCACAACAAAAACATACCAAGGGCCCATTTGAAGCACCGGTTTCAACAGGAATTTGGTCTTGTCAACTTCAAAATTCTCAAATTTACATCTCATTCTCTCTTAAAATTTCCATGAAATCAGATTTTAAAAGTTGATAATTTTCTTATTTTAAGTTGAATGAGATGATTCTGAGTTTAAATACTCACAATTACAAGATGAACGAAATGAGATTCATTTTGTATATATTTTTTCCAAACGTACATCAAATTTTCACACAATTCCTTGTATCATAATCCATTTTCAATACATATTTTTTAAGCATACATGCATTTCAATTCCAATCTTTAAAAATTCAACTCAAACTATGGTTCCAAATAGGCCATAAGATCGTGAGGAAAGTGGATGGTTAAAAGTATTAAGTTTTTTTTTTTTTTTTTTTTTTTTGGAAAAAACAAACCGTGACCATTGTTTCGTTAAAAGTTTGCAGTTGCAAATTCACCGGCAGGTCAAGTTTTTTGGTTTGCTTCATTGTTGAAAATACAGACACTATTTTTCTGGTTATAGAAGAGAAATTCAAATTAAAAAATTCAATTAGAAACTTCACATAATTTAAGAGACAAATGAATATATAGTAATCTGTAATTTAAGAAAGTTATTTACGTAACTCCTTCAAAATCGACACTCCATATTTACAGCTGAGGAGAAGATTCTGTCAAGATTTTTCTATAAATCCTTCAAATAAAGGTAAAAAAATTAGTAAAAATAATAATAATAATAATAATACAAGCAAACCCTGATGCAGACTCGCTCTTGTATAGGAATATATATACACATTTTAAGATTTGAACTCTATTACTTGGTTTAAAAAAAAAAAAATCCCTTTATGCAGACAATCTCTTACACTATTGGATCTTCACTTTTTTCAATCTCGACATAAGAGATTCTATTGACTTCTGTATTCTGGTGCCATCTGTCTGCCTCACCTCCTGAGACACCTCTTGCAATCTCTCAACCCCGCGACCCAAACTGGCAATGGACGGAGCAGCAGGGAGAGATTCAGCAGCGCACTCAATCCCATCTCCGTAAAACAGCAACCCTGAGCACATCGCAACGCTACCCCCGAACGTTGCCCATGGTAGGAAACCTATTGGCCGGACCTGGCGACTCCTCATTATTTCATAGAATGCTGTTCTCATGGCCGAGAGGCTGGTTTTCTCAGCTGAGGCTATAACACCGTGGGTAACTGCCCGGATCTTCTCAGCAGAGGCAGTTGCTTTCAAGAACGATGTTGTTTTGACTCCAGAAATAAGTTTTGATGGACCTAGAGCTTTTCCCAGGGCTAATGCCATTGCTTTCTGTGTTTGAGTTAGAAAGATTTTGAGTGAAGCGGGACGTTGAAGGTCATGACCTTCATAAAGGTTGATGCAGGGACAACTTTAGAGAGAGATGAAACTCCCAAAACTGCCGTTGCACCTGCCCCCACTGCCACCACGGGTTTACCAGTCAACAAAAGCTTTCGGTCTGCTTGATTTGGCATATCCTCATCGCCTTCCTCACTTTCACAAAGCTGTTCAATCAAATCCTTAACCTCTGAAGGAACTGGATGGTTCCAGTGTTTCCGAAGACCTGCTAAACTACTAGCATCCACTACTGCAACTATGGTCTTGAAATTCTTAGTCTGTGCTCGAAGCGCTTGTGCAAAGAGCACCTGTGACTTTTCCTGAACAGAAAGCTCGGAAAAATCGGTCTTAACCGTGTTGGGATCTCTTATTTTGTTGATTGGCAGTCTACCAGCATTGTTCAGAGCAATTCTCAGGCCCTCAACTGCAATTCTAAAGGTATAAACCTCAGACATGATTTTATTATCCACAGCTTCCCCCTTGTTTACATCATACAACATCTTCTGTGCACGAGCTAGAGCCCTTCCAATAGACGGGAGATCTGCAAAGATATCATGTAGATCAACAAGCAATGGATAAACGGACTGAGCATATGGTGGAGCCTCGTAATATTCTTGTGGCTGAATTTCCTCTGAGCCCTTTTCAGCAATTGGACTTGATGGACTTAACCTTGATATGGACATCTCCATGTACGGTGCTAATAGCTTCACCATTCGTGACTGAATATCGTTAGTCAAGAGAAGCCTCCTAGAACTCAATGTAACAGCTGAACCAAGAACTTTCTGTGGAACCAAATTACTAACCAATCCTTGGAACTTGTTGACCACATCACCATCCCCTGATGTATCATCATCTCCACCAACAGCTTTCAAACATGGCGACTCAATCACCAAGAATGAAGAACCAACCTCTTGTGCTGCCTTCTTGGCCGCCAAAAGATGTCCAAAAAAACTAATGCCGAAAATCTCTTGCAAAACCAAATTTCCAGCGACGTTCTCATACTTCTCCTTGTTAACCTTGTCCATAAAACATCTTCTGAGAACCTCAAACGATGAAGTGGGAAGTGGATTCTCAACGCCATCAGCTAATTCACCCTCTTCAGTAAGTATGTCGGTCCCGTAAGAAAGACCCACCTGGGCAACCACAGCTTCAGGCTTAACCTCCCTAATCAAACACTTGATATCCAAAGCTGACCGCTCAGATAAACTCTGAGCAGAAAGAATGTATATCACAGATTGATTTTCCTGATTCCGAACTGCATAGACAAACTGTTTAGTCAGATCAGGTATCGGAAGTTTTCGAACCAATTCACGGGACGCTCTAAGATCGTCGAATTTGAGCACCGAAAAGGGCCAAAGATTTTGCAGGTTCCACACAAACCCAAATGCCATCACATCACAACAAGATCGAAATAGCTAGTTCGAAGTACAATCAATTTCACAAAAATGAAACACCGAAAACACCTCTTTTTGCTCACCCTGATGAACAAAATCAGACAAAATTTCCCAGTTTCGCAGTCCTAAACCTCCTTTCTTCTTTTCTGACCAACCAAACAAAAAAACGAAGCAAAAACGCAATTCAAAACCTGAAGTTCCACACTTTATCTCAATTATTTCAGAATTATTTATCCATTTATCAGAATCGAACACGGAAAGTATGTAGTTGCTTACCCAGATGGACGGGTATGATTTCGCAGTCTGAAGCCTTCTACACTTCCTTCCTTCCTTCCTTATTTTCCGATCAACCAAACACAAAAAGAAGAGAAAACCCGCCTTAAACCCTAAAACAGACCCAATACCAGAAATACAAAAGAAGATCGTAAATCTGTCTATAAGAATAGTTCGTTACTTTAGGGCACATCAAAGTTTCCCGGAGAAACAATCGGGAAAAGAAAAGGGGAGGATTTTCGATTGGGTGTTTGAAGGTTGCACCTTGTGGTTGGCTTTTGATTTCCTCTGCTAAGAAACTATTCTCCCGTGCCGTGGGAATTTTTCTTTTCTTTTGGGTGTCTCATAATATCTGCGGTTTGTTGTGTTGGACATGCCATGAACAATTTAAAAGACCGAAATACCCATCATGGTTCAATTTTATTAGAAACTAACCCAGCCAGACTTTGACTACGAACTGTGGCGCACTCCCGCATAAGTTACTGTAGCCAAATTTTCCTCTTTTTTTTTTGGGAGCTGAGGGCAGGTTTGGGTACAGAGAGCAAATGTCGTTCAGATACAAAACTACTAATTTTATATTAAATTTTATCTTTTTTTTTATTTTAAAAAAATTTTAAATTTTAAAAATATATAATTTTTTCATTTCATATCAAAATAAGATGATTTTTATGTAAAAATATTTATAACGACGAGATAAATAAGACAAGATTCATTTTATATTTTTTTTCCTTGAACTAAATTCAAATTTTTATATTATTTTCTATATATAGAACTTTTTCAAAAGCCTTCCTCCCAAACATACATTTCTAACCCAATCTTCAAAATACTATTTCCAGATGTCTCCCAAACAAACCTTAATTGTTTAATTGATTATTAAATAATTACATTTTAGTCCAAATTCTTTTTTTCCTGGTTGAAATGATGCTAAATTCATAAAATATACAAAAATGTTATTTTTTTAACGGGATCTGTTAATTACCGGATTGACTTAATTATTTGATTGGTTACTAAACTTTACATTTGTGACATTTTGATCCCATCGTTAAAGCTGTGAGCTTCTTATTGATGCACGCGGAACTTCCATCATCCCTCGCTTATAGACGTTGGCCCCCGGCCCTTGCTCGGATGCTCCCACGGCAGATTCAACAAAGTAGCGCAGGCACAAGTGCCGAAAAGAGTAGAGCCGATAAGAATCCAGTAAACATGGCTTACTGGACACACAGTGCCTCCTTTTTTTATTTTTTATTTTTTATTTTTTATTTTTTGCTTTTTTGTTTGTTTGTTTGTTTGTTTTTTGTTTTTGTGCCAATCCTCTACACTGTAGTTTACTTTTGCATCAAATGGAAACGGAAAATGAGTAGTAATTTTTTTTCGATTTAATCATGTGCTTATTTACATAATGAGAAATGAGATTTTAGTAGTCGAATGAAGAAGGCGAAAGTCAATATTTACATACCCTTGATATTGATTTCTTATTAAATGAAATACATATCAAATTTACTTATATGTCCTCAATAAGTTTATATGTGCTCATGTATTTTTTTAATTATGTAGAATGATATTTTAGTAATTACATCGATAATATTACTATGAGAATAAAAGGGAGACACTATGAAGGAAATGAAATTATTTCACTTTACATCATCCATATGCAAGTAGATATTATAAAGGGAATCCATGATCTTTCGTCCTGTTCCATTACTTTATTTTTCAATCTCATTACGTTTCCCATTACACTTATTTACAGTTTAGTAAACGCACCTTCAGATCAGAGATTTTCCATTACATTCTTTAATAGTTTAGTCAAAGCGCTCTTATATAAAAAAAATTCTCCGATCCTCTTACCTTATCATGGGTGTTTGGTATGTGGAGTTTGTTTTTTTTATTCCTAGAATATTGAATAGCCTACGGATGCTCCGTGTAACTGGGATAGACTATCCGCGATGACTTCTGAATTCGGTCTATGGGAGACACCCCCCATTTGGAGAGCAAGATCTTGGAGGAATCTTTTTAATCAATAAAACGATTCCATTAGGGAAAAAAAAAGTATTTTTTTCCAATCCAAATCACTCTTTTATATAAAGTAGTTTTAAGAACATAATTTTTAATTCTAATTTTTTAATATCAATTTCACGTCATCATTTTAATTATTAAATATAATCCTTTAATAAAAATGAGTTGGAAATTAATTTTACACAGTAACCCTAAACGCTCACCGTCATGGTTCAAATTTACTTAAATATCCTTTATAATTTAACATATTTCTCAATCTAACCACTTCGTTGGTCTCTTTAACTCTAAGTTATATTAGTATTTATTGAAAAGTTAGAGACTGCTTTTTAAAAGATAAACTACTGTAAAATTTTCTCAAATATATTTTTTTTAAAAATAAATATATAAATAAAGTTAACAGGTGTCGGCAAAAGGGCTATTAACGCAACATATTTCTTATAAATTCAAGAGTCAATTACCAAGGAAAAAAAAAAATGGTTGAGGATTAAATTGTCAAAACTCAAAAAAGTTTTAGGAGAGTCCCAAAAAAAGCCTTTATTCTCACAAAGGAAAGGGAATTCATGCTTTCATTTATTTATTTAGGTAACATCTTACAAGAAATTTTGGCACATAACAACATGGCTATGCTGAACAGACAAAAAAAAAAAAAAAAAAAAAAAAAAAAACACAACAACAACAACAACAAACAGAGCTAGTGGTGGTCTCATCTTTACCCCCCGTTGGTGTCTTGTGGAGAAACGGCTATGTTGACCTGGGCCACAGGCACGTCGGTCTCTATAATCTGTATATTTGTTTCTTCATGATGCGAAAGGGTTGAGCGTATGAGGAGATTCCAAACAGGTAAAGCTGAGAGCTTGACATTGAACCAGCCCAGAAAGTGGTTCATTACCAGTATAGCAGGATACATATACCAGAAGAGAGCCTGCGGAAACACAAGCGAGCACACATGCGAAACGGCGAGGTGAGGAGAGAAGTCGCCGAATCGGAAGCGAATAAGGGCTGAGTTGGGCCAAGGACGAAAGAGGAGGATGAGAGTTATGGAAGTCAAAGAGAAGAAGAGAAGTAGGAGAACGTGGAAAGAGACCTTGGCCCAAGAGGTTTGTTTCGGATCAAACATCCTGAAAGCATCCCAGTCCCAGGGAAGAGCTTCTGAGAAGGATTTGAGGAGGTTTATGAAGATCGGGATAACGAATCGGAGATCAAAGCCGCCACTCATTTTCTGAAAAACTTGGAATTATCTAATACAAGTAGTTATAACTGGAAAGGGGAGGTTAGACTATGGTGTCAGACCAGGTGTATGCAAAGCTCAGAACAGAAGATAAAGAGAGCGGTCAAAGAACTATGAACTGGGTTTGTAATTTGTTTGGTTCGGAAAGAGCAGTGGCAGGATGGGTATTTATGGGGGGGGGGTTGGGGCGCCAAGAACCTGAAAGAGAAATGTTGGGGTGGATAGGGGAATGTCGCGCGAGTTTCGTGCTTGGGGAGATCTGGTGGGTATTATGGGGTGGGGAGGGGGAGAGAAGCCTGAAAGAGACAATTTAGAGGAGTTTCGTGATTGTGGAGATTTGACTTGACTCAATTGAGCTTACAGTTAAAAAGCTTAAGCTCTTAAAAATGACTTCACATGTGTGGCTTGGCTTGGCTACACACATTTGTATTGACAATACCCTTGTGACTACTTATTATCCATGTGTAGATTTGGCGTGGCTGAATTAAGCTCAACGCTAAAAGCTTAAGCTTTTAAAAATGACTTCACCTGTATGGCTTGGCTTCAGACGTTTGTGTTTGTCTCTGTGTGCGTTTTTTTTCCTTATGTGATACGTATGTCTAACAAACAACTAAAATTTACGCAATTTAGAAAAATCATCTCTGTCATAATCACCTAAATCAGATAAAATTTATTAGAAAAGAAAACGGCGGTTAGCAATTTAAGATAGAGTAGACATTGACTAATAATGTCAATTGTTTTATTGGCGGTGGTATCATGTCTTTTATATTTATGTAATACACCAGGTTTACTAAATAATTGCTCATGATATTCATTAAAAAAAAAAAAAATTCTCATGAAGAATTTACGTGCTTTTGTAATTGTAAATAGTTTCATAAAATTTTGGTTAACGGATGTGGTTGATGCATGTGCACAACGTCATGATAAGTAATAAAACAATAAATAAAGTATCGTTCATATGATAACTATAGCTTACTAATTACCAAAATTATATTAAATAAACCAAAAAGGAATTTTTGAATAAATTAAGTCTCCGTTTAATTCGTTACTTGGAGATGACATTTTTAAATTGGAGTTACTTAATTTTTTAAAAACTAGTTATAATTTTTTTTGACTTTTCAGAAAAATACAAAAATTGAGATGAAAAATTTGAGTTCTAATTGGAACACCAAACAAATGCTAAAGATCTAAGGGTTTTGATCACTTTTTTTTTTTTCCGCTCTGATCCCGTGAGATCTAGGTTTTTGACAACAGATTTAGCAAACAGAACGATGATAGAACAACGTTGAATTATTGGATTCATATGGATATTGGAGAATAATAACAATAATTACTTGATTCTCTTGCCTTTTATTCCCCCCCCCCCCCTATTTTTGGCTTTTTTGGGGAGAAAAAAGTGCTTCAAGGAAGGTACAAAAAAGGCAAGTAAGGACCTAGCCCAAGCCCCAAAGACTCATTATTTTATTATGGTATGTTTACTTACCAGTAATCAGAGTGATCATAAATCGGAGTGGGTAGAATTCGGAGTGGATTGGATTCGGAGTCAGGATTTGGAGTCAGAATATGTTGTTTACTTGGGTTCCAGTAATTGGAGTCAGTTGCTGTAAATTTACTTGTATACCCTTTTTATTTATTGTGTTTTCAGAAATTAAAAGAATAATTATTTTTTTATTTATTATCATACTATTAATCAAAAGTAAAATAATCATTATGATATTAAGGAAATAAAATTAAATTGTATAATTTTTTGTTTAAAAAAATAAAAAAGAGTAAAAAAATAAATTAAAATAAGTAAAGAATAAAAAATATAAAAATAAAAACATAATAATATATTGTGATAAAAAAAGTTGTTTATTTACTCTAATAACGTTAATAGTAATTAGGATAGTTACATAATATTAAGTTAATAAAAATATATTATAATTGGTTAATAAAAATAATTAATATATGTTGTTATTATTTTTTAATACAATTTTTTGCAAATAAACTAAGGATAAAATGATAATTTAATATTAATAGTGGAAATGAGAGTCACAATCCGGAGGGGAGCATGGAATTGCCAATCCCATTCCTCAATCCCAAATTGATATGAGACCCACCATTCTCACTTCCATTCCAGAAAAAAAAAAGAGTAAGTAAACAAAAAATTGACTCTCATTCCCTACTCCTGATAAGTAAACATGCCATTAATGCATTCTTAAAATTTGAGAGAGAGAGATTTGGTTTACCAAAGGAGACAGGGGGGAAAACAAAGGAAAAAAAGAAAAGTTAGAACCCCAATAAAAATTATAGTTGACAAGTAAATTCACACAAGCCAAAAAGGAATTACATCACCACATGTCCAACAAGCTTAAAATGACTCTTTAATACAGCACAACAGTAGTGGGATCCACTTATTAATCTACTTAGTTCTTCCTCCTAAAAGTTATTGCGATCAACTTGCCTCTGGAATGTAGTCGATCTGCTTGTGGGATGTGTGTTTGTGTTTGCTTGTGTATTAAAAAAAAAAAAAAATGCAACGATTGCGGAAACTTTACTAACCATGAACTATTTGAAAACTATTCATTTTTCTGGAAACAAAACAAAACAAAGGAGTAGGTACAGTACCGTAACATGTTGTAAAGGCCGAAACCGAAAACAGAGCCGAGTAATGGTTTCCCTCGACAGTGGCATGGTCAAAGCACCATAATCTTGTCATTAGGCTCTGCAAGGGAGTCGCCGTCTTCAAAGCAAATTTGATCAACACTACGATGTTGGGGCAGAGGAGCTTGAGCCTCTACATCTATGTCTGCTTCTAATTGATGGTGATCATAATCATGAGTAAGAGTGGAATTTATGTGGAGGTTCCACACTGGTAAAGCTATGAGCTTGTTGTTGATCCAACCCAAAAAGCGCCTACTAAGCTGCAAGAAGAGTGACGAGGAAAAGCAGAGCTAAAGGATGAACAACAATCGGTGGTGGAAGACGAGAGAGGCGACAAGTGAAAGAGCGAGGTGAGGCGGTGAGAAGTGTTGAACAACAATCGGTGGTGGAAAATTGTTTGGGTGTAAAGAAACAAAGCAAAAAGAGAGAAAATTAAAGGGTTTGAGGCGTAAAAATTAATTTTCTTAAAGTTTTATTTGTCCCATTACGAACAGTTTCCTATCGGATGTTTTAGTAAATTATCTTCAAGATATAACAAATCCACAAATTTAATAAGTAACAATCTTATTAAATTCTAGAACAAGATATGACACTAACATAAAAAACTAGAGTTTTATAACCTTTGATATTTTTCTTCACGAAATGTTATAACAGATATAACAGATATGCTTTTTAAATTAAAATGTATATTTTCAGTCAAAAAACATATCCATTTCAACAGATATACCCGTTGGTCATCAGAATTTAATTATGATCATTAAATTGTAATAATTAAATCTAAAATTATTTAAATCTGACCATTAGATTGTGCCTGATCAGATCAGCAATCCAGATTTAATATAAAAAAAAAAAAAACACCGCATTCAAAAAGAAAGTGGTCCTTAAGATGGTAAGTATGTGCAAAGTGCGCCCTAAATGCTCTTGCACACATGGTGGTGCATAGTAATAGTAAAGTCTCCACTATATACTATTAATTCTTACACTTCATTTGTTTCAATTTATACAACTATGTTTGCTTATACTTTTCCAATATAGGACTTTATTGTTTCCACTGTCAAATGATAGTAGAAGAGATATTACGATCTCTCTGACAAGAAGTTGCCGAATTGGAAGCAAATGAGAGTGATATTATTTGGCGAAGGAGGTGTCAAGGGGACGTTCATTGAAGTGGTAGAAATAGGAGAAGCATGAAAAAGATGAAACAGAGCTTGGTCCATGTTGTTTGGTGGGCATTATAAGTGGTGAAAAGAGCTTTGGATTCAGATTTGAGAAAGTTTATGAAAATAGGGATGGCGTATCTTAGATCAAACTGGCTCACGGTTCTCATGAAGTTAACGAAGCTACTGGTACTCCTCATTCTAAAAGAAGCTGCGTAGATTTGTGTGTTGGATGATCAAATAATTCTATGAGGGAAGTATTTACTAGATTCCGGCTTTTTCTCTCTCTACTTTTGGATTGATCTATAGAATCATGTGTACCAAAAAGGGAAGAAGCAGAGTCCCCCGAAAGAAAACACCAACATATATTTGTGACTTATACACCCAACAAGTCGTCGGAATTACATCACATGTCTAATTTGGGACTACCACAACATGGTATACTTTATTATTATAACTAACATGGTATATGTAGTGTAATACAAAGATCCTGTTTCCACCCACAAAAACAGAAAGGTCTAACTGTACTCACAACCAAAAAAAAAAAAAAAACAGAGTAAAGTGAAAACAATAAAGAAAGAAGAGCACAAAACAGAGGAATGAGTGGCAGGCGAAAGCGACGGTCTCATGATTAGCCTTCTGCAACGGAGTCACCGTCTCCTGGGGAAACGGATATGCTGACTTGAGCCACGGGCACTTCCGACTCTTCAATATGGGGAAACGGATGTGCATCTGTTTCTTCATGACTGGTAAAAGTGGAGCTTATGTGGAGATTCCAAACAGGTAAAGCTGAGAGGTTGACATTGAACCAGCCCAGAAAGTGGTTCACTACCAGTATAGCAGGATACATATACCAGAAGAGAGCCTGCGGAAACACAAGCGAACACACATGCGAAACGGCGATGTGAGGAGAGAAGTCGCCGAATCGGAAGCAAATGAGGGCTGAGTTGGGCCAAGGACGAAAGCAGAGGATGAAAGTTATGGAAGTGGAAGAGAAGAAGAGAAGTTGGAGAACGTGGAAAGAGACCTTGGTCCAAGAGGTTTGGTTGGGATATTTCAACAGGCCGAAAGCGTCCCAGTCCCAGGGATGAGCTCCTGAGATAGATTTCAGGAGGTTGATGATGATCACGATTACGGATCCGAGATGAAATCCGCCTCTCATTTTCTAAGATTGAGTGTCCGTAAAGTAGAGAATAGAAGATAAAGAGAGTGGTCAAAGAACTGTGAACTGCAATTTGTTTGTTTCGGAAAGATCAGTGAGATGGGGTTTTTATAATGGTACAAAAGGGCCAATAATAAATTCCCGCAAAAAAATTTGGCGAAGAGGAAACATAACAGTTGATGATGGAAAGATCAGTCGTCAATGTAAAGATCAGTCAAATTGGCTAAACTGGACAGCCACGAAATTTCCTCTCATCAGTGCAACTCCTCGGCAAAAAATATACTAGTTTTTCCTTAAGTTGTAGGGTCCATTTGGGGATTTTAGAATTCCTCGGCAAAAAATGTATTAGTTTTTGCTCAAGTTGTCTATTGTAGGGTCCATTTGGGGATTTTAGAATTTGGGGATTTTAGAACTCCTCGGCAAAAAATGTATCCATTTGGGGATTTTAGAACTCCTCGGCCAAAAATGTATTAGTTTTTGCTAGGGCCCATTTGGGGATTTTAGAACTCCTCGGCCAAAAATTTGCTAGGGCCCATTTGCTCTTATGCCAAAAAGGGGATTTTAGAACTCCTTGGCCAAAAATTTGCTAGGGCCCATTTGCTCCTCGGCCAAAAAGAGGATTAGGGGATTTTAGAACTCCTTGGCCAAAAATTTACTGGGGCACATTTGGGGATTTTAGAACTCCTCAGCCAAAAAGGGGATTTTAGAACTCCTTGCCAAAAATTTGCTAGGGCCCATTTGGGGATTTTAGAACTCCTCGGTCAACAATGTATCAGTTTTTGCTCAAGTTGTCTATTGTAGGGTCCATTTGGGGATTTTAGAATTTGGGGATTTTAGAACTCCTCGGCAAAAAATGTATCCATTTGGGGATTTTAGAACAACTCGGCCGAAAAGGGGATTTTAGAACTCCTTGGCCAAAAATTTGCTAGGGTCCATTTGGGGATTTTAGAACTCCTCGGCCAAAAATTTGCTAGGGCCCATTTGCTCCTCTGCCAAAAAAGGGATTTTAGAACTCCTTGGCCAAAAATTTGCTAGGGCTCATTTGCTCCTCGGCCAAAAAGGGGATTAGAGGATTTTAGAACTCCTTGGCTGAAAAGGGGATTTTAGAACTCCTTGGCCAAAAATTTGCTAGGGCCCATCTGCTCCTCGGCCAAAAAGGGGGATTAGGAGATTTTAGAACTCCTTGGCCAAAAATTTGCTAGGGCACATTTGGGGATTTTAGAACTCCTCGGCCAAAAAGGGGATTTTAGAACTCCTCGACCAAAAATTTGCTAGGGCCCATTTGGGGATTTTAGATAGAACTCCTTGGCCTAAAATGGGATTTTAGAACTCCTCGACCAAAAATTTGCTAGGGCCCATTTGGGGATTTTAGAACTCCTCGGTAAAAAATGTATCAGTTTTTGCTCATTTTGTCTATTGTAGGGTCCATTTGGGGATTTTAGAACTCCTTGGCAAAAAATGTATCCATTTGGGGATTTTAGAACTCCTCGGCCAAAAATTTGCTAGGGCCCATTTGGGGATTTTAGAACTCCTCGACCAAAAATTTATCAGTTTATGCTCAAGTAAGTTGTCTATTGTAGGGTCCATTTGGGGATTTTAGAACTCCTCGGCAAAAAACATATCAGTTTTTGCTCAAGTTGTCTATTGTAAGGTCCATTTGTGGATTTTAGAACTCTTCGGCAAAAAATGTATCAGTTTTTGCTCAAGTAAGTTGTCTATTGTAGGGTCCATTTGGGGATTTTGCCTTGTCTATTGTGGTGTCCATTTGGGGATTTTGCCTTTTCTATTGTGGGGTCCATTCGGGGATTTTAGAACTCCTCGGCAAAAAATGTATTAGTTTTTCCTTAAGTTGTCTCTTGTAGGGTCCATTTGGGGATTTTAGATATTAGGTTGCAAATGTGTGTTTGAAGGATAGATTTTTGAAAAAATTATGTAATATAGAAAAAAATATAAAAAAATTTGAGATATGTTTGGAAAAAAAAATATATAAAATGGATATTGTCTTGTTCATTTATTCGTTATGAGCATTTTGACGTTAAAATCATCTCATTTTGATTTGAAATGAAAAAATTATGAATTTTTAAAATTTGAATTTTTTTGAAAATAGAAGATTGAAAAAGTTTAATGTAAAGTTGAGATTTTAAAATTCAAAATGTATTTTACCATCTTGAGATACGTTCCATCTTTGCACCATTTGCACCCCATCGGATGGTAGTGTTTTGGCAATCTCAAATAACGCGTAAAGTCCCATATCACTATCATAAAAACTATATAAAAAAACAAAACATAAATAAATATGCTGAATAAAGTTGTGGATCCAGGCTTAGATGTGTCTGATTTTTAGTGTTAAGGGGAAAAAAAATAGTTGGTTTTTTTTTTTTTTTAAGGAGAAAAAAATATCGTTGGTTGGATAATGCGTAGACACAATTAATTTTTTTTTTTCAAGGAGAACAAAAAAAAAAAAAAAAAAAAAAGGAAAAGTTCCCAACCCGCCTCATCCATTAACCAACAATTCTATGTAATTATTTAAAATTGCAAAAGTTAAAAAACGGATGTATTACATAAGCATAAGACAAGATACAACCATCAATAAACAATTGACATTGGTTGTCAATGTCAACTCTATAAGGAGCTTTTTTTACAATAGACATGATACAAGCATAAGGAGCTTTTTTGGTTGGAATATCGTAAAGAATACCTGTGGAAAGCTTTGCCTTTAGCAATTGTCAAAAACAAAGTAGAAATTTTTAGGCTAGAATTGGATGGGGTAGGTGATAATAATCATTGCATGTGTCGTTCATGGAAGCACGAGAATACTGGAATACTAGAATACTAGAATGATAGAAATATGTTATTATTTTTCTCGTTCGTTTTCTTTTTTCCCTTTTTGGTCCTGAAAATTTTGCACTCGAACAGGAATTTTAACATCCAAATTTTCCGCTATGATATTATACAAGTACTCAGAAAATCACTTGAGCCGAGCTCGAAGCTAAGAAAATAATTATGATTTGGAATGATTACACAAATATTTAAAAAAGACAAATTAAGGTCATTAAAGAACCACAAGTATTCTTTATTTTACAAATCACATAAAAATCATCTGGTTGCTTTATTATTGCCTAAAAGTTAAGTCATCGTTTGGTTCATCAATTAAAAAAAAAAGAATTTCAACTTTTTTTTTTTGAAAAATCAGCTAGTTTTTTTAACTAGTTTTTAAAATGTCGAGCAACTTCTACAAAAATATTTCAACTCAAACTTACCAACCAAACGCATACTACAAAAAGAAGGGAAAAAAAAGACATTATTATTTTTTTCTTTTAAAGGGAAAAAACTGTGATTTAGATTCATCTATTTCAAAGAGAAAATTACCTACTAAAATATTTTAACTCAAACTTACCAACCAAATGCATACCAAACGCATACTTAAAAAAGAAGGGAAAAAAAGACAGCACCTATTTTTTCCCCCCTTCTTTTAAAGGGCAAAAATTGTATTTAGATTCATTTATTTCATAGAGAAAATTGCCTAAATAACCACTTTTTTTTTTTTTTTTTTCATTTATTGAGTAACATAACATAAATTTCCTCTCCTTGTTAACTATTATGAGACAAACTTTAGTTTTATTAGTGTATGATTTGTGTCATAGATCTAATATCAAATTTTTGTATTATATTGATATAATGGGATTTAAATTTCTGTTATGTAGGTGCTTTTCCTTTATAAAAAAAACGACATTAACTACAAATTTTTTTTTAAAAAAAAAGGTAAAACGTCCCCTTAACTACAAGTTTTACGAGTTCTACATACTTTAGCCAAGGGATGGAGTAGACTTTCAAAGTCGCCAAAACTCTTTTCCTCCCCCCTTTTTTTTTTCGGTCTAAGCGGGGGAGAGCTCTCTATTTGTGAGGGATTCCCACCAATTATCGTCCTTTGTCGGCTCCGACGTTCAGTAAATGGGACCTACGCGAATGAAGGGGCGCAATGAACGTAGCATTACTCGGGTTTGGACCCACGTGGGCCTCCCAAGAAGGTGGTGCTCACTTTCTAAGGTGCATACAGTTCTGTGCCAATTAGAATTTTGATGAATCTTAATTTCAAAACTCTCAAATCTAAGATTCATTTTTTTTATTTTTTATTTTTAAAAAACTCAAATTTTAAAATTCATAATTTTATTTTTTTCAATTAAAAATAAGATGATTCTTATATCAAAATACTTGTAAAGATAAGATGAACGCAACAAAATTCATTTTGCATTTTATTTTCAAACACATTTGAAATTTTTTTTACTACTTTCTATATCACAATTTATTTTCAATTCATATTTCAACTAAATACACATGGTTAAGCTAATCTCCAAAACTCAATCTCTAAAAGTCCTCCTAAGCGGGCCTTTGAGTGTTCTAATATCTAGAAAGAGCACTTTACTTTGTCTTGAGAGGTCATAACCTTACTATGATATGCCAAAATATTAAGGTTAAAAACACTCATTTTTCAACTTTTTGTTAGTAAATCTAAGAATAAATTTACATAGTATTTTCCCCTTTTTTTTTTTCAAAAAAAAAAAAAAAACGTAAAAAAGAAACTATGGATTAAGCTAGCCTTAGAAAAACGGAGGGAGTGAATGAGAGATACAGAGAAGAGCGTTCTTAACTGGAGGTTTGGCGCATCAATGAGTCTCATGTATTCTATTTAAATATGAATATATTTGAACAATAAACTCAATATAATTATTATTTATCATTATTTTTTTCTACTTTTATTAATTACATCACATACTCTCTCTCCCCTTTTCTATTTACTTTTATCAATCACGTTACATATTGTCTCTCTCACCAACAACCCAAATACAAATTGTATTTGAATACAATGTGACGAAATATCAAAATGCATATTGTATTCTTTTGTATCTTCAAATATCCCTTAAAAACTCTCAAACTTTACAAGTTCAAAATTTTTGCTATATCAAGTTGAAATGAATTGATTAAATTGTATAGAATGATTATAGTAACGAAATAAGATCCACATTATTAATTTTTCCAAATGTATTTTAAGTTTTTATAATTTTTAATTATCACAGCTCATTTTTAACTAACGTACAGCTCCAAACATTTACTTATTTTCAATTAAAAGATTTTCAAAACTCCAATTAGAGTATATACTACAAACGCCATCTCACATTCGTTTCGCAGTCAAAGTTGGCTTGGTTAGCTGACTATAATGTATATTAAAATAGAATTTTCTGGAAGGATATTTAAATAGTATAGGAACAAAGAAACCATGCATAGTCACCTAGCATACAAAGAAGTTCCATGCATTAATAAATATAATTTTATTACATAACGCCATCTATTTAATTAAAAAAAAAAACATTTGTATTTTTTTAAGGGGAAAAAAAAGAGCATATATTTTCTTTCAGTTTAGTACGCAAGCAAATATAATATAATTGAAAGTTTTGACTTATATTACATGGTTTGTGTTTTCGGTTTATCCATTTAATGTTGTTTCCCTTTTGCTGCCGTTTTGACGTTTTCCATATTCGTGTTGTTTATTTTCTTGTGATGTTCGTTATTGAGATTGCTCTGGTTTTTTATGTGGTTTCTTTATGTCGTCATCTTTGTTTTCTTTGGTTGCCGTCGTTTTGCTGTTGTCGTTTTCCTTTTTCCTTTTAGGTTACCAAAGTTACTGAACCTTATGAAATATATATATATATATATATATTTATATATTGAATTCGAAGGTAGAGAATTCAACACTAGACTAATTATTGAAGATAGGGGCGCAGACATTTACGGACGAGTAGAGGTTTCCACCGCAATGAACTTTTTTTTTATTCAATTTAATTTTTAAAAACCTTATATTTTATCATTTTTGTTTCACTAAAAATTGATTTCATATTTAAATCCTCCTAACAACAACTTTATATTTTAATATACATGATCTATAACGAAATAATAAGTAGGTTACACCGTTGATCAGAGGTACTTAATTTAGATTATTTACCAGCAGACCTCATTATTTATATTTCCTCTTCGGATCCTTTACATCTCTTCACAAAAGTGGAAATCTTGTCAATTAATTAATCAAGAATCCCTGAAAGCCACTTTAAAATTTGTCAGACATCTCATTGCACTGTCGTGAAGTTAAGTATAAATTCTCTTAATTAAATAGAGGTATAGTGATTGATTTATATAAAAAAAAAAAAAAAAAATGGACTCATTCTTGTAAAGCCAAAATCCACTCTCTCTTAGTAAGAAAGAATTTCTCCAGATAACCGTATCGCGCAGAAGTCGGTTCTAGTTGCGGTACGTATGATTTTGAATTGCAGTGTCTTTAAATTACTCGAAATTTCAAATTTTCTAGTTTCCATGTATTTTTCGATCTATTATTATTGATAGATTTTTTTTTTTGTTGGATAAATTTGTTGGTAGGTTTAGTACTTCATAAGTTCATATAATTTTTAATTTTCCTTAACAAGATGAACTCCGACCAGATGATTATTAGAATAGAAACGATAACTTGAGACTTGACTCATGAAAAACGATAAGACATTTCCTCTTGAATTAGTTTCCTCATCATATCTTAAAATATTTGAATTTTCTTGGGAAAGTTTATTTCATACGACAAGCAAAGTTTGGGGCCAATTTAGTGTACGTAGATTTGTTTTGCAAAAAAGCAGCTGAAATAGCATGTACATCAACATATAATATATATTTGTGTATATATTATATAACAGAACATACATGATATGAAACCCATAGCTAGCTAGCTGGAGAAAGAAATATTAAACGAATTAAGGGCAAATTATAAAATCATAACGAGTTTCGCGTCCAATTTTGGCTAGAATATTACACTTTCTAATTCTATACAATAAGCATAATAGCATAGAATTTTCTTTCAGGAGTTTGCAGAAGGAAGAAAAGAACTAGTTAGTAGTATAAACAAAAGAAAGACACAGTACTGCTAAATAGAAAATTCATCAGATCGCCGTATTAAAAGATTTATTAAAAAAAAAAAAAAGACAGTATATTTGATTTCATATATTTGATATGCTTTGTTTCTTGATTTTGTTTATAGATCATCAACAAAACACCTTATGCATGCATGCATGCATACATATATATATATATATATATATATGCAAAATTCTGATGATCATGTTGAATAAAATGAAGGGAAAGCGGTCAGTTCCATAAAATGTCCGAGGCTCCAAGAGATCATGTTGCGATTGACGTCGGTTATCATGATCATGATCCATCTGTAACTGACTTAGAAGCTATGATGTCTGATCTGAACCTGAACTCATCGGCATCATCATCATCTTCCCGGCACTGCATCTTCCGAATCCCGAACAACTTATCGAGCCACAACGAAAATGCCTATGTCCCTGAGGCGTTTTCCATCGGGCCATACCACTACGCCAAACAACACGACAAAAGTACCGCACAGAAAATCAAGCTGAGATATCTGCACGGCCTCATCTCCCGACTATCTTTTGCAGGCATCACTCTAAGGGACATCGCCAACACCATTCGGGGCATCGAGGAAGAGGCTCGAGCATGCTATGCGGAACCGATAGACATGAGCGTCGACGAGTTTGTGAAGGTTTTGGTACTCGACGGGTGCTTCATCGTCGAGCTCTTTCGCAATAACGCGTACGAGGATCTTCGAGGAGACAACGACAACGACCCGGTGTTTTCCACCTGTTGTGTTCTCCAATTTCTGTACCATGATTTGATCCTGCTGGAGAACCAAATCCCTTGGCTGGTGCTTGACCGTCTGTTCGACATGACAAACCCTAATAACTACTACAAGTCATTAACTCGACTCGCCATCGATTTCTTCAACAACATATTCCATTTCTCGCCGCCTTCAATTTTTCCCCTTCTCAGTAACCAAGAATTTGAAAGCAAGCATATTCTGAGTCTGCTGAGGAACTCACTGGTTTCGTCTTCGGAGAGGGTGAAGGACAAGAATTTGTGGTGGCAGAGACTGCCTCCAGTCACCGCTCTCGACGAGATGGGGATGAAATTCAAGAAGGGCAGAGAAGGAGTCTCCATATTGGATATCGAGTTCAAAGACGGCGTTCTCGTAATCCCGTTGCTGTTCTTTCAGGACATGACCACGGAATGCCTGTTCCGAAACCTCATCGGATTAGAGCAGTGTCTCCCCAACTATGCCTCTGTGATCACCTGCTACGTTACTCTAATGGCCGACCTAATTAAGACCACCAAGGACGTAGTGATACTTTGCAACAACGGCGTGCTCGATTCCTGGTTGAACATCGAGGAGACAACGGCTATCTTCTACCGACTCTACCAGGGAACTTTTCTTAGAGACAACTATTATCTGGGACTTACAAATGAGGTTTTCAAGTACTATTACTGGAAGAGGAATCATTTTCAGCGCCGTTGGCCGACTTACCGGAGAGAGCTTAAGCGTGAGTACTTCTATAACCCCTGGGCATTGATTTCGTCTATTGCTGGTGTTGTGCTTCTCGTTCTTACCTTCTTACAGACGGTTTTTACCATTACTAGTAGTAAATAAATGAAGCACATCTCAATGTTCGCTGTAAAATTGTTGCTCGTTCAAGAGAGCTGTAACATGGTCAAAATCCGTGACTTTAATATTTCTATTTATTCATATATATATATATATATATATGTATTTAGCATGCATTTGGTGCATGAATTTGAATTGAGTTTTTTGTGTTAGATTTGAGTTGAATTGTTATGTGTTTGGTGTACTGATTTGAACGACTAGAACTAAACAATATAAAAACTTGAAATGTATTCGAAAAGAAATATTAATATGAAGCTTGTTTCAAAATTTTATGCAATTAAAGAAAAATCTACATGTGCAAAGTTATGAATTTTTAAAATTTGAGTTGCAAAATTATAATAAAAAATTGTAAATAGTTAAAACTGAAAAAAAAAAAAATGTAACGGCGATGATCTTCGAGAACGACAACGATGGTGAGGACTGTTGACCGAGGGGGTTTTTTAGGATTTTTTTACAATTTTATTACATATGTGCTATAATTTGCTAATCTCTAAAATTTATTCTATAACTCACTATAATCACCCTGAATTCTGTTATTTCTCCGTTGCTCCCCAAAGTCTTCCCTCTTTCACCAAAACTACAACAACATATTTTAGGGAAACAAAAATAGCGAAAATAAAAGATAGAGAAATAAATAAAAGAGATTAACTCTTTTATTTATTTGCTGATTAATCTGTTTTATTTATTTCTCTATCTTTTATTTTAGCTATATTCATTTTCTTTTGAATTTTTTTTCTTTGTTTATTCCAGATAGACCCAATACTCCTCGTTTTTTTGCTTTGGATTTTTGTATTTAAATTCTCTCCTCGTTTCCTTTTGGTATCTTGGATGACAAGTAGCGTCGTTTCCTAAACTTCATGGCACCCATAAACCACCTCGAAAATATTATGGTGCTTTGACCATGCCATTGCCACTGTCAAGGGAAACCATTACTTAGCTCTGTTTGTAGCTTTGGCCTTTAGCCCTTTACAATATGTTCTGTTTGTACTGCTTTGTCTGTTTGTCCCTTTTTTTTTTCCCCTAAGTGTTATGGTAATTTTGGTTTCCCCCATTGTTGTGTTGTATTAAAGAGTCATTTTAAGCTTAAAAATTTGAATTCGCGGTTTCCTTTTGCTTGTGAGAATAAACCCGTCAACTATATTTTTGTTGGTGTTCTAATTTTTGTTTTTCCCTCTTTTTTTTTTCTTTTTTTCTTTTTTTTTTTCCTTTGTCTCCTTTGATCAACCAAATCTCTCTCTCTCCTTTTGACGAACATAACAGTTTCTTAGAAGGCGACCTCTATAAATTTTTGTTTTCTCTATTTTTCTGCACGTTAATTTACTTTTATACTTCAAAGATCATTCGTGATAAGGTTACGAGCAAATAATTTGTTATTGGTGACTTTTCATCATCAACAAACTTTCTTGTACATTTTAAATAACTAAAAAGTGACATTAAAATTTTAGGTCACGTGCAAGCTTCTATTTGGTTGGCTGATTTGAGTTGAAATATTTGAGTTAGAATTGTCTAACTTTTTAAAAACTAGTTAAAATTTTTGTTGATTTTTCAGAAAAAGACAAAGAGGTGATAATAATTTAGTTTGAAATGGAATTCCTTAAATATTAATTTCATAATGGCTAGTTATTTGGTTTAAATTAAGAGATCATACTTGATACTATCATTTTTTATTAATCTAATGTCAATTTTGTTGGGACTTGGGATGCTATGTTCTTACCTCGATGTTGGTTAATACCTGAGTGGGTTTTTTTTTTTTTTTTTGTTTGTTTTGTTTTGTTTTTAAAGGTTACTCCCTGAGTTACTTTAAAAGGTAAAAATAAAAATTATAAGCATTGGATTTTATTTTTTGTATTAATTGTGTAGTAAGTAACAATTAATCTTATGACGTTAACATCTCAATAAAATAAAGAACTGGCTATATTACAATTCGTGATCTCGCATTTCCTCTTTCTAGAATCTTTAAAAGAAGAGAACGTTACTAAAAAGTAAAGAACCGTCAGATTTCATCATTTTCCTATAATAATTCTAATGAAAGTGTCTAGAATTAACTAACTGACAAAAAAATGACTACAATCAACAATACGTCACCCGTAATTCATTAATCAGAAAATGATAATTCCTACTCATGTTGAAATCCAGTATTTATTTTAGCAAAATATTGAAGCATCGCTGCGGTCAACGAAACAACCATGTCGGCGGAATTTCTATTGCATCAGGGAGAAGATTTCCAATTAAATGGAATATATATATATATATATATATTTGCATGCCCTATAACTTATAAGACAAGACTGCGCGTGCAGCACGAACTTGTAGGCTCGGAACACCGAACCAATTACCTTTTATGCAATCCCAATAACTTCTAGACAAGATGACGCACGGCACGAGCTTGTAGGCTCGGCACATCAAACCAACTACTTATATGCATGTCAAGGGTGAAAATATCGGTATAAGTAAAAATATGAGTAATTCAATTTTACAAAAATTTCAGAGAGTTAATTGATATCGGTGAAAATATCAGAAAAAATTTTAAAAGTTACGAAATTAAATAGATTTAAAGTATAGTTTTAATATTTTAAGATAGAACAAATATTAAAATATACATAAATACACAAGTTTTACACAAGAAGTATTTTAGTTTCTTAATGCCAAAAAGAAGTTCTTGGAGCTTCAAACATGCTATATGTAAGTTTGTTGATCTTTTCCTAGTGTATTCTCATAAATAGGAAATTATACAAAGTTTTTAGAAGTCTAGGATAATATATTCTCTCAGTTTTTATGTGTTGCCTTTTATCTTATTTTATTTATCTCCTTTTTTTATTTATAAAATCATTATAGCATGCTAGTTGCTAATTGTTATTTCTCACCATTTATTTTTAAAATAGAGGATAATTATAGTATGCTAAAAAAGATAGTAAATTAATATAGAAATCCAAAATTTTGAAAATTTCAAACCGAACTTTTCACTGAAATTTCTGATTTTTTTCAATATTTCCAATATTTTATAAAAATTGTATTATATATTTTACGGATATTGATATTTTTATCAATATTTTCTGATATTTTCTTGATATTTTAATGAATAAAATATTTCAATATCCCTTAAATATGAAAATTTTAATGAAAATTTTAAAATTATTGTGAATATTTGCGACCATTTTAAAAGACATGACAGCGCATGGCACGTACCAGTAGGCTCGATACACCGAACCAATTACCTTATTTGCATGCCCTAGCGACATGATTGGTTTTGTGTTTTGTGTTTGTATTTTATTTTTCTTGGAAGTTTGTGTATTGTATTGTTCAAAAATTAAAACGACAATCAATATCTCAAATAAAGAAAAGTGCCTGTAAAGCAACATAAACTCTGAAAAACGACAGAGTTAACGAAAATGACGACTATTTATGAATTGCGGATAAAGAAAAGAATTAAGGTACTGTTTATGAATTGACGAGGTAAAATATCACCCTTAAATACTCTTTTACAAGTGCTGCCTGCTTTACACTCGACTTGGTAATAAGAAAATCAAAATGGGATGCAGAGAAAATTTATAAAAAATAAAAAATTGGAAATTCAGAATGATGGAAAGGATTTTAATTTTTCTTTAAATTATTTAGTAGAAAAAAAGGAAAGAAAATAAGAAAATTGCACAATTATTTTTTCATTCAATAATTTTTATTTAGAGATAAATAGTCTTTTTTTTAAGAAGTTTTTCAACAAATGGCATAAATTTTTAAAAGGGATTTATAGCTAAATAGTCTTTTTTTTAAAGAAGTTTTTTAATAAATGATAGAAGTTTTTAAAAATTAGTTAAAATATCATTTTTTCTAAAATAATTGATCGATTTTCTCAAATAGTCAATTAGTGATTGACCACAAAATAGTCAATCAGTGATTGACTTTATGGTCAATCACTGATTAATCATAATGTAGATCACTAAATTTTATAATTAATCACCGATTGATCATTAATCAATTATCAATTTTCATAGTTAATCATTGATTGACCACTAATCAATCAATGATTGACTAAATTTGAAAAATGACAAATGACCATTTTCCTAAATAAAAAAATTTAAGTCATTTATTAAATAAGGTGATAAAAAAAGACCACCAAGCCTAATTTTTCTTTTTAAAAATTAGTTAAAGTGTCCTTTTTTAAAGAAATAGTGAATCAATTTTCTTAAATGGTCAGTCAATGATTGACCACATAGTATTATTAATTTGGTAAGTCAGTGATTGACTGTAGTCGATCATTAATTGACCATAACATAAATCACCAATTTTCAAGTAAATCACTAATTGATCATGATCAACCAAATTTGAAAAAAAAAAAGGGGGGGGGGGGGGGGCGGGGCAAACAGTCATTTTGTTACATAAAAAAAATTCGGTCATCTGTCAGATTTGATACCAAAAAAGGTTACCCAGTTTGTTTGTTTTTTTTTTTTTTTTTTTTTTTTTTTTTAAATTTAAAAGTAAGGATAAAAAATAAATTTAAGCATCATTGAGTGTACTTTTTTCCACCCAATCCAATATAAATGTTCACCGATGTATATGTTCACTGCACCCAATGAATGGTGCAGAGAAGATGACATTCTCTATTTGAGGCCTCCTCCTCAAGAAATTGAATCACTATCACGATCCACAAAACGATCCTTCGTGGATTTAAAAATGGGAACCACAAGTGCAGATTTTACATTAATCTTTACCATCTTTGTTTTGACTTGAATCCAGAGGAGGTTTTTTTTTTTTTTTTTTTTTTTTGCCGCTAGTAAAAAATATTCCGCCAAGCTCGAGTCAAGTTCAATTACAGCTCGTGGGGTTAGTTTGGAATCACCTATTCCTTGTCTCTTTTCTTACCATTGAAGACGAAGTTTGTCAAAATAAGTAAATAAAAAGAACAAGAAAAAGGACCAAAATGTTCATGGACGTTGTGCTCTAGAGCATCTCTAATATATATAGTGTTAAATTATTATGTCATTAGTAAAATTTGATATTTAGATTAAAAAAAAAAACTTTCTAATACAATATTATCTTTGATGTCAAATTAATTATGTACTAAATTTTGGAACAAATTTGTCACGTAATACAATCAATATCAAATTTAACATTTGATTATTATTGATTGTTATCTCCAACTTTTCATGTAATTAATAATTTTTTCATTTTTAATTCATGGAAATACTAAAAATTCACTTTTATAATGATTGTATATATAGCCTAGCGGAAATCCACACCTAACTCTACCATAAGGTGAAGAATTCGAATATTATCATCCTCAAGTTATTAAAAAAAAAGAAAAAAGAAGAAGAAAATCAATTGTACAAGTTCTAAAGCATGCTAGTAAAAGTAGAAATAACATTAAAAATAGTGTCGTGCATTAAGGTATAAAGTAATATAAGTTTGCACACTCTTTTATAATAAACATAACATTACCGTAAACAAGTACATGGAGATAAGGAGGGCAAAGAGTGGAGACAAAGCAATAGGAAAGGTGATCTGGGTTTAATAATTTCAATTTTTTAATTTCATAGAAATAGTGATTGTCTCATTTTGTCCCTCAAAACTTAATCTATCATATTACTGGCATCTGAACTTATCAAATATTTCACTACCAGTTTCTCTGTGACTGAAAACGATATAAGTTGACGAAATGAAGTACTAGTGAGAATAATTTGATAAAATGATTATTGAGGATTGATTATGTGAGTTAAATGATACGGATCCATGTTATTTAACTGAACCAATATATAAAAAATTGATTTGAATCAATGGAGTAAGATAAATTCAGTTCAGTTCATCTACCTAATTAATTGCCTTATATAATTAAAAAAAAAAAAGTGTCTGTTGGTATTTTCGCCTTAAAATTCGGTCAGCATGCAAATATGGAATAGTTTCTCGACAATTCACGTTATTGGACATAATAGCTAGTGTTTTCAGCTAGTAATATTTCAAAATAGCACGTACTTTTTTTTTTCCTTTTTTTTTTTGGATAAGAAACAAAATAGCACATTCTTTTTTACTAACAGCGACCTTATCGCATATGCAACAACGACCGTCTTCAGCATTTTTTAATGTAAAATTAAGATCCAATCAGCTAAACTAAAACACCCTAAAGAATCTCTTAAAAAAAAAAAAGAGAGAGAGACAAGAGATTTTATTTGCACCCATAATATTAATAAGATGACGTTTATTGACACCCCTCGATCATTTCAACCCTGAAAAAGAATATTTTATTTTCAGCCACAATATTAATAAGGGAACGTTTATTGACATCCCTCAATTTACTTTCACTATCCATTTTCTTAAATTATCCATAAATTAAAATTTAAATATCCACTGTTACTTGTTCTACCCCTCTTATTATTCCACAATAATCTCTATGTACAAATTCTATTTTTAATCGTTCTTGCATCCACCAACCAACATATCCTTTTTTAAACAATCATATTTAATTATTTATTTTTTTTTCTTCTTTTCTGACTTCTTCTTTTTTTTAAAAAAAGAAATTCAATGTTTTTTTTTTAAATAAGATTTAATGAAACTAATAAAATTGTGATTTTATATTTATTCTTTTATGAAGTCATGTTTTTCTGAACCTCGTAGATTTACACACACACACCCACACACACACACATGTATATAAAGTCGTAGATTTTTTGTATGATAATAAAATTGAAAAATATTTAAATTGTAAGTTATTATTCGTAATTTTCTTGTGAGAATAGTTGTTACAAAAAATAGTTAATATATGGAAAAAAATTACAAGATATGATATAAATCTTTGATGACTCAATTTGTTATTCAATGTATCAAAGTAAGATGATTAATTTGTAGTGAACCCATTAAGTTTTTAAGATAAAACAAATAAAGTTTTTACTTTTAATTTATCTTCCGAAGATAAATCAAGATTTTTTTCAATCGTCACAACAAAAATCAAGATTTTAATTTTTATTTTAAAACAAGATATTAAAATCTGGATATCTAAAAGATAATAATAATTGGATTAGAGAGAGAGAGAGAGAGAGAGAGAGAGAGAGGAAGAAGAATAAGAGGAAGGGAAAAAAAAAACAATAAATGATAAGAAAAAGTGATTGTTTTAAAAAATAGGTGGTTATTTATTGATTGGTAAGTATTAAAGTATAAAGAGTAGAATTAAGATTCTTATGGAATAATAATAAGGGTGTAACAAGTAGTAATGAACTTTTAAATTTTAATTGATAGATAATTAAGAAAGGAGTAGGGAAAGACACTTTTATCTTACAATAAAATTATCTTAAAACCCATTAAAAATACTCATACCCCACATATATACCTATAAATATAAATATTCTTTTTTATAAAATATTTAAAAAAAAACATATACCAAATTAACTATAATTAAAAATAATATTTTTTAAAGAAACCAAAAAAAATTCTACAAATTTAATTAATATTAATTTCATTTTATAAACTCTAAATTGTTCTTCATCAATTATTTTTTGTTAAGAAATCTTTATAACTACATGAAAATTTCGATAATGTAGGATTCAAGTGAAACAAAAATAAAAGAAAGCATTTCATTTGACGAGCCAATAACTATTGAAGTATGTATTTTTAATTTTAACTAATTAGTTTATGCATTATTTTTCTTTGCTTTCAGTATTTGAAATGATTTTTTGTAGTTTTTTAATACAATGTGATTCTATATGTACTTTTTTTTTTTTTAGATGCTGGATGACAATCCTTCATTTTTTTTTCATTTAAACAGTCTTTGAGTTTTTTTTCTTGCCTTAAAATTGTTATTAAGAAAGTTTTTTTTTTTCCATAACAACTTTGATTTTAGTTATTAAACGAGTTTAATACCCGTGCGCTACACGGGAAATGAAGAAAAAAATAAATAAAAAAAACTAAATATTATATGATAAAAACAGTTGGTTAAGATAAATATTATAATTATAATCAATATAATTTTTCTCAAGATCTCTCCCAACAATGAAGATGCAAAATCAAAATAACAATAGAACTAATAATAATAAAAATGAAAACAAAAGCAAAAAGAAAAAAAATCTTCTGTAGTTATACTTATTTAAAGAAAAATAAAGCAGAAAACAAAAAAAAAAAAAGAAAAAAAATTTTTAAATTCAAAAGAATCGGAAAAAACTAACCTAACAAACATTATAATAAAATAAAATATATAACTCATTTTCTTCTTTTTTTACTGTTTTAAAAAAAAGAAAAATTTTTTATCAGGTTATATACATGTAAAAACTAAAAAAAATGATTTTTAAAATATAAAACAAAACAAAAAAAAAATTGTATGCAGAATCCTTAAAAAAATGGGTCTTTAAAAAAATAGAACAAAAGAAACAAAAAAGATACAAAAAAAAATCCGAAATAAAGATAAAAAATTTAAAGTAAAAAAATTGTTTAAAAATCAAAAAAAGACAAAGTGAGCAAAAACACAATACAACAATAGATCAGAATCTAATGTCTAAAATTTCACGGGAAAAAAAGGCAAAATATGTAAGAACAAAACTGTCATTCCACTGTAAATAAGCCAAAATCAGTACATAGGATAGGGACAAAATTGGCAGGTTAATATAAGAAAAACAGCTGCTGTGCATTACTGTAGGAAAAAAGAACCGTACAGCAAAAGTAACAAAAAAAAAAACAAAAACAAAAATCACTGTTTATTAACCAATGAAATATTACATTTTTTTAACTGTAGCAAAGCAGCAAAAATTTAAAAAAAAAACTGTAGCAAAGCAATAAAAGTTAAAAAAAAAAACTATTTATTAAACAATAAAACAAAACAGCAAAAGTAAAAAAAAAAAAAAACGTAATAAAGCACCAAAAAAAAAAAAACAACAATAACAAAAGTTAAAAAAATACAACAACAACAAAAGTAAAAAAAAGGAAAAAAAAATCAGCAAACGTTAAAAAAAAAACAACAACAACAATAATAGCAAAAATAAAAAAAGAAAAAAAAACAGCAAATGTAAAAAAAAAAAAAAAAAAAAAAAAGAAGAAGCAGCAAATGTGAAAAAAAAAAAAAAAAAGAAGCAACAAACGTAAAAAAAAAAAAAAAAAAAAAAGCAAATGAAAGCAGCAGCAAAGAAGGAAAAAATGTGAAAAGAAAAAAGCAACAAACGAAAAAAAAAAAAAAAAAAGCAAACGAAAGTAGCAGGAAAAAAAAACCTATTCAATGAACAGTGAATGAACAGTAATTCACTGTTCATGAACAGTGACGAGACAGTGGCAGTCTGGCAGCCCCAGTAGGGGCAAAATGGGCAGTTCACTGTTCGGGTCCAAAAAGAAGAAGAAAATTAAAGGGTAAGAGCGTAATTTTACTGTGCAACACTGTTTCACTGTGCGGTACTGTGCGTTACTGTAGCTATAACGCCGAAAAGCAAAAAAAAAAAAAAGCAAAAAATACTGTTTTTTACTGTTCTTTGAATAGTAAAAACCGGGTTCTTTTTAGTATATATAATAATTTTAAGTTCTTTTGTTGGAAGTGACGTTGCCACAAAAGAATTTTTATTGTTTTCTCTTTTTTCAAAAGATATTTTATGTTTTCTTTTCGAGGATGAAAAGGTTTTTTTTTTTTTTTTCTTATTTAGATTTGTAAATTTATTTTTAATAAAACAAATTAATATTAAAATAGGAGTGGGTATATGAGATGGTTAAATATAATATTATATAAAAACTATCTAGAAAAGGATAGATTTATTATCTTTATATTAAGAAACAGTTATTAGATGGGGGTATTTATATATTATTGTAGGCGTACATATAACCACTCAAAGAAATATTAGGAAGGTGAAGAAGATTGAAGAAGATATAGACTTATGACTTATATAGTGTTTCGTTTAAAAAATGTAGGTGTATATGACTTCTTTAAAATAAAAACTAAAACAGGAAAAGTTTTTTTTTTTCTTAATTAGATTTATTGTAGAATTTTTTTTTGTTTATAATCAATCAAATCAGTATCAAAATTTGAGTGGATGTGTAAGAAGGTTAAATTAGATATTTTGAAAAAAAAAATCTATAAAAGTATAGTTTTTTTAAATCTTCATTAAAAAAGTATAATTTATTGAGGGTGTTTATAAATTTGGTAGGTACAAATGTAATTACAATATTGTCATTATACTTTTACGATGTAAGACACAAGTTTCTTTTTACTCTTAATACATTCCCTGTAAGATGGTGCTTTTTTGGAATAATTAATACTGGATCGGATGGATCGAGTCATTTATTTGAGTTTATTGGGTTCTGATACCATGTGAAATTTAAGACCGTTAAGAGATTAGATTTTTATATTAAAAGATCAACATATTAAGTAGATTGTTTTAATGCCTTTATATATCTAATATTGTTATATTTTTATGACGAGAAATTCTTTACCCTTAAATGTCGGGGGACGGGGGACGGGGGACGGGTGAAGGCCCCCTACCTGTGGGAACTCCGAAGCAACCAGACAACAAATTTCCAACATTGACCAAGGAACTAGGTTCGACTTTTATGTCTCCGCAATCGAACAAAAATTGCTCAACTCAACTGATTTTGTAACTCCACAATCAAACAAAAATTTCTCGGCTCAACTATAACTCCACATTCAAACAACTTTTATATCTCCACAATCAAACAAAAATTGCTCGGCTATAACTCCACAAAAAAAAAAAAAAAAAAAAAAAAAAAATTGCTCAACACAACTGATTTTATATCTCCACAATCAAACAAAAACTGGTCAACTCAACTTTTATATCTCCACAATGAAACAAGAATTGCTCAACTCAACTTTTATATTTTCACATGAAAAAAAAAAAAAAAATTGCTCAACTCAACTGATTTTATATCTCCTCAATCAAACAAAAATTGCTCAACTCAACTTTTATATTTTCGCATTGAAAAAAATTGCTCAACTCAACCGATTTTATATCTCCACAATCAAACAAAAACTGCTCAACTCAACTTTTGTATCTCCACAGTAAATAAATAAAAAAAATGCTCGAACTTTTATTTCCTCCGTAAAAATTAAATTTCCAAAAAAATATATAAAAACTAAGGGTCCGTTTGACTCTCAATTTCAAACTTAAATTTCTCTTGTGAGTTTTTGTCCCTTTTTTTTTAGTTAATAAAAATTATCACTAGGTTTTGAAGTATTATTATTTTTTATTTTGGCAAAGATGTGTATTAAAGTAGTTGTAGTTAAACTTTTTTGTCTATGGGATGAGCAATTTAAGTGTAATTTAATCCACGACGATGGATTTGACATTCCCGTCACCCCAACGTGTATTAGGGTCTGTTTGATAATAAAGTTTAACTCCAATTAAATTGTACTTTTTTATATCAATTTTTGTCTTTTTCTGAAAAGCAAACAAAGTTTATAACTATTTTTTAAAAAGTGAACTTAACTCAAACTTGAAAATTTCAACTCAACTCAAACTCAACTCAAACTCAACTCTTTCACCATACGGACCACTAGAGTATTATTATTTTTTATTTATTATTATTATTATTTTTTGATAAAGAGGCGTACTAAAGTAGCTGTAGTTGAATTTTTTGTCTTTGGGATGACCACTGTCCTCTAATCCTGTAATATTAAAGGTCGTCATTTTACTGCCCCCACGGTTCACACGTATCCATTTTTTTCTTTAGATTAAAGCATTTTGTACGCTTAATCCCGTAATTGCAAAGCCACCCTGTGGTGTGCTGCGTCACATTGGCATCCCACCCCGCGTCTTCCCACCCTTCCATCGCTTTTTTCAAACGACGAACTAACGAATTGCAGAACTAGAAAATGAGCGGCTAAATTGCTTTTAATCTTTTCTACCACTATAAAAACCCGTCTCACCGGTCTTTCCAAAACAAACAAAACGCGGTTTACATTTCTTGGTCTACTCTCTTTATATTCTCTTCTCTCTACTTTGCAGACACTCAATCTTAGAAAATGAGGGGCGGATTTGATCTCCGATTCGTTATACCGATCTTCATAAACCTCCTCAAATCCTTCTCAGAAGCTCTTCCCTGGGACTGGGACGCTTTCGGCCTGTTGAAATATCCCAACCAAACCTCTTGGACCAAGGTCTCTTTCCACGTTCTCCAACTTCTCTTCTTCTTTTCCACTTCCATAACTCTCATCCTCCTCTTTCGTCCTTGGCCCAATTCAGCCCTCATTCGCTTCCGATTCGGCGACTTCTCTCCTCACCTCGCCGCTTCGCATGTGTGTTCGCTTGTGTTTCCGCAGGCTCTCTTCTGGTATATGTATCCTGCTATACTGGTAGTGAACCACTTTCTGGGCTGCTTCAAATATGTCAACCTCTCAGCTTTACCTGTTTGGAATCTCCACATAAGCTCCACTTTTACCAGTCATGAAGAAACAGATGCACATAATATTGAAGAGTTGGAAGTGCCCGTGGCTCAAGTCAGCTTATCCGTTTCCCCAGGAGACGGTGACTCCGTTGCAGAAGGCTAATCATGAGACCGTCGCTTTCGCCTGCCACTCCTTCCTGTTTTGTGCTCTTCTTTGGTTGTGAGTACAGTTAGACCTTTCTGTTTTTGTGGGTGGAAACAGGATCTTTGTATTACACATATATATGCCATGTTAGCTATAATAATGAAGTATACCATGTTGTGGTAGTCCCAAATAAGACATTTGATGTAATTCCGACGACTTGTTGTGTGTATAAGTCACAAATATATGTTGGTGTTTTCTTTTGGGGGGCTTTTGCTTCTCCCCTTTATGGTGTAAGTTCCAATAGATCAGTCCAAAAGTAGAGAGAGAAAAAGTCGGAATCCAGTAAATAATTTCCTCGTGAGAAATTATTTGATTACCCAATACACAAATCTATACAGGTTTTTTTTATGTGCTGAAATTTCTTCTACAATATTACCCCAGGAATTAAAAAAAATGATTTGTAGGATGCCACTTAAAAAAGCATACCTTTGAGTTATTATCTCAATCATAATACTTTCAATTTTTTTTGTATCTAATCATATAAGACCATCTCTAATGCATTTGTATATGTCAATATTATACTCTATTTTTGTGGTTGGAAACAGGATCTTTGTATTACACCATACTATGTTATGATTTATGTGATGCTATTATCATTATTATCATTATTATTACTATTTTGGATTATTCTCATTTATATTTCTAAATTTCATCATCATTTTTAGTTTCCCACCTAAATTTTAAAAACTATTGTTAGCTTTTTCTCTTAATTTTGAATAACTCTCACTTAACTCTTTTCATTAAAATTTTCATTAAAAATAGGTGGAAAAAAAAGGAATTTATATAAAATGATACAGTTTTTTAATTATTAAAGATTATAAAATAAGGGTTCATTGAGACTAATTTTCTTTTTTTTTTTTTTTGGTTTGTTTTTCATCAAAATTGGAATTATTTCAAAGTTCATGAGATAAAATAAGAGTTTTTAAAGTTCAGTTGGTAAAGTATAAACAACCATAAATTTCAAGGGATATAGTTGAGATCATGGATGTTCCTTTTTTCCTTTATTGAGAAAATTGATCATATTAATTTCAAATAGTTTTAGGTACAGAGTTTCAACTACAACTATTTTATTTAAATTTGTAGATATTTTTTTAGAATTTGTGAGAAAAATTTAGTGGCACAAGGTTTGAACTAAAACTTTTTAGATTCAAAATCATTTGTCCAACAGGCCATAAGAGTTCTTATAATCTTCAAAATCAGATATGTGATATAATTCTTTTTTGGACTTGTGAGAATGCAATTGGGAAAATAGGGGACGCGACAGGAAAAAAATAATAACACATATCCATCTTTGTCAAAGGAAATATCAAGAGACCTTTCAAAAATAAAGGGATGAACCGACCTCTTGCAAACATTTGTCACTCCACCGTTGTCAAAATACCCAAAGAGACCTTTTGCAAAATTTTGACCTTTCTACTATAGCTGATAGCTTGTAAAATTCTAAAGACCGTATCTGATCAAAATAATAAAACAAGAAATATATAAAATATTAGGAACATAAACTCTAATTTTAACTTTTGAGTACTAACCTATATGGCATATGAATTGTCATATTTTTATTGATAAGTATTTAAAGTATTGCCACATTATTTGATTACATTTATCAATGAAAATATAACACATGAGTTGATACTAAAAAGTTAGGATTGGAGTGGTGTCCAAATCAGATTATTCAAAACCGAGATGTTGATAAAAACTATTTCTTTTTTTGTGATAAACATGTTGATAAAAAATAATTTATATCATGCTGTGAAATTCTTAAAACCTTTTAAGTTTAATGTCTCCCACGCTTGCAAAGTCCTCCTCCTCCCCATTCCGACATTGTTTGTCACTTTTTTGCGTTGAAAATCAAAAGAGATGTTCTGCTCTCCTTCTCACAGCCTAGCACCTAAGAGACCTCTCTTTTATTCTCTGCTCCTCCTACTCTTGATATTTGGGATGAGAAGTACCAATGGGTTTCTTTGTTGAAGTTACGAAGTCTAATTAATTCTTAATGAAAAACATCCTACGCAAAGATAGTATGTATTAAATAGAGATTGTATGATTTTTCTTATAAACTTCTTGATCATAGTAAAGTAATGCAATGGTTGAAACGTGACATAATCTCACCCTAAAGTTAACCTATATAGAAATTTTTAGTTCCTTTCATGATCGAATCAAAGATCCCGTTATCTTAAATGCACGAAAATTTCTAAAACGGCACAATCTTAGGAAAAACGACATCTATAGTCAAAACGACAACAAGTTGGGAAAAGATGTGAACTTTTGAAATGACAACTAAGCGGAAGTACAACTTATAAAATTAAAACGACAATCAATAGCTCAAATAAACAAAAGTGCCTAAAAAGCAACATAAACTCTGAAAAACGACAGAGTTAATGAAAATGACGACAATTTATGAATTGCTGATAAAGAAAGGAATTTAGGAAGTGTTTATGAATTGATGAGGTAAAATATCACCCTTAAACACTCTTTTACAAGTGCTACCTGCTTTACACTCGACTTGGTAAGAAGAAAAGCAAAATGGGATGCAGAGAAAATTTATAAAAGATTAAAAAATTGGAAATTCGGAATGATAGAAAGGATTTTAATTTTTTCTTTAAATTATTTAGTAGAAAAAAGAAAGGAAAGAAAATAAGAAAATTGCAAAATTATTTCTTCATTCAATAATTTTGATTGTCGTTCAATAATTTTGGAACAAGTCTGTAAATAGGAGAGGTTAAGGTTTGTATAGATGTCTTGGTCTTTGGCTGCTTGGTAGAGTCGAAACCAATGAAGAAAAAAAAAGAAAAATAAATGTATATTTCTTGAGTTTAGGTTTTGTTCTCTATAAATTTACGAAAGATCATCTTGAAGAATCAAGAAGAAAATGAGGAAGAGACTAGAGAAAAATCTTGGAGATTTGTGACACCTTCGTAAAGGGATTTTTCTTATTATGTTCTTATCTTTTGACTTTTGTAATTTAAGAATGGTTGAACCATTGTTTTGTAGATTTTTGTTTATGAATTAATTTTCTTTTATAGGATTCTAGTATAGCCCAATTGTGAAGTTTTAATTATTCTTTTAATTTAATTGTTGATTTATTTTTCATGATTGAGTGTTCTTTACCATTCTTAAGGCTTCTAAATAATTGGCCACTATTAAGTTGATTGGTTAATCATAATACAACCGGTAGGAGATTTATGTGTCTAGTTCATTGTGTTGAATGCCATTTGTTGCATGCGAGATAGGAAAATACTTTCATGGCTTGTGCAGTTATTACATGGAAATCATAAATCTTAATGAGTTCTTATTGATTTAATTTCACATAGGAATATAGTAAATTAGCTTCTAAGGATATTTTTGCTAGATCTCAAGAGGGGCAAGTAAATAGGTTAGGCATTCTTGACTATCATTTAGGAAAATAAATTATAGCTTTTGAGATTGAATAATTAAGGTGAAATAGTTACGGTGAAATTGGAACCCTAGATTTTTAGTATTTTTAGTTTTTCGTTTCTATTTCTATTTGTATTGTTATTTTTATTTTAAATTCCTTTTTGGTTTATTCAAATAAAATTAGAGTTAACCAATTTTGGTAATTAGTAAGCAATCAATCATCGTGAGAATGATACTCTATTCACTATTTCATTACTTGTAAACGATAACGTACACTTGTGTTACAAAATCCGCAACAAATTGGAAAACAATCAAATGAATAGAGAAGAGAAAGAAAGTGTCAAATAAATAAAGAATAGAGGGAGAACAAGAAGAAAAAAATTTGTTTGCAAGATACAATTCAAAAATAATCTCTATTTGAATTTCAAATCATGATATAAAATACATGAGAAAATATAAAACAAACAAGAAAAATTTGCATTGGAAATTTATCAAACCAAAATTAACTTTAAAGAATCTGAATTATAATGATTATAATAATATGAATTATTTTTTAATTAATCATATAAAATATGGGTTGTTATAAATAGAATCGAACACAATTAAATGAATAAATAATAAAATAAGTTAGTGTACTATTTAAATATTTATATTAGAATAGAATCAAAAACACATTATATTGTATTGTGATATAATTTACCATAAAAATATTTTTCGGAATACTCTCCTATTTGACAGAATAACTATATGACGGTACAACCCATGGAGGAGATTGGCACAACTCGAGGAAGAGTGCAGTACAACCTGCTAGAAGAAGAGAGGAAACGAGAAAAAGATAGGAAAAACTCTCTCATCCGACAATTTAGTAGTGTCATTGTGGAGAGTTATCGTATATTTTTCAAACGAATCATTAGTGTACATCCCCACTAAAAATTACTCCCGGCACATGAGATGGCTGTTTGGGCACCTTTTAGAGGCCTTATCGCCGCTTTGATCTTTGTTTGGTTTCTTTCTTGGGTGGTAAAAAAAAAAAAAAAAAAAAAAAGAAAAGAAAAAAAAACTTTTGACAGTGTCCAAAAAATAAACTTGTTTGGAAACGGTGACCAATCCATCTGTCGTACCACATGAACCTCTATTGGGGCCGGATCACCAAAAGGAAGAAACAAGCCTTAAAAAAGAAAAAGCCAAATAAAAATCGTAAAAAGTTTAATCTGCAAATGGCGAGGCTCCCTACAGCGAAGACTCCTCCCCTCCCCCAACCCACCCCCCGATAGGGACAGCGAATCGCCCCCCTTCCCGACCCAGACCTGAGAAACCCACCCTCCCCCAACAATCGGTGACAGCAAGTCCCCTCAGGTGGACCCAGACCTCGACATTCGGCGACGTTGAATCCCCCTCGGCACATTCAACTGACGAAGAAATAGGGGGACTTCAGTTTTTTTTTTTTTTTTTTTTTTCTTTTTTTCTTCAGTACAATCCTATATAGGAGTGTTTATTTTAGTTACTGTACACTTTTATTTTCTTATCCATTTGATTAAATTTAAATGGTGTTAAATGAAGCTTTATTGTGGGGTATATAAAAGAGACTATAGCAATTTTACCCTAACTAAAAAGTAACATTTCTAAATAAAAAATAAAAAAAGAGAAATGTTATGGTCGAGGTTCTTTTTAAGTAATTATCGGTATGTATCATTTTTAAACCGCTCAGATATGATTGGATGATAGAAAAATTGAGTGTGTGTTTGAGTTACAGTTTGTACAATTACATAGTATTGTATGGTTATTTAAAAAAGAAAAAACTGAGAGAAGGTCAAGTGGTAATTCGAAAAATTGGATGAAACATGCTTTAGACGGTGGTGGAGAAAGAAAGTGGGTTCGGCGGTACGGAGGAACGAAGCAAAAATGGTGGAGCTGATTATCTACATTACTGGCTCTATCATGTGGAATGTTTCGAAATAATTTCTTGGGTTGATTATCTATGTTTTAACATATCAGAAAAATGCTTAAAAAATAAAATAATTTAGATTTCATTTGAAGATAAGGGAGTTCATATGGTTTTCCGTTTTGGACATTATGTGTCAAACTTGAACTATAAAAAGCTTGGGTGACCTGCATCAGTCACCTTTCCGGAATTGATGGCTACCTTCTCTTGGCATCTTTCTGTTTTTTATTTATTTTTTATTTATTTTTGGTAAGAAATGGATTTCATTAAAGGCAACAGCCAAGCAACAAGAAGGCCAACAGCAGCGGGGCAACAAAAAGTGACAAAAAGAAGAAGAAGCAGAAAAAGAGCAAATTAAGGAGAACAAACTGAGGACGGAACCAAGGGAAGGCCGTGGAATCTCTCTCCAATCTTTGTAATACCGTACTTTTTTTTTTGTTTTTTTCTTGGAATCTCTTTCTAATTTTGTTATCTCCGAACTTTTTTTTTTTTCACCCTTATCTCAGACCATTTTTATTGGTTTACATTAAAACCCTAACTTTCCTTTTTTGCTGGAAGTTATCCATTGCTTCCCAGTTCAAATAAAACAATCTCATCATCCATTTTTAAGTAAACATTAATTAACAACTATTGGATAGACTAATAAAATAAAATTAAAAAAAAAGTCCATTTTCACACGCCGCCCACAGATTCCCCATTTCATTATATGAATAAGAAGTTTCCACGTATTTCTTGGATATTTGCAAGCGACAAATGCTTTATTTCTTGAAATGAAGAATTTTCTTGCTTTAAAATGAGAAATCAAAAATTTTTTTTAAACTCTAAAATAGCATTTTAGTTGTGTAATTTTTTTTGTAATTGTGAAAAAGTTAAAATTTCTGAAACGATGCTTGAATAAATATTATAAAAAGTCATGTGAAAACTAATTTTAACAAAATCTAATAAGATCTTATTATATTTAATTAGAGTTTGAATATAGAATAACCAATGTATATTTGCTTTCGAATTTGAACTAGGTCCATTCCATATTGGCAATTAAAACTTATTATTTATTTCATGTATTTATTGTAAAAAAATGTTATTTACGACTTTCACTCCCCACTGTACGACTGCGAAGAAGAGAAAGAAATGCCTACGTCCATGATGCCCTAGGGCTTGTCGGAACACGTTAAATTCGGCATGAGCCATGAGTCGAGTGTTTCCATTTTTCCCTTCCCTGTTTGTTTTCTTGATTCCCTTGTCCTGTTTTCTTGCTTTCTTTCTTTTCGTATAACCGCATCTGGTTCGCCAATTATGTGCAGAGATTACTACAAAGTTTATATCTCTTTTTTTTTTTTTTTTTTTTTTGTCATTCAATAGTTTTCACTTGTGCAATCCAAAGTTTTCAACTGATTGCTATTTTGCTATTGTCTATGATTTAATGGCTGATGCAAGGTAGATTGATTATTTATTCTGTGTAATAAGTGGTTCGGTATTTCTAACATGACTAAGATATCCCTTACATGGCAAGTTGTTTGTCAAACTGCAATAAGATCCTACACGTTTATTAGCTAGCTTTTGGTAAATAATATCCATGAACTTGGTGCCTGCCCTGTAAATTATTGTCTGCTCTTACTTAACAGAATATTTTGCTGATATGGTAATTTTATCCGATAACCATGTGAAGTTGCCTATTATAGTCGGGTAGAAGGTGCAGATGTCTTCTTTGAGGATCGCAGCTTGGTCAGTGTATACTTTGTTGACTTACTGCCTCTGTTTGAGTGTGAACAGTTTATGTACATTGCGTGTATTATTTTTTCATTCAATAATTTTTATTTTCATTCAATAATTTTGGAACAAATATTAAGTCTATCAATTGGAAGTCTATCAAGTGGGCCCATGTGTGCAAAACATACAAAATTTTTCTATGAAACTTCGCTAGCTTTGCTCACTTCACACCATTATTATATTCATCATCCCTCCTCCTTTCCGCCATTATAAAAAAGAGTTTTGTTACCCCCATACTCTCGCTCATCACCTCAACAGTCCAAAATCTTCCCTGAAAATTCAAGAAATCAAAGCTCGACCACTGCTTCTCTCTCGTTTGTTCTCTTGAAATCTCCAAAAAATGAGTCACTTAGATATCCGTTACACCATCCCAATCTTCATAAACTGTCTCAAATTCAAATCAGAAGCTCTTCCCTGGGATTTTGATCCTTTCCATGTTCTAGATCCCAACCAAACCTCTTGGGCGACAATCTCCTTCCACGTTTTCATGCTTCACTTCTTCTCGTTCACTTCCATTACTATCTTCCCCACTCGTCGTCCGCCCAATTCAGCCCTTATTCGCTTCCAACTAGAAACCTTCTCTCCTCACATCGCTGTTTTGCTATTCGCCTCGCTTTTCCTTCCCCGAACTCTCTTCTGGTTTCTGTATCCTTCTTTTCTGATTCTAAACCACCGCCTTCTTGGCCGGGTCAACGTGAGGCTCCTGGCTTTACGTAGTTGGGATATCCGTACCAGTTCTACTCTTACCTATGACCACCAAGATTATGACATAGAGGCTCAAGCTCCCATGCACCCAGTGGCTGCAGCAGATCACATTTCCCCTCAAGACGTCGTCAGCGACTCTCATCCGGAAGCTAATGACGAGAATATGGAGGCTTTGACCACTGCCAGCGTCACCCAAAGCCACCATGATGCGTAACATTCTTTAAAACGGTCCCCAGACCCGACCAGAATCAGTCCACCGTTTAAATTTAGAAAAATGCTTTTGAAATATCAGTAATATTATACATCATACTAATAAAGAGATGAGTCTCATGTTATGCGACTCACCCTCATTTAGTGAGTAATGTTTAATGTCACTTATGCTCCCTAATATTTTTCTTAAATTTGTAATGCGGACCTAATCCCGGGGCTAAAATATACCATTTCTACATGTTGTCAAATGGTACCTTTGTCACCGTAACTTTTCCTTTTGAATAATACTATATTATCCTTTCTTTTCTGTTATTTTAAATTTTTTTTTTATATGGAAAGTGATAGTTTCAATGTTATAGATAATATGTTTTCCCTCGTTGTACTGTTTCTTTAAGAGTTGTTATAAGCTCAAATCATATGTGGTCCATATGTACTTCCTCTTTGGCTATAGTGAGAATAAATTTGTCTAACATAATTTGTTGTTAGTGTTTCTTTTTCCTTTTTTTCCCCCTCAGTCTACTCTTGGTTCTATTTTGTTGTTATTATTATTATTTTTTTTTTTTTTTTTCCATTTTAAGAACAACCTGTGAAGATTTTAGGCTTTTCGGCTGCGTCCGTAGTTCGCCTTTTTAATCTTACATTCATTCGTTGTAGCACCTTTTGTCTGATCCAAAACTGGGGAAAGAAAAAGCAAGAGAATCAAGTGGAGTTTTTTCACTCATTATTCCAATACCCAAAATGAACTCAAATATCCACTGTTGTTTTATCATCGTTTTTGTTCACTAAATTTTCTCGTAATAAAACTCAATCTCACAAATCAAAAATGGAAAAGCTTAATCATAAACATTCCGTTTAGTAAAACAGTTTAAGTTGAAATTTTTAAATTTAAGTTGGTTGACATTTTAAAAACTAGTTATAATTTTTGTTGACTTTTTAGAAAAAAAATAAAAACTGAAATGAAAATTTTAAGTTTTAAGATAGTTTGTAATGGAGGCAAAATTTGTGATAAATATTTAAAAACAAAAAAGAAAAAGACGGAAATTAGCGATTGGGCCATTGTGCGGCCCAAGCAACAATTCAGTGGCCCACGAAACCCTTTAAGTTCACTTCACAGACAAAATCAGGAGCCGCAAAATTTAAGCAAAGCACCCTGTTTTTCTCGACTCGCCGAGGATATCTGCCCCGAGACACTTCACTTCCGACCTTGGATTTCTCGGAACAAGACGTCGACCTTGCTAATTTTATGAAAATTAAGACGTTTACTAAAAAAATTTTCTTAAAAAATGTCATTTACTTCCATATCCCTACATTCTATATCAGGAATGTACAATAAAGATTTTAAATAATCGTTAAAAAAATAAAAAAAGATCAAGAATTCAGATTTATTTTTATATCATCAAATGATTAAGAATTAAAAATATGAGAATGCTTTAACTACTCTTTAATAAATGGGAGTCAGGGTCTCGTATTGTAAATAAAAAAGAAATCATGTTTTTATATTGGGATATTGGCGGTTTGTATATGGTTGCTAAAATAAAATTATTTCAGGTTCTCTGCGTTGTCATGTATGTTTCACGATTTTATAACGAAGAATTTAACATTTGATTTATTTGATTTTATTAGTTGTTGGATTGACTTTTTTAATGTAATTGTTTGTGATATTTTCATTCATTGATTTAAATACTAAAAATTTAGTTTTATAAATTTCAAAGCATAATAATAATGATTAAAATTAAAATACATATTATACATTGGAGCATAAAATATATTGTGGCATTCCTTTATATTTGTTACTTACCAAAAGAAAATCCTATATATTTGTTAAAAAATAGTATAAAAAATAGTATTATCTTACTTTATACTCCAAAGCATAACGATATTTTTATTGCTATTTGCCTATTTCTAACTCTTGTCAATATTATTATGCTTTTTGAAAGTTTTAAAAATGAACTTTTAGTATTTAAATAAATTAAAAATGAAATATTGTAGTAATACATTAAAAAGTCAAGGCAAAAACCAAGATGAATTAAATGATAAATTTGATATAGTTTATAGCTTATGTCAAATTTATTATAAAGTTTAGCAAATGACAAATTTGACATGAAAAATAATACATAATTGGAGAACACTTTTTTATCCAAATACAAAAATTTACCATTGACACAATAGTTTAGCATTAGATTGAAGATACTCTACCAACATGAATTTTTAAGTCAATGATCAAAGGCACGTCAATTCATCAGAAAACAGGTGCAAGAAATAGGGCATGTTTGGGGGAGGTATTGGAGACGTTTTGAAATGAAGATAAGTTGAGTTTTGAAAATGTGTATTTGGTTTTTTTTTTTTTTTTTTTTAAATCTGTTTAAAGTGAAAAAGTGTAAAAACTTAAAAGATGTTTGGGAAAAATATATCAATATGGATATTGTTTTATTCCTTTTAAAATTCTATGCAGTTAAAAAAATTCCATCTTATTTTAATTTGAAATAATATAATTATAAACTTTTGAAATTTGAGTTTACCGTAAATATTAAAAAATATTAATATTAAAAAATAGTTTTGAGTTAAAAAGACCTGCAAAAAAATTTGGAGATGTGATTTGCAAACATTCCTAAATGGGCCCTAAGGAAACAAGGCATCACTAGCTCTAGCTCAAATAAACGACAGTGTCTTAAAATGATACAAGCTTCAAAAGCGTCAATATGAACAAAAAGGGTTCATTTGTGTGTTCTTTTGTATTCCTCCAGGCTCTCTTCTGGTTCATGTATCCAGCTATACTTATACTGGCTCCCTTTCTGCGTTGGCTCCATGTCAAGCTCTCAGCTTGGGGTGTTTGGAATCTCAACATAAGCTCTACTTTTACCCGCCAAGAACAGACAAACAACATACATGTGGAACTCTCACATGCACCTAGAACGCCTTTTTTTTTTTTTTTTTAAATTAACCAAGAAGTTTCTGCTAATCCAAGTCATTGACAAGTTAAATGGTGTTCAAAATCTTGATTCATTCTTATTAGACGGATTGTTAGAAAACTTTGAAATCATTTTGAATCTTTTTTTTTTCTTTTTAAACATGGTTACCAAATAATTATTAGAAAGCTATAGTTTTTACTTTTTTATCTATTAATTAAAAGCAAAAGCAAAAATTCTGTTATACCTTTGACTCAAAGAACTCAAATATTAAAGAATGAAATAAGCCAGTTAAAATCATTTGAAAATTTTAAACAATTTAATTAATTAGAAATCACTTAAAATGTTACTTTAAAAAAAATAACTTGAAATATCAAAAAATTAGATAAAAGATTTGAGTATTAACAATAATAGTGAGGTTGTTAAATTTAAATGACTATCATAAGCAAGTAATTGAGGGGAGATATAGGACAATATAAATGGGACGTAAACTTTTTCAAAAGATGCCACACCAGGCAGCCAAGACATTTGCAGAAATTCCACTTTCAAACTTCATCAAAGTTCCATGGGACCTTCTGTAAAATAAAAAAATTAAAAATTAAAAAAAACAAAACAAAAACAAAAATCCATTGTCAAAGTTCCAACAACTTTCTATAAAAAATGCAAAAATTAACTCCCTGTTTGGATGACTCCAACAGCAACTTTTTATAAAAATGCAAAAATTAACTCCTTGTTTGGATGACATAATTGAAATTTTTTATAAAATAGTTTTTTTTTTTTCTTTTTTCCATCATTAATTCTCTTGTTTATAAATGAAGCCATATTTCTGTTCTCCTTCACACACCCCTTACACACAAAGAGACCTCATCTTTTTCATTATATTTCTGCTTACTCATAAGTGTCATTACTGACTTAAGCATCGGAATGCCCTTAGCAGACATCCCAATGTGTCCCAATTACTTCAAGGTGCTTCTCTTTTGCCGGCAACCAGGTGTAGAGTGACATATTCGGTGAAGAGGACGATGACGGCCAGGATCGGGACGATACCCATCACGGCAACCGCTCCTCCTCGGCGTCGTCACCATCATCTTCATCCGCCGCCTCTTCGTCGTCCTTGTCATCGGCAGCTTCTTCATCGTCCAACGGCAGCGAAGGCGGCGATCAGAGCATTAGCGGCGTCGGCGGTGGCGGCGGTGGCGGAAGCGCGAGCGAAGAAGAGTAGGAGAACGGCGAAGAGGAGGTCAACAACAGCAACAGTAATAGGGCCCACTATGGCTACGAAGAAGAGAAGGATCTGTTTGTCTCCGATGACGAAGATTACTGAAAAACCCTAGCCACCAGTCCTCATCCCATTCCTGGTAAAATTTTCCCTCATTTCTTGCTGATGATCCTCTAGTAGGTTTCAATTCATGGTTTATTTCTCTGTCGGGTTTAGTAAATTGTTGTTTTTTCTACACATATTTGTTAATTTTTTTTTTTTTTTTTGTTCAAAATACTCTGAATCAGTGGACTTATACGCATTTTTTAGCTGAATTTTGGTTTTTTTTTATTTTCTTTTGGTTATTGTAAGCTAAAAAAGGGTTTAATTTTCCATTTCTGTTCATGAATTTATTGTTAATTTGTTGGTATTATGCTTAATTTGGCTTGTATATGAAAACGAACTTGTATAATTAGGCATGTAATGTTTGTCTGCAAACTCTCCATGAACTGATAATATTTCAAAGTGGTGTACTTTAGTTGCAACGCCGCCCTCCTCTCCCTTATAACTTTAATTTTTGTTTTCCAATACAGTTTTGCCTGTGATACGCAATAACAATAACAACCCGGTTAGAGGGAATTTTGGCCGTGGTTGTTGGCATCAAAATGATAGGGCAGGAGCAGGCCTCCTTCCGCGGCCCAGGCCTTATCCTCAGAGGCAGAACTTTGGTTATGGTTCAAAGTTGCTAATGTACCTGAGGAACGCTTTGTTTCGGAATTAAAGCTTTCAAAAAGTGAAGAAACGCTATCAAGAAAATTGCTTTTCAGGAAGTAAGTCAAGTGTTTCCTTATTTGTTTTGTTGATTCCCTTACTGTGTTTTCTTGTTTTCTTTCTTTTTGTATAACGACGTCTGGTTCGCCAATTATGTGCAAAGATTACCACAGAGTTTATATAATTTTTTTTTTTTTTTTGGTCATTCAATAGTTTTCACTTGTGCAATCCAAAGTTTTCAACTGACTGCTATTTTGCTATTGTCTATGATTTAATGGCTGATGCAAGGTAGATTGATTATTTATTCTGTGTAATAAGTGGTTTGGTATTTTTAACATGACTAAGATCTCCCTTACATGGCAATTTGTTTGTCAAACTGTAATTAGATCCTGCATGTTTATTGGCTAGCTTTTGGTAAATAATATCCATGAACTTGGTGCCTGCCTTGTAAATTATTCTCTGTTCTTATTTACCAGAATATTTTGCTGATATGGTAATTTTATCCAATAACCACGTGAAGTTGCCTACTATAGTCGGGTAGAAGGTGAAGATGTCTTCTTTCTTGACTTACTGCCTCTTTTTGAGTGTGACAATTTATGTACATTGCGTGTTTGCATTCACTAATTTTGGAACAAATTAAGTCTATCAAGTGGGCCCATGTGTTGTGTGCAAAACAAACATAATTATTCTATTAAACTTCGCTTGCTTTGCTCACTTCAGACCAGCCTAATGTAGATTATTATAATCATCATCTCTCCTCCTCTCCGCCATTATAAAAAAGAGGCGTTACCCCATACTCGCTCTTCACCTCAACTGTCCAAAATCTTCCCCGAAAATTCAAGAATCAAAGCTCGACCACTGCTTCTCTCTCATTTGTTCTCTTTCTCAAATCCCAAAGTTTCCCAAAACTACAAAAGCCCATCCTCCCCCGCACCCACAGCTCACCACCCTCAACTTTAACACTTCAAGTTTAAAAAGTTGGACGTGTGATGTAATTCCCTTTCGGCTTGTGTGAATATACTTGTCAATTATATTTTTGTTGGTGTTCTTGGATTTTTTTTTTTTTTTTAATACCTTTCTCTGTCTCCTTTGATAAACCAAATTTCTCTCTCTTAAATTTTAAGATAAGAATAACGAATCTAGGTTAAGCATTGGCGCTTGGGCTGGGTCCTTACTCGCCTTTTCTGTACCTTCCTTAGAGCACTTTTTTAAAGGGGAAAAAAAATCCAAAAATAGAGGGGAAAAAATAGAGAATCAAGTAATAATAATAGTAATAACTAATACCCAAATAAATCCAATAATTCAATGCTGTTTTTATCATCCTTCTGTTTGCTAAATTTGTTTTAATGATATATGTTTAAGAAAATAAGAGTTCCATGGGGAAAACTAAAAAAAAAAAAGGTTAAGAACAAAAGAAGCAATAACTAAAAGGAAGCACAAGTGAAGAGAAGTGAGAGAGAGAGAGAGAGCAGTGAAGCACAAAATGTGCCGTTGCGACGAAGAAAGATGAGCGTAATAAAGTATTCTAAACCTTGCCCTGTGCTTTTCTTCATTCCCTCTTGTTGCAGCTTAGGCGCTTTTGAATTGGTCAACAACAAGCTCACAGCTTTACTTGTGTGGAACCTCCACATAAATTCCACTCTTGCTCACGATCACTATCAACCAGAAGCAGACATAGATATAAAGGTTCAAGCTCCCCCTAACTTGGTGTAGAACTGTAGATCACATTTCCCCGGAAGACGACGCCCTTGCGGAACCTAAGGACGAGATTATGGTGTAGATTTTTTTCTTTTCTTTTTCAGGAAAGTAATAGTTTCAAATAGTTTTAAGGTGATTGATGTTATGATTTTCCCGATTATTCTGTTCTATTGGGAGTTGTTAAAAGCTCAAAAGTTGGACATGCGATTTATTTCCTTTCTGGCTTGTGAGAATAAATTTGTCAACTATATTTTCTGTTCTGTTATGATTTCCTTTTTGGCATGTGATGTTCTAATTTTTCCCTTTTCCCCCCCTCTGTCTCCTTCGATAAACCAATTTTTTACACAAGTTATGGTGTACGTCCAATTTTTCACAATTGTTTTTTATTATATATTTTAAATAACTTAAAAATAATAATATTGCAATTATTAAATGACAAGTCAATACATTATCAAGAACAACCAAATGCGAAAATTTGACATTTGCTAGTTAATATAAAATTAAAAACTTGCATAGGAGAGTGATTTTTCTTATTCAAATATCAAAATTTAGCATTAACAAATTAATTTATGAATGTTTATTTGAATGTGTTATGTGTAAATTTACAACACACAATACAGAACTACTCTAATCATAAATCAGAATAAGGATAATATAATTTAATAGATAAAACAACAATTCTTATCAATAATTTAAAAATAAGATATCCTATCATAAAAATTTCCCTAATTAAAAAACTTCTATGGAATTGTAATTGTATATTACCCTTCCTCGATAACACTACATTAAAATTCTAAAAACACTCTGCGGCCATTTTCTTCTAAAAGCAATTGTCCTTAACTACCCTTCATTACCCTTGACAAATCATGACTGAAGAATCTATGTGAAATAATAAAGAAAGCTACGCAAGTAATTTGAACACTTCAAATTTATGGATAAACGATTTCCCACTTCCAAACTGCGGCACTGCAAACAGCCCAATATAGAAACAATGATTAATTTTAATAATACCTCCTACAAATAAGGATTATCATCATCATCATTATTATTATGCATATCTAGAGAACGTAGTTTGTAAATCCCGAGAGGAGAATTCATCAGTACACACATAGATGAAAATATTCACGTCATAACTAATATTTCCACAATATTATCCATATTTTAAAGTCTCGATATGGATAATGTGGGGAAGGATATTCTTTCTAGAACGTCCGTCTAATGTCCATAATGCTAAAAAATATTCGCAATATCGATAAATATCCATAAATATTCAGGATATTTTTTTGATTTGTTCACATAATTGCAAAACTTAAAATTTTGCGGCACGTTTTGTTTTTGATTTTATGTTTTTGCAATAAAATGTGACAACATTCTTCAACATACAACAAAAATCATAATTTTTAAGACCATTATTTATATTTTAAATAGTTTTTTCACTTTGAAAATATTTAGATCAAGTTCAGAGCCTATATAATACTTAAACTTAAGGGGGTGTTTGGTGTGTTAGTTTGAGTTGAAATATTTTAGTTGTAATAGTAAATTTTTTTGAATTTTCAGAAAAGACAAAAACTTTTTGGGAAAAAGACAAAAACTTTTTAGGAAAAAGACAAAAAAAAGTTTGAAATGAGATGAAAATGGATGGTTTGTCATCCACCCCCTAAGTATCCATTTTTCCCCAGATATCCATCAATATTATCCTTAAATTAAAATCTCAACTACTCTATCGACAACAACATTTTCATCCATGATTACACAACCTTTTTAGGCCACACAGCCACTGAATAATATTATTTTTTATTATTAGTTTAATTTGGTTTAAAATAAGCTTATACATGCGGAGATTCATCACTACACGACCTTTTTAGTCAACAAACAAGTTAAATATTAGTTTGATCAGTTTGGTTTAAAATAAGAAATTATACTTAATCCTATCATGTTTAATTAATTTGATGTCAATTTGTTGGGACTTGGGATGCTATTTTCTTGCCTTGATGTTGGTTACTACCTGAGGTTTTATTTTTATTTTTTTGAAGGTTACTACCTGAGTTACTTTAAAAGGTAAAAATAAAAATTCCAGGCATTTGATTATTATTATTTTTTATAAATTTCATAGTGAATAACAATTAATTTATAACGTTAACATCTCAATATAATTGAGATCGTTCCTAGAATCTTTCAAAGAAGTGAACATTACTAAAACCCCTCATATGTCGTCATTTTTCTCATAAACAGATTAACCAAAAAGTGTCTACAATAATAAAAAATAAACTACTTGTAATTCATTAATCACATCAAGATAATTCCTACTCAAGTTGAAATCCAGGATTTATTTTAGCAAAACATACGGAAAAAAACAAGATTAAGACAAAACAAGGACTGCATATATCATTAAAAAAAATTATTTCTTTCAAATATGTTCAGGAGCAATTTAATGCAATTTACAAATTACAAACAAACAAAACAAAGAAGGAAGATTTTAATTAAAATTTTACCCTTCTAATTTGGGACTAAATTTGAAGGGAACATTAAAGAATTTGTTTTCAGGAAGTTATATATATGAATCCAACTAATCAAAGATAAACAGTACCTTAGTTGTTAGAGCTGATGGCATGTTTACTTGTCAAGAGTAAAGAATGTGAGTTAATCTCTTGTTTACTTTTTTTTTTTTTTTTTTTTTTTGAAACGGAAGTGAGAATGGTGGGCCCCACACCAATTCGGGATTGAGAAATGAGATCGACAATCCCATGACCCCTCCAAATTGTGACTCTCATTTCTACTATTAACATTAAATTGCCATTTTATCCTTAGTTTATTTGCAAAAAATTGTATTAAAAAATAATAACAACCTATATTAGTTATTTTTATTAACTAAATATAATATATTTTTATTAACTTAATATTATATAACTATCCTAATTACTATTAATATTATTAGAGTAAATAAAGAACTTTTTTTTTATCATAATATATTATTATGTTTATATTTTTATATTTTTTATACTTTACTTATTTTTATCATAAACTCCCCTTACCAATTATCACTGCCAGTGCTTGAAATTCCAAGTTTTTCAGAAAATGAGTGGCGGATTTGATCTCCGACTCGTAATCCCGATCATCATGTGGAAGTGACCAAAATTTTTTTAGGTGATCAATTCCAAATTTCAATCAGAATAATCATTTACAAATTTCCAGCTTTTGCCAAAATGGCCCATTTGAATGGTTCAGTCATATGTTTTCCAAATGATTGGAACAAATCAGCTAATTGAAGGTCGTCACTATTTTTTTTTTTTTTCCTTTTTCTTAATTTGAGGTTAGAAGGATTCAGATTTTTCACCTCATAGTAGAGTCATGTTTAAATTATGGCAAAGTTATGTTTACAGCCACAATCGTCATCATTTTAAATAAAACTATAAATAGAGAAAGAATGAAATAGTATTGTTATAGTAAATATATTAAGTAAATAGTAAATTCTAAAAAAATTTGTGGTAAATTACAATTTTGTTAGATAAATAATAATTAAAAAAAAAGATTAATAGTCTTTTTTTTCAAGTTGAATGGCATTTTGGTGATTGCCTTTACGTTTATTAATAGGCTTTAATAAAAATTAAACAAACACATATATTTGTTTGAATACGCAATTTAAAACATGCACCAAGCTATTCTTCAATTGGCCCGGCTTCCTCGCTGCTTTCTTTTTGAGTTTTTGTCCTGTCGTTATGTTTCTAGTGTCACATTTATTGTTTTTGTCCCTAGGGTCAATACCAATTACCAAGCCAAATCCATGTTGCTATGTTACCATTTTGCCGACGTGATTTAAGAGATTTATGATGTGCTTTGCCGAGTCAGCATTTTTTTTTTCGTTGTCATAGTTGGACTTTAGTAATTGATATTAACAAACAAAGAACAAAAGAAGATTTATGACTTGCTTTGACGTCATTTATCGCCAGCATTTTTTTTCTTATTGTCATAGTTGGACTTTAAGTAGAATTCCCACTGCTGTGGCGGTGACTTATAACAAAAAAGACCAATTCAAAGGCTTTATTTTTATAGGTTTGTCTTTGACAAAAAAAAGATCACGTGTCATTTGTTCTTGAAGTCTGAGGTTAATTAACTATAAAAATTCAGGATCAACTTTCTTATCATCCCATTGGTACTATCAATGGGTTCATCCAATTACAATTAGGTCAGATGCGTAAAGACATCAGTAATCATATTTTTCTTTAAAAGTAAAAAATAATAATAAATAATAAATAATAAATAATAAAAATAATAAATAAAGAGGAATTCCCAATTGTAGCCTGTCGAACGAATATTAAATTCAGTCCCTTCTCAAGCTGCACCATTGCACCATTGCACAACATTTAATTGTGGGGACATATAGGACAATATAAATGGGACGTAAACTTTTTCAAAGATGCCACACCAGGCAGCCAAGACATTTGCAGAAATTCCACTTTCAAACTTCATCAAAGTTACAGGGGACCTTCTGTAATTAAAAAAAGAAGAAGAAGAAGAAGAAGAAGAAGAAGAAAGAAAACAAAAACAAAAATCCATTGTCAAAGTTCCAACGGAAACTTTGACAATGCAAAAAGTAACTTCCTGTTTGGATGCCCACAACAGAAACTTTTTATAAAAATGCAAAAACTAACTCCTTGTTTGGATGACATAATTGAAAATTTTTTATAAAATAGTTTTTTTTTTTTTTTACAAAATTTTTTTTATAAAATTTTTTACAAACACGGAAACCCGCACAACATTTCTCTTTCAGGCTTCTTACCGGAAATTTAGTCAAAAATTTAATTGTGCATGGAATTAAATTCTTAAACTTTAACGTTTAGGGAAAAGAATATTACAAATTAAAATTTATGGGACCTTTTGGGACAAGACCTAAAGTTCAAAAAAGAAAAGTGTAACTTGTCCATTTTCTTTATTAAAAAAAAGGGAGGAAATTTTTGCATTAAGAAAATATTGATATTACGTTAGGTTAAGATTTGAGTGCAGATAATTCTTTTTTTTTTTTTTTTTAAGTTTCAAAATTGAATAATTCCAAGTTATATTAGCTTAGGCTCTGTTTGGAGGAGAAGTTTAAACTTAAGGTTTAAACTCAAATTTTTATCTTTTTCTGAAAAAGTTTTTTATCTTTTTTAAAAAGTCAAAAAAAATTACTATTCAAACTTAAAAATTTTAACTCAAACTCATTCACCGAACTAACCCTTAATTTTTTGTGTCACTTCGTTTAAAGTCCGATATCTTGTAGCAAAGATCCTAGAACGCTTGCTTTTTTCTTTTCTTCCTTTTCTTTTCTTCTTTTGATGTAAAGTACCAAGAAGTTTCCCCCTCCCTTACCCATCGTATAAATATGACTTATTACATCGGAATCTATAAATGCATCTTAGATATCTTACATCCGAACCTATAATAAATCTACCTATAATAAAGCTAAGCATCTAATATATGCATCCTAGGTATCTTACATGCGAACCTATAATCTATAATAAATCTACCTATAATAAGGCTAAGCATCTAGTCTATGCATCCTAGGTATCTTACATCCGAACCTATAATAAATCAACCTATAATAAATCTAAGCATCTCAGGTATCTTACCCATCCGACCCTATAATAAATCTAACTTATTACATCGATCCGACCCTATAAAAACATTTTACGTCCCCATAAATACCCATCCTACCAACCAAACAAATTACAAACCCAGTTCTTGGTTCTGTGACTACTCTCTTTTATCTACTCTTCTCAGCTTTGCGTACACCAGGTCTGATACCATAGTCTAACCTCCCCTTTTCATTTATAACTACTTGTATTAGAATTTCCAAGTTTTTCAGAAAATGAGTGGCGGCTTTGATCTCCGATTAGTTATCCTGATCTTCATAAACCTCCTCAAATCCTTCTCAGAAGCTCTTCCCTGGGACTGGGATGCTTTCAGCATGTTTGATCCGAAACAAACCTCTTGGACCAAGGTCTCTTTCCACGTTCTCCAACTTCTCTTCTTCTCTTCCACTTCCATTACTTTCATCCCCCTCTTTCGTCCTTGGCCCAACTCAGCCCTCATTCGCTTCCGATTCGGCAACTTCGCTCCTCACCTCGCCGTTTCGCATGTGTGTTCGCTTGTATTTCCTCAGGCTCTCTTCTGGTATTTGTATCCTGTTGTACTGATAGTGAACCACTTTCTGGGCTGGTTCAATATCAAGCTCTCAGCTTTACCTGTTTGGAATCTCCACATAAGCTCCACTTTTACCAGTCATGAAGAAACAGATGCAGAGAATATTGTAGAGTCGGAAGTGCCCGTGGCTCAAGTCAGCACATCCGTTTCCCCAGGAGACGGTGACTCCGTTGCAGAAGGCTAATCATGAGACCGTCGCTTTCGCCTGCCACTCCTTCCTCTGTTTTGTGCTCTTCTTTCTTTATTGTTTTCACTTTACTCTGTTTTTTTTTTTTTTTTTTTTTTTGGTTGTGAGTACAGTTAGACCTTTCTGTTTTTGTGGGTGGAAAGAGGATTTTTGTATTACACTACATATACCATGTTAGTTATAATAATAAAGTATACCATGTTGTGGTAGTCCCAAATTAGACATGTGATGTAATTCCGACGACTTGTTGGGTGTATAAGTCACAAATATATGTTGGTGTTTTCTTTTGGGGGACTCTGCTTCTTCCCTTTTTGGTACACATGATTCTATAGATCAATCCAAAAGTAGAGAGAGAAAAAGTCGGAATGTAGTAAATACTTCCCTCGTAGAAATTATTTGATCATCCAATACACAAATCTATGCAGGTTCTTTTATGTGCTGAAATTTCTTCTACAATATTACCCCATGAAGGAGGAAGGAAACAAAAAAAAAAAAAAAGGTGATTTGTAGTATGCCACTTAAAAAGCACATCTTTGAGTTATTATCTCGGTTATACTAGTTTTAATTTTTTTGGTATCTAATTATATAAGATTATCTCCAATTCATTAATACATGTTAATACTATATTTATTACAACATCTTACTTTATCATTTAATGCATTATGATATTTATAATTCTAATTCTATTTTTTGTCATTATTATCATGCTTTACAAGCTATAAAAATGAACTTTTAGTATTTATATAAATGAAAAGTAAAAATATGGTAATAATTATATGAGACAACTGACAACCATCAATAAGAATAAAACGTAAAATTTGACATTGACTATATATTGTGGTAAATTTGCAATAAAGTTTAGTATATGACAAATTTAACCTGAAAGATATCACTTCATTTGAAAACACTATTTTCATCTAAATCTCAAAATTTATCATTGACACACTAATTTAGTATTGGATTGTAGATACTCTAAATATAATTGGGCAAAAATCAAAGATAGTATTAAAGAAGATATAAAGAGAAATATATTTAAAGTATTAATGCCATAATTATGTCACTTGGTTTAAAGTCAGATAGCTTGTAGCAAGATCCTTGAGCGCTTTTTTTTTTTTTTTTTTTTTCCTTTTTCCTTGAACGAAGAAGTTTCCGCTAATCCAAGTCATTGACACGTTAGATGGTGTTATAAAATCTTGATTCAATTCTGCCACTGACAAGTCCAATGATGTGCCAAAATCTCGATCAAATTGTGTCCTAGACAATTTGACAATGTATTCAATTGTGTCAAGATCATAGAGCAAAATTGAAAAACATATAGCATTCACAAAGTGTACATATATATATATATATATTGCTTTTATATCTCTTCAGTTATGTCAAAACCTATAGACCCATCCCATGTGAACAATAGGAAATAAAATGTAAAGGTAAACAATATCAAGTAATAAGGTTAACAACATGAATTGAAAAAAAAAAAAAAAAAGAATAAGAAAAAGAAAAAAGAATAGAAGACAGAGGAATAGAAAAGATTCAGAAAATCTATTGATTATTTGTTTCAGACACTTTGAAACAAGATAAACAAAAAATAACTTATTTCATATTTTTAATCCCTCTCCTTTTTCTTTTTATTTTTTTTTTCATTCATTCTGATTAAACTGATTGTTAATGACAGTATGAAAAGTATCATAATTGATTTCTCTTCTCCCTTCCCTCTATTGAAAGGAAAAATAAAATAAAAAAAGAATAAATATTAGCGTTAACTATATAGGGTATGTTTGGTCGGTTAGTTTGAGTTGAAATATTTTAGTTGTAATAGTAAATTTTTTTGAATTTTCAGAAAAGATAAAAAACTTTTTGAGAAAAAGACAAAATTTTTGTAAGAAAAAGACAAAAAAAAATACAGTTTGAGTTGAAATGAAATGTCGAGCCAAACATATATGTATTTTACTAACCAGTAACTGTTAACTACGTATTTAACCAACCAGAGAGGGGGGGGGGGGGGGGGGGGATGAAGATCAAAACTTTAATGCACATATTTACAAATCTATGCAAAATTGCAAATGCGCAGCGCTTTGAGGCTTTGACGCTTTGACTAGGAGATGCAAGTAAAATCAGGTCCCTATTTCAGAGAATAAGACAAGGTCGATTCTAGAATTTCGGATGTACCGAGTACCGACCTTAATTAGTAAACATACACTCTTTGTAGTTGTCCTTCTGTTAAAAATTCAAGGAGCTTTACACCCCCATCGTTGTCGAAGTTCCACCCGCTGTAGTCTTTGTTAAAAAATTTTTTTCTTTTAATTTTATCTCAAAAATTTTACAGTTTTTATTTTATTTTATTTTGCACCCTTCAAAAATTAAAGTTCTCATATAATCTTCATTAAGCTAATTCTAACCCAAACATATTATGGTTTTCTGCCATACTTTTACTAAAAATTAAAAATTCTTACGCATGCTCTTTAATTTTTATACTTTGAAATTATTTTTATTTATTAAAATAAACGTATACTTATACTGAAATTTATGTCTGACTTCCTACATATGTATAGTGATCTGTTTTTCTTAACTACGTACGAAAAATGATTCTTCAGAGGAAACAAATGTGTTTGGCTGGGTCCTAATATTTATGCTAATATTATCACGAGTACAATTCACATCACGTATGACCTTTATCAATAATAGTATAAGGCAGAATCCACCACAGAAAATCCATGATTTTCCTTAATCAACATTTTTTATATTGTTGAAGTTCCATCAGCATCCTTTGGCAAAAAATTCAGGGTTAATTTTCAATTTGACTCCAAATAATAAGCTTTGTCTCATTTTGCTACATACGATATACAATATAATTAAAATCCCTCTTAAACTTATCATAAACTATAACTTTGACACTGTTGTCATTATAAAATTGATTTTCAAATACTTTTTATCATACATGTTTGTCAGTTTACCAACACGTGATTAAAATCATTAAAAAAAAAAAATATTGATTACTAACCAAACATATGACATACATTCACAGGTGATTAACGTCGTTAAAAATTGACTTTTTAAAGAAGGAAATATCAAAATTGCAACAAATGATAAGATGAATGACAAGTTTTGTTATGTTTTAAATTATTGGGTCCAAAGTTAGACAATCTCTACTTTTTAAAAACCAAACTTGAAATTAATCCAAAATTCAAGGAGCTTTTCTGATACATCACCGATTTCCATAATTCCATCCGGTCTTGTCAAAGTTCCACCAAAAACTTTAATGGAGATTTTCCACTACATTTTACCCATTTCCACTACATTGCCCATTTTCAGCCACAGTTGTCGTAGTTCCAGCGGCAACCTTTTGGCCAAAAAAAAAAAACTTTTATAATTTTGATAAACTGAAAAAGCTTTTATGCTACTAGCTTGTTTGGTATCAAGGTTTAACTCAATCCAAACTCAAAAAATTCAATTTTTTTTGGTCCTTTTTTTTTTTTTTTTTTAAATTAACCTAGTTTCACTATTTATAGTTTTTGTAACTTAAATTTTAAAAATTTATAACTTTACACAAGTCTAAATGGGATGAATTTTTTTTTTTTTAAAATTACATAGATTTTAAAGTGAATGAAACAAGCTCCATAATGATATTTTCTCCAAATATATTTTAAATTTTTATACTTTTTAATTTTGACAGTTCAAACGTCACATTAAAGGCACGTTAAATTTAACTCAACTCAACTCAATTCTAACGTAAAAAATTCAGTTTCACAACAAGAGACCTATATTGTATTGTTCTTGGTATTTAGAATGAGAAGTACCAGTAGCTTCGTCAACGTCATGAGAACCATAAGCCAGTTTGATCTAAGATACGCCATCCCTATTTTCACAAACTTGCTCAAATCTGAATCCAAAGCTCTTTTCACCACTTATAATCCCCACCATACAACATGGACCAAGCTCTGTTTCATCTTTTTCATGCTTCTATTTTCTACCACTTCAATGAACGTCCCCTTGACGCCTCCTTCGCCAAATAATATCACTCTCATGTGCTTCCAATTCGGCAACTTCTCGCCGACTCACCTCGCTCTTTCACTTGTCGCCTCTCTCGTCCTTCCCAGGGCCCTTTTCTGGTACTCTTATCCTGCAATCTTAATCTTTGCCCTCTGCTTTTCTTCATTACTCTCCCTGCAGCTTAGGCGCCTTTCTAATTGGGTCAATAACAAGCTCAGAGTTTTACTAGTGTGTAACCTCCACACAAATTACACTCTAACTCATGAACATTATTACAATCAACTAGAAAAAGAGATAGATATAGAGGCTGATCAAGCTCCTCTGCCCCAACTTGGCAGCATTGATCAAATTTCCCCAGAAGATGGCGACTCCTTTGTGGAATCTACCCAATGTTGCTTTGATCTGCCACTGCCAAGGGAAATCATTAGTTAGCTCTGTTTTTAGCTTCTTTTTTACTTTTTTTATTTTTTATTTTTTTGAACTAGGGATGTAGATTCGATCTCTATATTTTTAGTCTATGTTTGGTGAATGAGTTTAATTTAAACTCAACTCAAATTTTTCATCTCAATTTTTATCCTTTTCTTAATAATCAACAAAATTTATAACTACTTTTTAAAAAATCAACTTAACTCAAATTTAAAAAATTTCATTTTATCTCAAACTCAACTCAAACACCAAAAAAAGTATAATCACTGTATTACTGCTATGCTATACGTTGTTTTTAGCCTTTTCTTTTTCTTTTTTTAGTAAGACTGCTCTGTTTTTAGCTTGGACCTTCACAATTGCTGTTGCTACCTTATGTTATACAGAACTGTTTTGTTATGTTCCGAATTCAAGGTAGTGGATATTACATAGGATTGTTTTCTTATGTTACGATTCAAGGTAGTGGATATTATAGGTCGTCCTATAGAATTGTTTTGTTATGTTACGAATTATTATAGGACAAAAAAGTCGGATGTGATGTAATTCCCTTTTCCGCTTGTGAGAAAATATTTGTATTTTGTCGGTCCTTTTTTTTTTTTTTTTTTTTTCCCTCTCTCTCCTCAGCCAGACTATTGGATGAACCAATCATGAGATTTAAATTTAACTTCCGTTTTGATCACTAAACTCACAACTCAAATTTTTTAGAATGTTTTTTATTAGAAAATTTTAAATTTATTATTTTAATTATGAATTTTAGACATCTGATGCACACAGCAGCTTAAGTCTTTTTGTTACGTTCCTCAAAAGAGCACTTTTGTTTGATCAAAAATAAAAAGCATAGATAGTCGTAAAAGTAAAAGTTCCGTCAAATATTGAAGTCAATGTTTTTTTTGAGTGTTATTAAGAATTGAGATCTTTAATTCTTGATTTCTCATATGTCATGCTGCTTAAGATATGTTTGGCATAACTTTGCATAAACCTCCATGAATTCAAAAATTACTTCTAAAAGTGTTCAAATAATTTGTCGGATAGTTTATTATCAAAGCTATAAATTATGGCTTCCAAAAAATATTCTTTAGAATAGATTTTAAATTAGTTTCATAATTTAAGTTAGACATGTTAATTGTTAGAAAATTTTGAAATCATTTTGAATCTTTTTTTTTTTCCCTTTCTTTCTTTAAATTTGTTTCCCAAATAATTATTCAAAAAAATATAGTTTTACATTTTTTATCTACTAATTAAAAACAAAAACAAACACTATGTTTTACGTTTAATTCAAGGAACTTATATATAAAAGAATGAAACGAGTCGGGTAAAAGCATTTGAACATTTTTAAACAATTTAATTAATTAGAAATCACTTGAAATATTACTTTAAAAAAAATCACTTGAAATAAAAATTAGATAAAAGATTTGATTATTAAAAATAATAGTGAAGTTGTTAAATTTAGATGGCGATCAGAAGCAAGTAATTGAGGGTACATACGGGACAAAATAAATGGGACGAAAATTTAAACTTTTTCACAAGCAGCCAAGACATTTGCAGAAATTCCATTTTCAAACGTCATCAAAGTTCCATGGGACCTTCTGTAAAAAAAAAAAAAAAAAAATCCATTGGACGCTTTGCAAAAAAATTTCTCTCCATCTCAGTCAAGATACCGACATTTGCAAATTGTTACTCCATCACTGTCAAGGCACCGATAAGGCCCTGTTTAACCTCCGCATTATAAATGAAGCCATATTTCTGTTCTCCTTCACACACCCCTTACACAAAAACAGACCTCATCTTTTTTCATTGCCTTCGTCGTCGCAATGGGCTACTTCGATCTGAGATACGCCCTCCCTCCTCATTAACTTTCTCAATTCCCAATCTTCCGAACCTCTTCCCCTGTTTTCGGACTTATTATTATCAAACCCAACGCCTAATTGGACCAGACTCTGCTTCCTCTTTGTCATGCTTCTCCTATTCTCTTCCACTTCCATTAACATCCCCATAACTCTTCCTTCGCCAAGTAACGCCACTCTCGTTCGCTTCCAGTTCGGCAACTTCTCGCCCCACCTTACTATTTCACTCTTCGCCTCTCTCGTCCTCCCCAGAGCTCTGTTCTGGTATGCGTTTCCTGCTATCTTAATCTCTTCCTTTTGCTTTTCTTCAATGCTCTTGTTGCTCAGGCGCTTCTTTGGTTGGCTCAACAACAAGCTCTCTGCTTTACCTGTTTGGAACCTCCACATAAGTTCCACTCTTACTCATGATCATGATCACCATCGATTTGAAGCAGATATAGATGTCGAGCTTGAAGCTCCTCTGCCCCAAGTCGGCGACTCCGATGTTGAAGCTCATGGCGAGATTATGGTGCTTTGACCTGCTTTTGTACTTGCTCTGTTTTTAGCTTTGGACCTTTCTATTGTAGCTATGTTATAATTTATGTGATGCTGTCATCATCATCATCTTGGATTATTCTCATCTTTATATTTTTCTCTTAATTTTGAATAACTCTCACTTAACTCTTTTCATTAAAATTTCCATTAAAAATAGGCCGAAGAAATAGAATTTATATGAAATAATATAGTATTTTATTTTAATTATTAAAGATTATAAAATAAGGGTTTATTAAGACTAATTCCCTTTTTTCTTGTTTGTTTTTCATCAAAATTGGAATTAATTCAAAGTTCAACATATAAAATAAGAGTTTTTAAAGTTCAGTTTGGCAAGTATAAACAATCATAAATTTCAAGGGATATAGTTGAGATTATGGATGTTCCTTTTTTCCTTTATTGAGAAAATTGATCATATTAATTTCAAATAGTTTTAGGGTAGTTGATGTAATATTTCCCCTATAGTATGATTTAGCTATTTTAAGGGCACTTTTGGGTTCAGAGTTTCAACTACGACTATTTTATTTAAATTTATAGATATTTTTTAGAAATTGTGAGAAAATTTTAGTAGCAAAAGGTTTGAACTAATACTTTTTAGATTCAAAATCATTTGTCCAATAGGCCTTAAGAGTTCTTATAATCTTCAAAATCAGATATGTGATATAATTCTTTTTTGGACATGTGAGACAATTGGGAAAATAGCGGACCCGACAGCAAAAGAATAATAACACTTATCCATTTTTGTCAGAGGAAATATAAAGAGACCTTTCAAAAATAAAGGGAAACAGTTGTGGTGATCATTCTTAAATTATGGATGAACCGGCCTTTTGCAAACATTTTTCTCGCCACCGTTGTCAAAATACCCAAAGAGACCTTTTGCAAAAATTTGACCTTTCTACCATAGCACATCTTTATTGATAGCTTGCAAAATTCTAACCATTATATCTGATCAAAATAATATAACAAGAAACATATAAAATATTAGGAATATCAACTCTAATTTTAATTTTTGAGTACCAACATATATGACATATTAATTGTTATATTTTAATTAATAAGAATTTAAAACATTGCCACATCATTTGATTGCATTTATTAATAAAAATATAACACACGAGTTGGTATCAAAAAGTTGAGATTGGAGTGGTGTCCAAATCAGATTATTCAAAACCGAGATATTGATAAAAACTATTTTTTTTTTTTTTTTTGTGATGAACATGTTGATAAAAAATAATTTATATCATGCTGTGAAATTCTTAAAATCTTTTAAGTTTTATGCCTCCATCGTTTGCAACGTCCTCTTCCTCCCCATTCCGACACTGTTTGTCACTTTTCTGCGTTGAAAATCAAAAGAGATGTTCTGCTCTCCCTCTCACCGCGTAGCACCTAAGAGACCTCTCTTTTATTCTCTCCTCCTCCTACTCTTGATATTTGGGATTAGAAGTACCAATGGGTTTCTTTGTTGAAGTTATGAAGCCTAATTAATCCTTTATGAAAAACATCATATGCAGAGATAGTACGTGTTAAATAGAGATTGTATGATTTCTGTTATAAACTTCTTCATTATAGTAAAGTAATGCAACGGTTGAAGCATGACATAATCTCACCTTAAAGCAAACCTGTATAGAAATTTACATATGTTGTAAGTGCGTACATTCTCTTTTGAATTTTATTAACTCTTGTATTTTCTTTATTAACTAAATCTGTCTTAAGGAAATGTTATTAGAACAAGAAAAATCCCTGCTATTAACGCAAATTACTATTCAAGTTTCAGTTATAATCAAATTAGCTTAAGTTCTAAAATGAAATTTAATTCGAGAAGTTCAGTATAAAAATAACCTTATTATTTTTTAATTGTTTGGTTTATTATTGATTTCTCCAATAACTAAGATTTTGAACTTAACTTTTCTTTTGATTCTTTAAATCGGTGACATATCAATCTCAAATTGATGGAATTTAATAGGAGTTGTTTGCTAATGTTTTAAAGTTTAAGGGATGTTTTTGCCAACATTTAATATTTATGGGCCAATTTTTTAAGTCCACGGGCAAGGTTGAAGAGCGACCAAGTTTCGCAGTAAAAAATCTCTCCATTAAAAATTGTATGAGCAAACTGGATAGGATGAAAATATGAAAAAATTGATACCTTTTGAAATTGTGCGAGAAATTTTTTTTTTTTTTTTGACTTTGGTTTTTTCCCCCTTCAATACTGAATTGCAAAAACATGATTTCACAAACCATTTCAACTGAGTTTGTATTTCATGATCGGATCAAGGTCCCATCAGCGCAAATACAAGACAATGTATAAACTGAGTACGTAATCTTAACAAAAGCGACGAGGTTAACAAAAAATCGACAGTGAGTTGGAATACGATGGGAGCTTTTGAAAAGAGGACTAATTAAATAGGCGACAATACAAGTTACAACCATTTGTAACACATCAGTTTAGTAAAACGACAATCATTAAATCAAATAAACGACAATGCTTACAACTTACTGCAAAGTCAAAAGGAATGACGGATTTAAAATGATGACAGATTGAATTAGAAACAATAAGAAATTCTAAAACAACAAAAGCTTAAGAAAAGACTACATTATAAAACTCCTGAGAACAATTCGTTAAAGGGGGGAAAAAAGTACAACAATCAAAAGCTCAAATTGACTAGTCTATAAACGACACAAACTTCAGAACCAACAAATTTAACGAAAACTACAGGGACTTTGAAGACGACAGCAAATTAATAAATGACCATAAATGACAAGCTAACACCCCTTCTAGGAAAACGAAGATCCGCCAAACGACAATTATTAAAATGTAAAATAGAAGAAACGACAATGTATTGGAAAATACCATGAACTATTTTTTTAACTGATTTTAGTTTGTCCCCAAGTAATATTAGATTATTTTTGTATCTTTGTGCCATAACAAACCTTTGATTGTTTTTTCCCTCCCAATTTCTTTTTCTACTTTTCTTTCTAAATTTTTATTAAAACTTTTGTTTGTAATTTTTAAGAGATATATTAAGTTTAAAATTATCAAATTTTGAATATCGATGCATGTAATTTTTTATTTATTGACAAAGGAAAAAATGACGGCGTAAAATAAATTGAAGTGAAACTTAATTTTTAGTTAAAAATTTACAAAAAACTTACAATAGATCATAAGTCAAAAACTTTTGTTTTGTATTATAAAACAACCATTTGAGAAAAGTTCAAGAGCAAATTTTACAATATTTTCAAAATATAAAAAACAAAAAGTAACAATAAATATATATATTTTGTAATTTAAGAGTGGAGGATTTAAATTCTACGTCTTTTGATATAATCAAGTATGATATTACCATCAGTCTATGTTTGGAATCACGTAATGCTTATTATATGATAGAATCAAGTATGATATTACTATTAGTCTATACTTGAAATCACATATAAAATGCTTATTATATGTTGGTCAATCATGAAAAAAAAATATATAAATTTTTTTAAAGTAGAAAATATTAAACTTTTTCTTTATATGAAGTTATTGTTTTAATTTGTAAACTTTATCCTTCTATGTGTCTTTATTAAGACAAATCTCAGAATCTGTAAATGCATCAAAACCTTAGAATAGACCTTTTTTTTGCTCGAAACCTTAGACCATACTTTATATCAAACGCTTTTTGCTTCCCCCCCCCCCCCTCCAGGATTATCCATTTTGTTTTGTTTTGTTTTTTTGTTTTTTTGTTTTTTTTTTGTTTTTTTTTTTTTGTTACATCTATATCTATAATTTGTAACTTATTACGGAAGTGTGAATGAGTTTTGTACTTCAACCACCCATTTCAAGTATTCTAATGGTTCAAAAATTATTGACTCACGATCTATTTTAATTACAATGGCTTAGATTTAATTACAATGACTCACGTTGGGTATTTTGACAACGGTGGAGAGAGAAATGTCTGCAAAAGGTTGGTTCATCCATAATTTAAGAATGATCACCACAATGGTTTCCGTTTATTTTTTGAAAGGTCCCATCAGATTTCCTTTGACAAAGATGGATATGTGTTATTATTCTTTTGCAGTCAGGTCCCTTATTTTCCCAATTGTATTCTCACATGTCCAAAAAAGAATTCAGTCACATATCTGATTTTGAAGATTATAAGAACTCTTAAGGTCTTTTGGACAAATGATTTTGAATCTAAAAAGTTTTAGTTTAAACCTTTAGCTACTAAATTTTTCTCACAAATTCTTAAAAAAATATCTATAAATTTAAATAACAATAAAAAAAATAAAAAATAAAAAATAAAAAAAAGATGAGAAGAGGTTCGGAAGATTGGGAATTGAGAAAGTTAATGAGAAGAGGGAGGGCGTATCTCAGATCGAAGTAGCCCATTGCAACGACGAAGGCAATGAAAAAAGATGAGGTCTCTTTGTGTGTAAGGAGTGTGTGAAGGAGAACAGAAATATGGCTTCATTTTATAATGCGGAGGTTAAACAGGGCCTTATCGGTGCCTTGACAGTGCTGGAGTAACAATTTGCAAATGTCGGTACGTTGACCGAGATGGAGAGAGATGTTTTGCAAAACGGCCAATGGATTTTTGTTTTTGTTTTCAATTTTTTTTTAAATTTATTACAGAAGGTCCCATGGAACTTTGATGACGTTTGAAAGTGGAATTTCTGCAAATGTCTTGGCTGCTTGGGGTTGCTTCTTTTGTAGAATGAACGAATGAAAAGGGGGGGTGGGTTTTAAAATATGAAAGAAGTTATTTTTTGTTTATGTTGGTTCAAAGGGTCTGAAATAAATAATTAATAGATTTCTGAATCTCTTCTATTCCTCTGTCTACTATTCCTTTTTCTCATTCTTTTTCTTTTATTCTTTTTTTTTTTGTTTAAAATTCATGTTGTTAACCTTATTACTTGATATTGTTTACCTTTACATTTTAGTTCCTATTGTTCACATGGGATGGATCTAGGTTTTGACATGATTGAAGTGACATAAAAGCAACGTATATACTTTGTGACTGCTATATGTTTTTCAATTTTGCTGCAGGATATTGACACAATTGAATACATTGTCAAATTGTCTAGGACACAATTTGATCGAGCTTTTGGCACACAATCGCACTTGTCAATGACACAATTGAATCAAGATTTTAGAACACCATTTAACTTGTCACTGACTTGGATTGGCGGAAACTTCTTGGTACTTTTCAAAAAAAGAAAAAAAAAGCGTTACAGGATCTTGGTACGAGCTATCTGACTTTAAATCAAACGACACAAAAAATTAAGCTAATATAACTCGGAATTATCCGATTTTGAGACTTAAAAAAAAAAAAAGAATTATCTGCTCTCAAATCTAAACCTAACGTTAGATCATTATTTTCTTAATGCAAAAATGTCCTCCTTTTTTTTTTCGATAAAGAAAATGGACAAGTTACACTTTTTCCCTTTGAAATTTAGGTCTTGTTACAAAATGTTACATGAACTTCAATTTATAATATTCTTTTCCCCTAAACTCTAAAGTTTAAGAATTTCCCTGCACAATTAAATTTTTGACTAAATAATGTACATTATACTTGTTGGAAGCATGCATTGCGGATATTAAATGAGAAATATATATTATTAAGTTAAAAGAGCAAAAATTGATGGTTGATTGTCATTTTTCCCCACAATTCTCTATTATAGATAACTTCGTAGTTTTATGCTTAATAAGAATAATAGATAACCAAAATATTTTTAATGTGTGTTATTTCATAATTTTATATCTAATGCACCCAACTCATGCTTTTAACCATGGTATGTGTATTTTTTCCATAAAAAATTTAATAGATGGGGGAAAATTCGTAAACAGAGAAACAAATATTACAAATTGAAATTCATGGACATTTTGTGACAAGGTCTATAATTCGGGAGGAAAAAAGTATGATTTATCCGAGAGAAATTGTGAAAACAACATATCAAATAAATATATTTATACCCATTCAAATTTTTTTAAAAAAAATATCTGCATTTTTTTTTGTCTTGTTCTAATACTTGTAGATCTAGTGACGTCAGAAAATTTTATTAAGGCAGACTAATACATAGATAAATTTCGAGTGATGAATTAAATTTTTCATTTTTTAGTGGGGGCTTTATGCAATTTTCTATATATGTATTTTCATATATATACATAGATAAATAGTAGGAAAACAAAAGTTTGCTTCCCTACCAAGCCCCCCCTGACCCTTGCTTCCCTACATCCCTGTCTAGATCTAATTAGAATTTAGTGGTGTAAAAAAACTTACGCTATTATAATTAGGAATATAATACAAAGTTATGTTTTTGAAAAGGAATCTTACAAATCCCCACCTCCTTTTTTTTTTAGTCCTTTTTAGATCAAATAAAAAGAAAAATAAAGAAATAACAAGTAAGTATTATAAGAATTTGATATGAAATGATCTCATACATAAATTAGTAATAATACTACACCTGATTTATCCAATAATATAGAGTTTGAATCCCTTACCCTCCTAATTAAAAGAGAGAGAGAGAGAGAATTTGATCCTCTGAACAGCTTAAAGCCAAATTGGGCTTACAAAAGCTCAATGAAAAAATAAGTTAGAAAAAAAAGAACCCTTGTAACATGAAGTATTTGTATTTAATTTCCTCATAAGCGAAGAAGGATTATGTTTTTTTAGACAAAATTATAGCATTAATACTTTAATAGACATGTTATGTTATTCTTTATATCTTCTTTAATACTGTCATTGATTTTTGTCCAATCATATTTAGAATAGCTACAATACAATGCTAAATTAGTGTGCTAATGATAAATATTGGCATTTGGATGAAAAGAGTGTTTTCAAATGTAATGCTATATTTTACGCTAAATTTATTATATGCTAAACTTTATAGTAAATTTACCACATGATATAGCCAATGTTAAATTTTACCTTTGATTCTTATTGGTGGCTGTCTTATATAATTATTACAATATTTTTACTTTTCATTTATTTAAGTATTAAAAGATCACTTTTACAACTTGTAAAGCAAGATTAGAAGAACAAAAAGTAAAAATAACATAATGTATTAAAGCATAAATAAGATAATACTATTTTTAAGATTATTTTGTAATAAATATAATATTGACATATACAAAATGTATTAGAGATGGTATTATATGATTTGATACCAAAAAAATTGAAAGTATTATAATTGAGATAAAACTCAATGATATGCTTTTTTAAGTGGCATCCTACAAATCATTTTTCTGATTCCTGGGTAATATTGTAGAAGAAATTTCAGCATATAAAAAAAATTGTATAGATTTGTGTATTGGGTAATCAAATAATTTCTCAGAAGGAAAGTATTTACTGGATTCCGACTTTTTCTCTGTCTACTTTTGGATTGATCTATAGAAACATACACCGTAAAGGGAAGAAGCGAAAGCCCCCCAAAAGAATACACCAACACAGATTTGTGACTTATACACACAACAAGTCGTCGGAATTACATCACATGTCTTATTTGGGACTACCACAACATGGTATACTTATTATTAGAGCTAACATGGTATGTATAGTGTAATACAAAGATCCTGTTTCCACCCACAAAAACAGAAAGGTCTAACTGTGCTCTCAACTAAAAAAAAAAAAAAAAAACAGAGTAAAGTGAAAACGATAAAGAAAGAAGAGCACAAAACAGAGGAAGGAGTGGCAGGCGAAAGCGACGGTCTCAAGATTAGCCTTCTGCAACGGAGTCACCGTCTCCTGGGGAAACGGATATGCTGACTTGAGCCACGGGCACTTCCGACTCTACAATATTCTCTGCATCTGTTTCTTCATGACTGGTAAAACTGGAGCTTATGTGGAGATTCCAAACAGGTAAAGCTGAGAGGTTGACATATTTGAACCAGCCCAGAAAGTGGTTCGCTACCAGTATAGCAGGATACATATACCAGAAGAGAGCCTGCGGAAACACAAGCGAACACACATGCAAAACGGTGATGTGAGGAGAGGAGTCGCCGAATCGGAAGCGAATGAGGGCTGAGTTGGGCCAAGGACGAAAGATGAGGATGAATGTTATGGAAGTGGAAGAGAAAAAGAGAAGTTGGAGAACGTGGAAAGAGACCTTGGTCCAAGAGGTTTGGTTGGGATATTTCAACAGGCTGAAAGCGTCCCAGTCCCTGGAATGAGCTCCTGAGATAGATTTGAGGAGGTTGATGATGATCGGGATGACGAATCGAAGATCAAATCCGCCTCTCATTTTCTACGATTGAGTGTCTGCAAAGTAGAGAGAAGAGAAGATAAAGAGAGTAGACAAAGAAATGTAAACTGCGTTTTGTTTGTTTTGGAAAGACCAGTGAGAGGGGTTTTTATAGTGGGAGAGGGCGGAGCTAACAGACAATCAACTCGATTTTTATCAAAAGTTTGTGATTTAGTTTTTGATGCAGCAGTTTTCACCATTCATGAATAGTGAATGAATTTTTCAATGTTGAAAGAATCAACATCTTTCACTAATAATTTGTTTGAAAAATATACGAGAAGTCTCTCGTTCGGCACTGTCGGATTGTCGCATGAAAAATATTTATATAGAATTTTGGGGTGTGGATGTGGCCAAGCAAAACTAATGGTTCTCCAGACTGTTGAGTTTTCAAACTTCTATTATTAATTACTAGTACTATGGAAGAACTAGGTGTTAGAAGTCTTTGCTGAGACAATTGGGGGTTGTGTCGAGGGAGTCAAGATGGGAAATGTCTCGTCGGTTTACGAATGACCAACCATGGCGACTAGCGTGCTCAGCGGATTTGAAATCTCTAGCGAGTGTTGAGATCTTTTTTTCTGTTTCAAATGGAAAATGGGGGTGTTGAAATTTATAGTCCATGAGCGATACAAGCTCAAGGTCGTTTGTGACTTTTTTTTTTTTTTTTTTGAATTTTTAATCTTTTTTTTAAATTTTTTTAATAAGTTCATCATATTTTGTGCGTTGGTCTTTAACAAATTATGTATGTCCCGTTATGACTAGGTAGGGTGTTTGGTGTCAATGAATAGTAGAACAAATAGTAAAATTGGAGGAAAAGGAAAAAAAAAAAAATTTAGAGATATTGTTTCAAAAAATGATCTCAGACAGCCTAAAGCCTTAGCCACAAATAGGTTGTTAAATTTCAGAAAACCTTCTTTAATTTTTGTGTCATGCGCCAAAAACTAGCAGCGAAAAAAAAAAAAAAAAAGATTTAGACAATAATGTGCATAAAAAAGAAAGGAAAAAAAAGGGATGAGTGTACAAGTGTCAAATTAATGCTCATTTTAGAGATTAAATTAATGCTAAATTTAGGAAAGATGTATAAATGGCATCGGCATCTTTTATAAACGGCACTTACAATTTCTTTTTCCTTTTCTTTTTTTACTAAGAATGCTCTGTTTTTAGCTTGGACCTTCACAATTGCTGTTGCTACCTCATGTGATACTTGGTTATTGGTTTTTCTGTTTTTTTTTCCCCCTTTATGAGTAAAGTGATTGCACAAGTTTCAGATAGTTTCAAGGAAGTTGGATATTATAGGTCGCCCTATAGAATCGTTTTGTTATGTTACGAATAATTATAGGATCAAAAAGTCGGATGTGATGTAATTCCCTTTTCCGCTTGTGAGAATATATTTGTATTTTGTCGGTCCTTATTTTTTTCCTCAGCCAGACTATTGGATGAACCAAATATGAGATTTAGTTTAGATAACGAATTTAAATTTAACCTCCTTTTTTATCACTAAACTCACAACTCAAATTTTTTAGAATGTTATTTATTAGAAAATTTTAAATTTATTATTTTAATTATGAATTTTAGACAAATGATCCATACGAAGCTTAAGTCTTTTGGTTACATTCCTTAGAAGAGCACTTTTTTTTTTTTATCCAAAAATAAAAAAGCATAGATAGTTGTGAAAGTAAAAGCTCTGTCAAATATTGAAGCCAATGTTTTTTTTTTTTTTTTTTAAGTGTTATTAAGAATTGAGATCTTTAATTTTTGATTTTTTAAATGTCATGCTACTTAAGATATGTTTGACATAACTTTATAGAAACTCCTTTTGACTTTCTCAATACAAAAATTGTTTCTAAAAGTATTTGAATAATCTGTCAGAATAGTTTCTTGTCAAAGCCATAAATTATGGCTTCTGAAAAATAATCTTTAGAAAAGTTTTAAAAACTGGTTTCATAATTTAAGTTAGACATTTGAAACTATATTCTAACTTTTTTTGTTAATTGTTAGAAAACTTTGAAATCATTTTGAATCTTTTTTTTTTTTCCTTTCTTTCTTTAAATGTGGTTCCCAAATAATTATTAAAAAGCTATAGTTTTTATCTACTAATTAAAAGCAAAAATAAAAACAAAAACTCTGTTTTACTTTTAATTCAAGGAACTCAAATATTAAAGAATGAAATAAGTCGGTTAAAAGCATTTGGAAATTTTTAAACAATTTAATTAATTAGAAATCACTTGAAATATCACTTTAAAAAAATCACTTAAAATATCTTAGATAAAAGATTTGAGTATTAAAAATAATAGTGAGGTTGTTAAATGTAAATGGCTATCACAAGCAAGTAATTGAGGGGACATATGGGTCAAAAATAAATGGGACGAAAATTTATACTTCTTCAAAAGAAGCCACCCCAAGCAGTCAAGACACGTCTTGTCTGTAACAAAAAAACAAAACAAAACACCCCACAGTTGCAAATTGTCACTCCATCACTGTCAAGGCACCGATAAGGCCCTGTTTAACCTCCGCATTATAAATGAAGCCATATTTCTGTTCTCCTTCACACACCCCTTACACACAAAAAGAGACCTCATCTTTTTTTCATTGCCTTCGTCGTTGCAATGGGCTACTTCGATCTGAGATACGCCCTCCCTCTTCTCATTAACTTTCTCAATTCCCAATCTTCCGAATCTCTTCCCCTGTTTTCGGACTTATTATTATCAAACCCAACGCCTAATTGGACCAGACTCTGCTTCCTCTTTGTCATGCTTCTCCTATTCTCTACCACTTCCATGAACATCCCCATGACTCTTCCTTCGCCAAGTAACACCACTCTCATTCGCTTCCAATTCGGCAACTTCTCGCCCCACCTTACTCTTTCACTCGTCGCCTCTCTCGTCCTCCCCAGAGCTCTGTTCTGGTATGCGTATCCTGCTATCTTAATCTCTTCCTTTTGCTTTTCTTCAATGCTCTTGTTGCTCAGGCGCTTCTTTGGTTGGCTCAACGACAAGCTCTCAGCTTTCCCTGTTTGGAACCTCCACATAAGTTCCACTCTTACTCATGAACATGATCGCCATCGATTTGAAGCAGATATAGATGTCGAGCTTCAAGCTCCTCTGCCCCAAGTCGGCGACTCCAATGTTGAAGCTCATGGCGAGATTATGGTGCTTTGACCTGCTTTTGTACTTGCTCTGTTTTTAGCTTTGGACCTTTCTATTGTAGCTATGTTATAATTTATGTGTTGCTATTATTATTATTATTATTATTTTGGATTATTTTCACCTGTATTCCTAAACTTCAAGGTCATTTTTAGTTTCCCTCCTGAATTTTAAAAACTATTATTACCTTTTTCTCTAAATTTTGAATAACTCTCACTTAACTCTTTTCATTAAAATTTCTATTAAAAAGAGGCTGAAGAAATGGAATTTATATAAAATAATATAGTTTTTTATTTTAAGGTCTGCCTTTCGGGTATACTTTTAGGAATGTCGTTCTTGCTCATAGCCTCAAAGACCCATGAGGGAGCCTCCTTTTACATTTACAATGGGATTCAAGACTAATTCCCACTTTTCTTGTTTGTTTTTTATCAAAATTGGAATTAATTCAAAATTCACGATATAATATAAGAGTTTTTAAAGTTCGGTTAGTAAAGTATAAACATCAAAAATTTCAAGGGATATAGTTGAGATTATGGATGTTCCGTTTTTCCTTTATTGAGAAAATTGATCATATTAATTTCAAATAGTTTTAGGGTAGTTGATGTTATGTTTCCCTATAGTATGATTTTGTTATTTTAAGGGCACTTTTAGGAACAGAGTTTCAACTACAACTATTTTATTTAAATTTATAGATATTTTTTTAGAATTTGTGAGAAAAATTTAGCAGCAAAAGGTTTGAACTAAAACTTTTTAGATTCAAAATCATTTGTCCAACAGGCCTTAAGAGTTCTTGTAATGTTCAAAATCAGATATGTGATATAATTCTTTTTTGGATTTGTGAGAATGCAATTGGGAAAATAGGGGACCCGACAGGAAAAGAATAATAACACATATCCATCTTTGTCGAAGGAAATATAAAGAGACCTTTCAAAAATAAAGGGAAACAGTTGTGGTGATCATTCTTAAATTATGGATGAACCGACCTTTTGCAAACATTTTTCTCTCCGCCGTTGTCAAAATACCCAAAGAGACCTTTTGCAAAAATTTGACCTTTCTACTATAGCACATCTTTATTGATAGCTTGTAAAATTCTAACCATTGTATCTGATCAAAATAATATAACAAGAAATATATAAGTTATTAGGAACATTAACTCTAATTTTAACTTTTGAGTACCAACCTATGTGGCATATAAATTTTCATATTTTTTTATAAGTATTAAAAACATTTGCCACATCATTTGATTGTATTTACCAATGAAAATATAATAAACGAGTTAGTATCAAAAAGTTGAGATTGGAGCGGTGTCCAAGTCAGATTATTCAAAACCGAGATGTTGACAAAAACTATTTCTTTTTTTTTTTTTTTTTGATAAACATGTCGATAAAAAATAATTTATATCATGCTGCTAAATTCTTAAAACCTTTTAAGTTTTATGCCTCCATCGTTTGCGAAGTCCTCCTCCTCCCCATTCCGACATCGTTTGTCACTTTTCTGCGTTGAAAATCAAAAGAGATGTTCTGCTCTCCTTCTCACAGCGTAGCACCTAAGAGACCTCTCTTTTATTCTCTCTTTCTCCTACTCTTGATGTTTGGGATGAGAAGTACCAATGGGTTTCTTTGTTGAAGTTACGAAGCCTAATTAATCCTTAATGAAAAACATTATACGCAGAGATAGTACATGTTAAATAGAGACTGTCTGATTTCTCTTAAAAATTTCTTGATCATGGTAAAATAATGCAACGGTCGAAGCGTGACATAATCTCACCTTAAAGCAAATCTGTATAGAAATTTGCATATGTTGTAAGTACGTACATTCTTTTATGAATTTTATTAATTCTTGTATTTTCTTTATTAACTAAATCTCTTAACGAAATGTTATAAAAATAATGAAAATCAGTACTATTAACACATTAATATTCAAATTTGAGTTATAATCAAATTAGCTTAAGTTCTAAAATGAAATTTAATTCGAGAAGTTCAGTAAAAAAATAACCTTATTATTTTTTAATTGTTTGGTTTATTATTTATTTCTCCAATAACTAAGATTTTTAACTTTGACTTTTCTTTTAATTCTTTAAATTGGTGACATATCAGTCTCAAATGGATGCAATTTAATAGGAGTTGTTTGCCAATGTTTTAAAGTTTTAAAGGGATGTTTTTGCAAATATTTAATGTTTATGGGCCAATTTTTTAAGTCCACGGGCAAGGTTGAAGAGCGACCAAGTTTGGCAGTAAAAAATCTCTCCATTAAAAATTGTATGAGGAAACTGGATAGGATGAAAATATGAAAAAATTGATATCTTTTGAAATTGTGCGGGAAAAAATATATATATATATATATATTTTTTACTTTGGTTTTTGTACCGAATTGCAAAAACATGATTTCACAAACCATTTCAGCTGAGTTTGTATTTCATGATCGGATCAAGGTCCCATCAGCGTAAATACACGACAATGTATAAACCGAGTACATAATCTTAACAAAAGCGACGAGGTTAACCAAAAAAAAAAAACGACAGTGAGTTAGAATACGACAGGAGCTTTTGAAAAGAGGACTACTTAAATAGGCGACAAGACAAGTTACAACCATTTGTAACACATTAATTTAGTAAAATGACAACCATTTGATCAAATAAACGACAATGCTTACAAATTACTGCAAAGTCAAAAGGAATGATTGATTTAAAATGATGACGGATTGAATTAGAAACGATAAGAAGTTCTAAAACAACAAAAGCTTAAGAAAAGACTACATTAGAAAACTCCTGAAAACAATTCGTTAAAATGGGGAAAAAGTAGAACAATCAAAAGCTCAAATTGGCTAGTCTATAAATGACACAAACTTCAGAACCAACAAATTTAACGAAAACGAGAGCGACTTTGAAGATTCAACCTGCATATGATTATTATGATTATCAGTGATTACTCAATTACTTTTGTACACGATATGCATATGTTATATATTGAGGAAATATATATATATATACATATTAAATAGACCCATCAACGAAGACTTTTTTTTTTTTTTTTTTTTTTAAATTTCATAAGAAAGGACAAGGAAAAATTCAAGAATTAGAAGCATTATGGTTGCCACCAAGGCATTAAACGATTTGATTTTGACAGCAAATGTTTCTTTGCAAGTTAGATATCTTGCCCTTACTGTAACGTACAAAAACTAAGGCTCTGTTTAGTAACAAAGTTTAACTCCAACTAAACTGAATTTTTTCATTTTAATTTTTGTCTTTTTCTGAATGGTCAACAAAATTTATATCTTCTTTTTAAAAAGTCAACTCAACTCAAATTTAAAAATTTCATCTTAACTCAAACTCAACTCATTCACCAAACGGAATCTAAGTTATCTATTATTTTATGCCATACAATTAAGTTTGTTATATCATATATATTAAATTTTATTTCTATACTAAATTATCAATAAACTATTGATTTCACTAAAATGACAATTCTGCTCTTTAAAAATTATTGTAAATCATAATCAAATTCGATCTTGCCTTGTAAGATTATTGAACGGACTAACTTAGACACAACCTGAAACAGTAATAAATGATTAGGTCGGTTTAATTTACACCTCACATTTAATGTTTGTAACAAAAAATATACAATAATTTTTAATGAGCAGAATTGTCATTTTAGTTAAATCAATAGTTTATTGATAACAGATATAAATTTAGTATAGAAATAAAATTTAATATATATGATATAACAAACTTAATTGTATGGTATAAAATAATAGATAACTTAGTTTTTGTACGTTCCAGTAAGGGCAAGATATCTAACTTGAAAAGAAACATTTGCTGTCAAAATCAAATCGTTTAATGCCTTGGTGGCAACTATAATGCTTCTAATTCTTGAATTTTTCCTTGTCCTTTTTTATGAAATTAAAAAAAAAAAAAAAAGTCTTCGTTGATGGGTAAAGTGATATATTTAATATTTATATATATTTTGAAACTAAAAGCACAGAGGATATTTTTTAATACAAAAATGTTATGGTGTAAAATAAGGTTGGAATAAAAATAAGTGAAAAGATTAATTATGAAAAAATAGATTTTTTTTCCATCTTTTTTTTAAAATGAGATGAGGTTTTAGATTCAAATAAATATTATTTTCATTTTAATTTTGAAATAAGATAGACCAAAATGAGCGAAATAAACGGAGATTTAGGATTTGGTAAATTTTTACTTTTCTTCGTGATTTTGTTAGATTTCCTGGTCTATTTTTTTTGTGAGGCCCAACCTACGTCATGTGGGCTCCATTTCTTGCTATAAAATCCCATTTTCTATGAGGCTTTACTCACACTTCCTTGCCCATCACACGCCTTGTGGCTTGGTTCTATTCTCGAGTCTTCTCTCTACTGTTCAAAACATCTTCAAACAACTTAGAATGTGTGCATGTTTTTTTTTTAATCTTTTGAGGGAAACATTTTCCAAGTTTTGTGACAAAAATGAGTGGCTTTGATCTCCGATTGGTCATCCCAGTCATCATAAACCTCGTCAAATTCCTGTCAGAGGCTCTTCCATGGGACTGGGATGCTTTCACCCTGTTGCATCCCAATCAAGTCTCTTGGATCAAAATCTCTATCCACATTTCCCTACTTGTCCTCTACTCATGCACTTCCATAACTTTCACCGAATGTCCATCGCCCAATGCAGTCCTGACTTGCTTCAAGGTCGTCAATTTCTCTCCTCAGATTGCCGTTTCACTTGTGTGCTCCCTTGTCTTTCCCCAGGCTCTCTTCTGGTTTGTGTATCCTGCTATATTGATTTTCAGCTACTTAATTCTGGTCTGGGTTAATGTCGAACTCTGTGCGTTGTCCTCTGGATTCCGACTGAGTTTCCGTCTTATCCCTCCAAAAGACCAACCAAACCCACGCCTGGATCCACAGGTGCCTGTTCCTCAAGTCAATTTTGATATTGCCGAAGACACTGATGATGCGATACTGTTGCTTTAAGAGGAAAGCGTCTTTGCTTGCTATGTTTTTTCAGCTTAATTTTAGTCTTTTTGCTTGCTAGGTTTTTTAGCTTAATTTTAGTCTTTGTAGTTTCCAAGAGCTGGGCTGCAGGGCGGTGGTGAGGGGGTTGGATCGGTGCATGAGCTTACATTGCCCCTCATGGGTGGTGAGTGTCCCTCACGTGTAGTTGGTTTTTCCTCCTTGTTGCTGACCTTCTTTCCGTAGTGGTTCGATTATGCCCATGGTTGCTTGAGTGTTGATGGGCATTGCTTTGCCGGAGGTTCCAGTGGTTCCTCTTTTTTCTTTTGTTTGTTTTATATGTTTGTTTGTAATAAGGGCAGAGGTTTCCCTCTAGTCTCTCGTGTAAGTTTTGTGTTGATCTGGTTTTAGCCGTTGTTTGGCTGAGTGTTGTTTGGTGGACGGATCTTGCGTTCGCGCCACCCGATGTAGGAATTTTTCTCTGTGTTTGGGATAGAGGATTGCTCCGGCTTTTCTCGAGTGGGTTAATTACCTACGTGTTATCTTGTTGTTGTTTTTTTTTTTTTTTTTTTTTTGTTAGATGTGAGTTGAATTGTTATGTGTTTGATGTAAGGATTTGAACGACTGGAGCTGACGAATGTAAAAACTTGAAATATGTTCGGAAAGTAATATTAATATGAAGCTTGTTTCTTTCATCTTTAAATTTTATGCAATTTAAAAAAAAATTTACATATATAAAGTTATGAATTTTTAAAATTTAAGTTGCAAAATTATAATAGTATAGTGTAAGTAGTTGAAACTGAAAAAGAGAATACAATTGCACTTGAATACAGCTAGAAAACTAAACGTGCTATTAATAACGCTATGCATTTTTTTTTTCCCTTTAACTTAGCTAGATTTGATGTTCAAAAAAATTTTTTTTTGAACATCCTTTGTCCAAAGTTTCTACCCCAATTCCCTGTCTAACAAACGAGAAAAGGCCACGTCAGAGGGCTTTAATAGAGAGTTAAAAGGAGAAATAACGTTGTCATTTTTATTGAATTAGTAAATTAAAAAAAAAAAAAAAAAAAACCACACAAACATAAACAAATACAATCAGATCTAGAGAGACTTCAGATGGGCATTTGAGACTGTGTTAACGCATCATGGTTCTCTCCTTCACAAGGCTCTACACTCAGCCTCTAGATCTACTGCAATTTTAAGAATTTAAAACTGAAAAAAAAAATATATATATATATATATCCCATATTAAACTCTGGAAAACTATTAGGACAAATTTCATATTTGTTCGTAAACTTTTGTGCTATTTTAACTTTACTTCATGAACTTTAAAATTGATACAAATGCTCCATGCTCCATGAACTATGAAATATAATCATATTTGCTCGTTCCGTCAGTTAAATTGATGAAAATTATTGACATGACAATAATCAAAGTGTAATTCAATAATGATAAATTTTGTTTTTCTTGTAGCCTAATTTTATTTTGTTCGTAACAAAAGTGGAAAAAGGAATTCAGGTTTTTTTTTTTTTTTTTAACAGAGAGTTTAGATCAGACTCCACGACATTTCTAAGAATCCCCCGCGATCAGCTATCTTAGGTAACCCAAAGGAGCCGCCACTATTGACTAAATTTAATCTAACCAGTAAGGGGGGGAAAAAGATACCAATTCATCTTGGTAATGTGCGGGCTTTCGAAAGCCGACCAAATTAAGATGAATTAACATGTAATGGGAAAATATGAGAAAATATATAAAGTTTTAAAAGTAAAGTTAAAAAAAATTCATTAATTAAGAGCGGAAGTACACACTTGGTTATGAATGGCTCTATCCTATTTACGTGTCAACATAAATATGTGTTAAATTATTCTTTGATGTTTATATTTCTTTTCTCTTCTTTTTATTTTTTTTATTTTTTAATTTTTAAACAGAGAGAGAAAGAGAAAATTCTCTGAAGCACCCACGATATTACACATGAGTATGTAGTAATAATGAAGTGGGATGTAGTCTTTCAAAACCGTGAGAAAAGTCAGATGGACTGTGATCTCCTCATGCTTTAAATTCCATTAACTTAACAGAGTTTCTATTCCATTTTTGGTCACTAAAACATTATATCAAATCTTATTTTGGTATTAATTATTAAAATGTCTCATAATGAAATGTCTCAAATCAACTATTCTATCTATTCGAATGTTAAAATCTCGATCGAAAATAATTTGTGATCATGACCATATGCAATATAGTGAAGGATTAATTTTGCATTTTTGCATTTTAGGGCACGCTTGTTAAGAAAACAAAACATATTTTTCTTTTGAGATTTTGATAATCAAGTGGATAAACAAACTAATATGAGATAGCTTGATAGATTTGAGTATTTATTCTGGAACTTTTTAAAAATTGAAAACTAAAATGAGATTTGACCTATAATTTGGGACTAAAACTAAAATTAATTCTATGCTCATGGAATGACATTGTAGGAATTTTTTGAAAAAAAAAATAATAATAGTGCCCACAATCAATTTGGCACTCCTGTTCACAATTTCTTATGCTGACACAAATTTAAATAGAGCTTGCTACCACGAGTTATTGCTTGATTTCCTGGCAGCAGGATTTTAACGTCACAAACGAGCGACTCTTCCTTCTTTACCAGATTAAATACCCAAAAGGATAAATCTTTATATATATTTTTTTTTCCATTGTTTGAATGTTTTCTCCTAGAATTTTTCTAGGCAATTAAATTTTTAATGAGGCATGCATCCACTTTGTTTCTTTACTAGAGGAAGTAAGATGTAGCTAGCGGAGCAAATCAAGCAGCAACCATTTGACCAAGCAACGTTTCGTTTTAGTAATATCAAACGTTAATCTTTTTGTAGGGTGCATCGAAATTTTAGACTTTCTTGACGGTGTCTATGATCACCTATTATATTAATTAAAAAAAAAAAAACCTACCAAGTTTTAAATTTAAAACCTAAACTTGCTTTTAATTTGTCGGTTGGAGATAAGATTTTTAAATTGAAGTTGGTTGACTTTTTAAAAATTAGTAATCAATTTTGTTAATTTTTCAGAAAAAGACAATACCAGTAATCAATTGATAATGAGCCTCATCTAGCCATCGATGAAGCCTACACTCATGTTCAGCTTTACTCTGTACACGTATAATCCTCATTATAGTTACCAAATACATATTATAAACATCCCATAAAGAATACAAATGAACTAAAATCTAAACTTACCTTGTATCTACTGCAACCAAGGAATTGTCGTCCTCTATTACTTTTTGTTTTTTGTTTTCGCGGTCCGTACAATAGCTACAAGATCGCATTTGCACCTTATTGCAACTTTAGAATCAACCTCCGTCTCCAACGTTGGAGTTTTGATCCAATTGCTTCTTCCTTCCATTGTTGGAGCTAAATTTATTTTGCAATTTGCAATTTCGTGGGACTAAACGATACTAGGAAAACTGCACTTCAAAGCCTAAAACGACACCAAAACACTCCTCTTGTACTTTCTAATAATTTTTTTACTACATGTCTTTCTATTATTATTTTTTAAGAAACTTTTATGATTTCTATCCCCAATGTCAAATGTTGACAAAATATAAAAGTACCATTACATCCATTAACTGCTTTCATTCTGACAACTTTTCATCATCTTTATGAAATGACTTTACAAACTTACCCTTATTATCTTTTTAAAAAAAATGATTAACTTTTCCCTTAAAAAAGAAACCGGTCAATGGCACAGGCAACAACAGGATACATCCTCAATTGGCCTTCACCACTTCATGTCCACGTGTTGTGGGCAGGACCCCCAGAAAACAGTGGGAGTCCATAGACGGCCAAGAAAATTTTAAACAATTTTTTAAATATGGATTTCTAGATAGAAATTTATTTAAATGATCCATTCGCATCTTTCTTAAAAGAGAAGTAACAAGATTAAAGGGGTCCGTGTCTATTCAAACAACTCTTCGGCTCTAACACGCGCTTAGTCGGGTTAGGAAGACCACCTCTTCTTATGATACCATTTAGTCCAAAAAATATATAAAAAATGAAAAGGGAAAAAAAAAAATTTACTTGAAAAGTGCTTGTGCTCATCAATCCTAACGTGGATCTTTTTCATCATCCCTCCATTTATATATTGAAAGAAAACGTAACAATATCAAGTGGGCCCATTTGTGCAAAACAAACAAAATAAATATAAGCTTCGACTCTACTAAGCATTTAGTCGGGCGTCGGAAGAGCGTCTCTCTTTATAATACCATATATTCCGAAAATATATAAAATTAAAATTAAAAAAAAAAAAAAACTTGAAAAGTGCTTTTCGACCCCAAAATGTACATCCCTCCTCGAAATAAAATGAGTTAGCTCGTAACAAACAAGATAATTTTTCATTTTCAAAATGAATATGCAATTCAAATCGGCTTGTTTTCCAACACAGTGTTGATAGTGATAGGTAATAAATAATAACTCGAGTAGAGGTAATTTTAACCGTGGTTGTTGGCATCAAAATAAATTTTAAAAATGAACTTTTAGTATTTAAATAAATTAAAAATGAAATATTGTAGCAATACATTAAAAAGTCAAGGCAAAAACCAATATGAATTAAATGATAAATTTGATATAGGCTATAGTTTATGTCAAATTTATTATAAAGTTTAGCAAACGACAAATTTGGCATGAAAAATAATACATAATTGGAGAACACTTTTTCATCTAAATACAAAAATTTACCATTGACACAGTAATTTAGCATTAGATTGAAGATACTCTAACAACAGAAATTTTTAAGTCAACGATCAAAAGCACGTCAATTCATCAGAAAACAGGTGCAAGAAATAGGGCATGTTTGGGGGAGGTATTGGAGACGTTTTGAAATGAAGATAAGTTGAGTTTTGAAAATGTGTATTTGGTTTTAAAAAAATATATATGTTTGAAGTAAAAAAGTGTAAAAACTTAAAAAGATGTTTAAGAAAAATATTTCAATATGGATAATGTTTCATTCATTTTAAAATTCTATGCAATTAAAAAAATTTCATCTCATTTTAACATGAAATAATATAATTATGGACTTTTGAAGTTTGAGTTTGCCGTAAATATTTAAAAATATTAATATTAAAAAATAGTTTTGAGTTAAAAGACCTACAAAAAATTTTGGAGATGTGATTTGCAAACGTCCCTAAACGGGCCCTATAAGGAAATAATGCATCACTAGCTCTAGCTCAAGTAAACGACAGTGTCTTAAAATGATACAAGCTTCAAAAGCGACTATGTGAACAAAAAGGGTTCACTTGTGTGTTCTTTTGTATTCCTCCAGGCTCTCTTCTGGTTCATGTATCCAGCTATATATACTTATACTGGTCCCCTATCTGCGTTGGCTCATTGTCAAGCTCTCAGCTTGGGGTGTTTGGAATCTCCACATAAGCTCTACTTTTACCCGCCAAGAACAGTCAAACAACATACATGTGGAACTCTCACATGTACCTAGAACGCTTTTTTTTTTTTTTTTTTTTTTTTTGAAATAAATCAAGAAGTTTCCGCTAATCCAAGTCATTGACAAGTTAAATGGTGTTCAAAAATCTTGATTCATTCTTATTAAACGGATTGTTAGAAAACTTTGAAATCATTTTGAATCTTTTTTTTTTTTTCCTTTCTTTAAACGTGATTCCCAAATAATTATTAAACAGTTATAGATTTTACTTTTTTATCTATTAATTAAAAGCAAAAGCAAAAACTGTGCTTTACTTTTAACTCAAGGAACTCAAATATTAAAGAATGAAATAAGTCGGTTAAAATCATTTGAAAATTTTTAAACAATTTAATTAATTAGAAATCACTTAAAATATTACTTTAAAAAAAACTTGAAATATCAAAATATTAGATAAAAGATTTAAGTATTAACAATAATAGTGAGGTTGTTAAATTTAGATGACTGTCATAAGCAAGTAATTGAGGGGAGATATAGGACAATATAAATGGGACGTAAACTTTTTCAAAAGATGCCACACCAGGCAGCCAAGACATTTGCAGAAATTCCACTTTCAAACTTCATCAAAGTTCCAGGGGACCTTCTGTAAAATAAAAAAAATTAAAAATTAAGAAAAAGAAAACAAAAACAAAAATCCATTGTCAAAGTTCCAACGACAACTTTTTATAAAAAATGCAAAATTTAACTCCCTGTTTGGATGACTCCAACAGCACCTTTTTATAAAAATGCAAAAATTAACTCCTTGTTTGGATGACATAATTGAAATTTTTTATAAAATAGTTTTTTTTTTTTTTCTTTTTTCCATCATTAATTCTCTTGTTTATAAATGAAGCCATATTTATGTTCTCCTTCACACACCTCTTACACAGAAAGAGACCTCATCTTTTTTCATTGTATTTATACTTACTCATCAGTGTCATTACTGATTTAAGTATCGGAATGCCCTTAACAGACACCCCACTAGTGTCCCAATTACTTCAAGGTGCTTCTCTTTTGCCGGCAACCAAGTGTAGAATGACTATGCAAGGCTGATCACATCAAGTGATCACATCGGGTGTTAAGTCAAAGGTTTTTGACATCAACAGTCGTTGTCCTTTTGTGAAAAATTCAAGGAGTTTTTTAACCCATCGTTATCCAAGTTCCACCCCGCCGTAGTCTTAATTGAAATTTTGTTTTCTTTTAATTTTATCTCAAAAAATTTATGATTTTTTTACTTTACACCTATCAATAATTAAAAATTATTGTATAATCCTTATTAAAATTAATTTTAACCCAAATATTTATGAGTTTTCTGCTTTATCCTTGCTAAAAATTAAAAATTGAGCCAAGACAAATTGTCATTCGAAAAATAAAACCACACTTGAAAAAAACACACAAACCCAAACAGATCTCCCGTGCGAAACTCGCGCGACATTTCCCTCCCCACCCCTACATTTCTCTTACAGGCTTCTCGCCCCCAATATTTCCCTTTCAACATTTCACTCTCGCCCCCTCCCGACCACAACATTTCTCTCTCGCCCCCTCCCCAACGTTTCTCTCTCCTCAACATTTCTCTCATTTCTCTCTCCTCCCACGTCAACATTTCTCATTTCTCTCTCCTCCGATGCCAACATTTCTCATTTCTCTCTCCTCCGCCCCAACATTTCTCATTTCTCTCTCCTCCCACGTCAACATTTCTCATTTCTCTCTCCTCCTCCCCAACATTTCTCGTTTCTCTCTCCTCCTCCCCAACATTTCTCATTTCTCTCCTCCACGTCAACATTTCTCATTTCTCTCTCCTCCCTCCCCAGCATTTCTCATTTCTCTCCTCCACGTCAACATTTCTCATTTCTCTCTCCTCCCTCCCCAGCATTTCTCATTTCTCTCTCCTCCACGCGAACATTTCTCATTTCTTTCTCCTCCCCCCCCAGCATTTCTCATTTCTCTCTCCTCCACGCGAACATTTCTCATTTCTCTCTCCTCCCACGCCAACATTTCTCATTTCTCTCTCATCCACATCAACATTTCTCTCTCCTCCCTCCCCGGCATTTCTCTCTCAGGCTTCTCGCCCCCTCCCCACCCTATAAATAACCCTCCCGCCACTGCTCTTTCCGAACCCAACAAATTACAAACCCAGTTCTTGGTTCTGTGACCACTCTCTTTTATCTTCTCTTCTCAGCTTTGAATGCGCCGGGTCTGACACCATATATAGTCTAACCTCCCCTTTCCAGTTATAACTACTTGTATTAGATATTCCAAGTTTTTCAGAAAATGAGTGGCGGCTTTGATCTCCGATTAGTTATCCTGATCTTCATAAACCTCCTCAAATCCTTCTCAAAAGCTCTTCCCTGGGACTGGGATGCTTTCAGGATGTTTGATCCGAAACAAACCTCTTGGACCAAGGTCTCTTTCCACGTTCTCCAACTTCTCTTCTTCTCTTCCACTTCCATAACTCTCATCCTCCTCTTTCGTCCTTGGCCCAACTCAGCCCTCATTCGCTTCCGATTCGGCAACTTCGCTCCTCACCTCGCCGTTTCGCATGTGTGTTCGCTTGTATTTCCGCAGGCTCTCTTCTGGTATATGTATCCTGTTGTACTGATAGTGAACCACTTTCTGGTCTGGTTCAATGTCAGGCTCTTAGCTTTGCCTGCTTGGAATCTCCTCATACGCTCCGCTCTTACCCGTCATGAAGAAACAGATGCGGAGAATATTGTCGAGTCGGAGGTGTCCGTGGCACAAGTCAGCATATCCGTTTCCCCAGAAGACGGTAACTCCGTTGCAGAAGGCTAATCATGAGACCGTCCTTTCGCCTGCCACTCCTTCCTCTGTTTTGCGCTCTTCTTTCTTTTTTGTTTTCACTTTACTCTGTTTGTTTTTTTTTGGTTGTGAGTACGGTTAGACCTTTCTGTTTTTGTGGGTGGAAACAGGATCTTTGTATTACACTACATATACCATGTTAGTTATAATAATAAAGTATACCATGTTGTGGTAGTCCCAAATAAGACATGTGATGTAATTCCGACGACTTGTTGGGTGTATAAGTCATAAATATATGTTGGTGTTTTCTCTAGGGGGCTCTGCTTCTTCCCTTTTTGGTATACATGTTTCCATAGATCAATACAAAAGTAGAAAGAGAAAAAGTCGGAATCTAGTAAATACTTCCCTCATTGAAATTATTTGATCATCCAATATAAAAATCTATGCAGGTTCTTTTATGTGATGAAATTTCTTCTACAATATTACCCCAGGAAGGAAAGAAGGGAAAAAAAAAAAAAGGTAATTTGTAGTATGCCACTTAAAGAGCACATCTTTGAGTTATTATTTATCATTTAATGCATTATGTTATTTATAATTCTAATTCTATTTTTTTTGTCATTATTATCATTTTTTACAAACCGTAAAAATGAACTTTTAGTATTTATATAAATGAAAAGTCAAAATATGATAATAATTATACGAGATAACCATCAATAAGAATAAAAAGTAAAATTTGACATTAACGATACATTGTGGTAAATTTACAATAAAGTTCAACATATGACAAATTTAATATGAAAGATATCACTACCTTTGAAAACAGTCTTTTCATCCAAATGTCAAAATTTATCAATGATATACTAATTTAACATTGCATTGTAGATACTTTAAGTATGATTGCACAAAAATCAAAGATAGTATTAAAGAAGATATAAAGAGAAATATATTTAAAGTATTAATGCTATAATTACGTCACTTAGTTTAAAGTCAGATGGCTTGTAGTAAGATTCTAGAGCACCTTTTTTTTTTGTTTTTTCTTTTTCCTTGAACGAAGAAGTTTCCGCTAATCCAAGTCATTGATACGTTAGATGGTGTTTTAAAATCTTGATTCAATTGTGCCACTGACAAGTCCAACGGTATGCCAAAATCTCGATCAAATTGTGTCCTAGACAATTTGACAATGCATTCAATTGTGTCAAGATCATAGAGCAAAATTGAAAAACATATAGCATTCACAATGTGTACATATATATATATATATATATATTGCTCTTATATCAGTTATGTCAAAACCTAGAACCATCCCATGTGAACAATACGGATTAAAATGTAAAGGTAAACAATATCAAGTAATAAGGTTAACAACATGAATTGAAAAAAAAAAATTAAAAGAAAAAGAATAAGAAAAAAAAAATAGAAGACAGAGGAATAGAAAATATTCAGAAATCTATTAATTACTTGTTTCTGACCCTTTGAAACAAGATAAACAAAAAATAACCTCTTTCATATTTTTAATCCCTCCTCTTTTTTTCTTTTTTTTTTTTTTTTTTTTCAATTCATTCTTATTAAACGGATTGTTAATGACAATATGAAAAGTATCATAATTGATTTCTCTTCTCCCTTCCCTCAATTGAAAGGATAAAATAAATAAATAAAATAAAAGAAGAAGAAATATTAGCGTTAAGCCATTAACTGTGTATTTAACTAACCAATAAGACAAGGTCCATTCTTAAATTTTGGATGTACCGAGTGCCGACCTTAATTTGCAAACATACATTATTTGTAGTTGTCCTTTTTGTAAAAAATTCAAGGAGCTTTACACCCATTGTTGTCGAAGTTCCACCCCGCTGTAGTCTTTATTAATTTTTTTCTTTTAATTTTATCTAAAAAATTTTATAGTTTTTTTTTAATTTTATTTTACACCCATCAAAAATTAATATTCATTAAGCTAATTCTAACCCAAACATTTTACGGTTTTCTGCTCTATCCTCGTTAAAAATTAAAAATTCTTACGTATACTCTTTAATTTTTATACTTTGAAACTATTTTTATTTATTAAAAAAAACGTATACTTACACTGAAATTGATGTCTGGCTTCCTATATATATATAGTGATCTGTTTTTCTTAACTATGTAGGAAAAATGATTCTTCAAAGGAAACAAATGTATTTGGCTGGGTCCTAATATTTATACTAATATTATCACGAGCACAATTCATATCACATATGACCTTTATCAATAAAAGTATAAGGCAGAATCCACCACAGAAAATCCATGATTTTCCTTAATCAACATTTTTTATGTTGTTGAAGTTCCATCAGCATCCTTTGGCAAAAAATTCAGGGTTTATTTTCAATTTGACTCCAAATAATAAGCTTTGTCTCATTTTGCTACATACGATATACAATATAATAAAAATCCCTCTTAAACTTATCATAAACTGTAACTTCGATACTTTTGTCATTATAAAATTGATTTTCAAATACTTTTTATCATACATGTTTGTCAGTTTACCAGCACGTGATTAAAATCATAAAAAAAAAAAAAAATTATCGATTACTAACCAAACATATCACATACAGCCACAGGTGATTAACGTCGTTAAAAATTTACTTTTTAAAGAAGGAAATATCAAAATTGCAATAAATGATAAGATGAATGACAAGTTTTGTTATGTTTTAAATTATTGGGTCCAAAGTTAGACAATCTCTACTTTTTAAGGACCAAACTTGAAATTAATCCAAAATTCAAGGAGCTTTTCTGATACATCACCGATTTCCATAATTCCATCCGGTCTTGTCAAAGTTCCACCAAAAACTTTAATGGAGATTTTCCACTACATTTTACCCATTTCCACTACATTGCCCATTTTCAGCCACCGTTGTCGTAGTTCCAGCGGCAACCTTTTGGCCAAAAAAAAAAAAACTTTCATAATTTTGATAAACTGAAAAAGCTTTTATGCTACTAGCTTTTTGGTATCAAGGTTCAACTCAATTCAAACTCAAAAAATTCAATTCTTTTTGGTCCTTTTTTTTTTTTTTTTTTTTAAATTAACCTAGTTTCTCTATTTATAGTTTTTGTTATTTAAATTTTAAAAATTCATAACTTTACACATATAAATCTAAATGGGATGATTTTTTTTTTAAATTACGTAGATTTTAAAGTGAATGAAACAAGCTTATTTTCTCCAAACATATTTTAAATTTTTACATTTTTTAATTTTAACAGTTTAAATGTCTCATTATAGGCACATTAAATTCAACTTAACTCAATTCTAACATAAAAAATTCAGTTTCACAACAAGAGACCTATATTGTATTGTTCTTGGTATTTAGAATGAGAAGTACCAGTAGCTTCGTCAACGTCATGAGAACCATAAGCCAGTGTGATCTAAGATACGCCATCCCTATTTTCATAAACTTGCTCAAATCTAAATCCAAAGCTCTTTTCACCACTTATAATCCCCACCAAACAACATGGACCAAGCTCTGTTTCATCTTTCTCATGCTTCTATTTTCTAGCACTTCAATGAACGTCCCCTCGACACCTCCTTCGCCAAATAATATCACTCTCATTTGCTTCAAATTCGGCAACTTCTCGCCGCCTGACCTCGCTCTTTCACTTGTCGCCTCTCTCGTCCTTCCCAGGGCCCTTTTCTGGTACTCTTATCATGCAATCTTAATCTTTGCCCTCTGCTTTTCTTCATTACTCTCCCTGCAGCTTAGGCGCTTTTCTAATTGGGTCAACAACAAGCTCAGAGTTTTACTAGTGTGTAACCTCCGCACAAATTACACTCTTACTCATGAAAATGATTACAATAAACTAGAAAAAGAGATAGATATAGAGGCTGATCAAGCTCCTCTGCCCCAACTTGGCAGCATTGATCAAATTTCCCCAGAAGATGGCGACTCCTTTGCGGAATCTACCCAATGTCGCTTTGATCTGCCACTGCCAAGGGAAACCATTAGTTAGCTCTGTTTTTAGCTTCTTTTTTATTTTTTTGAACTAGGGACGTGGATTTGATCTCTATATTTTTAGCCTACATTTGGTGAATGAGTTTAACTCAAACTCAATTTAAATTTTTCATCTCAATTTTTATCATTTTCTTAATAGTCAACAAAATTTATAATTATTTTTTAAAAAATCAACTCAACTTAAATTTAAAAAATTTCATTTTATCTTAAACTCAATTCAAACACCAAACAAAGTGTAATCACTGTATCACTGCTATGCTATACTCTGTTTTTAGCCTTTTCTTTTTCTTTTTTTAATAAAACTGCTCTGTTTTTAGGTTGGACCTTCACAATTGCTGTTGCTACTTTATGTTATACTTGGTTATTGTTTTTTCTTCTTCTTTTTCTCCCTTTATGAGTAAAGTGACTGTATAAGTTTCAGATAGTTTTCAAGGTAGTGGATATTATGGGTCGTCCTACAGAATTGTTTTGTTATGTTCCGAATTCAAGGTAGTGGATATTACATAGGATTGTTTTCTTATGTTACGAATTCAAGGTAGTGGATATTATAGGTCGTCCTATGGAATTGTTTTGTTATGTTACGAATTATTATAGGACAAAAAAGTCGGATGTGATGTAATTCCCTTTTCCGCTTGTGAGAATATATTTGTATTTTGTCGGTCCTTTTTTTTTTTCCCCCTCAGCCAGACTATTGGATGAACCAAAATGAGATATTGTTTAGATAACGAATTTAAATTTAACCTCTGTTTTGATCACTAAACTCACAACTCAAATTTTTTAGAATGTTTTTTATTAGAAAATTTTAAATTTATTATTTTATTTATGAATTTTAGACGTATGATCCATACAGAAGCTCAAATCTTTTGGTTACATTCCTTAAAAAAGCACTTTTGTTTGATCCAAAAATAAAAAGTATAGATAGTCGTAAAAGTAAAAGCTTTGTCAAATATTAAAGTCAATGGCTTTTTTTTTTTTAAGTGTTAGTAAGAATTGAGATGTTTAATTTTTGATTTCTTAAATGTCATGCTACTTAAGATATGTTTGGCTAACTTTATAGAAACTGCTTTTGATTTTCTGAATCCAAAAATTGCTTCTAAAAATGTTCGAATAATATGTCAAAATAGTTTCTTGTTAAAGCCATAAATTATGACTTCCGAAAAATATTCTTTAGAAAAGATTTTAAAATTGGTTTCATAATTTAAGTTAGACATTTGAACTATATTCTAACTTTTTTGTTAATTGTTAGAAAACTTTGAAATCATTTTGAATCTTTTTTTTTTCTTTCTTTCTTTTTTTAAATGTGGTTCCCGAATAATTTTAAAAAGCTATAGTTTTTATCTGCTAATTAAAAACAAAAGTAAAAACAAAAAGTCTGTTTTATTTTTAATTCAAGGAACTCAAATATTAAAGAATGAAATAAGTCGGTTAAAAGCATTTGGAAATTTTTAAACAATTTAATTAATTAGAAATCACTTGAAATATCACTTTAAAAAAAAATCACTTGAAATATCAAAAATTAGATAAAATATTTGAGTATTAAAAATAATAGTGAGGTTGTTAAATGTTAATGGCTATCACAAGCAAGTACTTGAGGGGACATATGGGTCAAAAATAAATGGGACAAAAATTTAAACTTCTTCAAAAGAAGCCACCCCAAGCAGCCAAGACATTTGCAGAAATTCCACTTTCAAACGTCATCAAAGTTCCATGGGACCTTCTGTAAAAAAAAAAAACAAAAACAAACAAAAACAAAAACAAAAATCCATTGGCCGTTTTGCAAAACATCTCTTTCCATCTCGGTCTAGGTACCGACATTTGCAAGTTGTCACTCCATCACTGTCAAGCCACCGATAAGGCCCTGTTCAACCTCCGCATTATAAATGAAGCCATATTTCTGTTCTGCTTCACACACCCCTTACACACAAAGAGACCTCATCTTTTTTCATTGCCTTCGTCGTTGCAATGGGCTACTTCGATCTGAGATACGCCCTCCCTCTTCTCATTAACTTCCTCAATTTCCAATCTTCCGAGCCTCTTCCCCTGTTTTCGGACTTATTATTATCAAACCCAACGCCTAATTGGACCAGACTCTGCTTCCTCTTTGTCATGCTTCTCCTATTCTCTTCCACTTCCATGAACATCCCCATAACTCTTCCTTCGCCAAGTAACGCCACTCTCGTTCGCTTCCAGTTCGGCAACTTCTCGCCCCACGTTACTCTTTCACTCGTCGCCTCTCTCGTCCTCCCCAGAGCTCTGTTCTGGTATGCGTATCCTGCCATCTTAATCTCTTCCTTTTGCTTTTCTTCAATGCTCTTGTTGCTCAGGCGCTTCTTTGGATGGCTCAACAACAAGCTCTCTGCTTTACCTGTTTGGAACCTCCACATAAGTTCCACTCTTACTCATGAACATGATCGCCATCGATTTGAAGCAGATGTAGATGTCCAGCTTCAAGCTCCTCTGCCCAAGTCGGCGACTCCGATGTTGAAGCTCATGGCGAGATTATGGTGCTTTGACCTGCTTTTGATGCAATTACGGATTCGGATATTTGTCTTAATAAAGACACGTAGAAGGATAAAGTTTATAAATTAAAACAATAACTTTATATAGATAAAAAGTTTAATATTTACTACTTTAAAAAAATTTTATATTTTTTTTTCACGTTTACCAACATATAATAAACATTTTATATGTGGACTAATAGTAATATCATACTCGATTCTATCATATAATAAGCATTATATATCTGATTCCAAACATAAATTAATGATAATATCATACTTGATTATATCAAAAGGTGTAAAATTTGAATTCTCCAGTTAAATCTGTATATATATATATTATTACTTACTATTTTTTATATTTTGAAAATATTGTAAAATTTGCTCTTGAACTTTTCTCAAATGGTAGTCTTATAATACAAAACAAAAGTTTTTGACTTATGATATATTGTAAGTAGTTTGTAAATTTTTAACTAAAAATTAAGTTTCACTTCTATTTATTTTACACCGTCATTTTTCCCTTTGTCAATAAATAAAAAATTAATTGAATCGATATTCAAAATTTGATAATTTTAAACTTAATATATCTCTTAAAAATTACAAACAAAAGTTTTAATAAAAATTTAGAAAGAAAAGTAGATAAAGAAATTGGGAGGGAAAAAACAATCAAAGGTTTGTTATGGCATAAAGATACAAAAATAATCTTATATTACCTGGGGACAAACTAAAATCATTTAAAAAAATAGTTCCGGGTGTTTTCCAATACATTGTCGTTTCTTTTATTTTACATTTTAATAACTGTCGTTTGGCAGATCTCCGTTTTCCTAGAAGGGGTGTTAGCTTGTCGTTCATTGTCATTTATTAATTTGTTGTCGTCTTCAAAGTCCCTGTTGTTTTCATTAAATTTGTTGGTTCTGAAGTTTGTGTCGTTTATAGACTAGTCAATTTGAGCTTTTGATTGTTGTACTTTTTCCCCCCTTTAACTAATTGTTTTCAGAAGTTTTCTAATGTAGTCTTTTCTTAAGCTTTTGTTGTTTCAGAACTTCTTATCGTTTCTAATTCAATCCGTCTATCATTTTAGCCTCCGTTTGACAAACAATCTTAAACTCAAATTTTTCATCTTAGTTTTTGTTTTGTTTTGTTTTTTTTTTTTCTTGAAAAATCAACAAAAATTATAACTAGTTTTTAAAAAGTCAACCAACTCAAATTTAAAAATTTTAATTCAAACCGTTTCACCAAATAGACCTTTAAATCTGTCATTCTTTTTGACTTTGCAGTAATTTGTAAGCATTGTCGTTTAGTTGATCAAATGATTGTCGTTTTACTAAATTTATGTGTTACAAATGGTTGTAACTTGTGTTGTCGCCTATTTAAGTAGTCCTCTTTTCAAAAGTTCCTGTCGTATTCTAACTCACTGTCGTTTTTTTTTTTGTTAACCTCATCGCTTTTGTTAAGATTATGTACTTGGTTTATACATTGTCGTGTATTTGCGCAGATGGGACCTTGATCCGATCATGAAATACAAACTCAGCTGAAATGGTTTGTGAAATCATGTTTTTGCAATTCGGTACTGAAGGGGAAAAAAACCAAAGTCAAAAAAAAAAAAAAAAATTTCTCGCACAATTTCAAAAGATATCAATTTTTTCATATTTTCATCCTATCCAGTTTGCTCATACAATTTTTAATGGAGAGATTTTTTACTGCCAAACTTGGTCGCTCTTCAACCTTGCCCGTGGACTTAAAAAATTGGCCCATAAATATTAAATGTTTGCAAAAACATCCCTTAAACTTTAAAACATTAGCAAACAACTCCTATTAAATTCCATCCATTTGAGACAGATATGTCACCGATTTAAAGAATTAAAAGAAAAGTCAAGTTAAAAATCTTAGTTATTGGAGAAATCAATAATAAACCAAACAATTAAAAAATAATAAGGTTATTTTTGTACTGAACTTCTCGAATTAAATTTCATTTTAGAACTTAAGCTAATTTGATCATAACTCAAACTTGAATAGTAATTTGTGTTAATAGTAGGGATTTTCATTATTCTTATAACATTTCCTTCAGAGAGATTTAGTTAATAAAGAAGATACAAGAATTAATAAAATTCATAAGAGAATGTACACAATTACAACATAAGCAAATTTCTATATAGGTTTGCTTTAAGGTTAAGATTATGTCACGCTTCAACCGTTACATTACTTTAATGTAAGAGAAATCACACAATCTTTTTTTAACACATACTATCTCTGTGTCGGATGTTTTCTTATTAAGGATTAATTAGGCTTCATGACTTTAACAAAGAGACCCGCTGGTACTTCTCATCCCAAATATCAAGAGTAGAAGGAGGAGAGAATAAAAGAGATGTCTCTTAGGTGCTACGCTGTGAGAAGGAGAGCAGAACATCTCTTTTGATTTTCAACGCAGAAAAAGTGACAAACAATGTCGGAATGGGGAGGAGGAGGACTCTGACAACGATGGGCACATAAAACTCCTGTAAAAGGTTTTAAGAATTTCACAACATCATATAAATTATTTTTTATTCAACATGTTTATCACCAAAAAAGAAATAGTTTTCATCAGCATCTTGGTTTTGAATAATCTGATTTGTATCAAAATTTGTATTAGTAATGCCAGAGACATCATTTCAATTCCAATTTTTTAATACCAACTCGTATATTATATCTTTATTGATAAATATAATCAAATAATATGTTAATACTTTAAACATTTATTAATAAAAATATGATAACTCAAATGTCACATAAATTAGTACTCAAAAATTAAAATTAGAATTGATATTCTTAATATTTTATATATTTTTTGTTATATTATTTTGATCAGATACAATGGTTAGAATTTTACCAGCTATTGATAAAGATACGTGATAGTAGAAAGGTCAAATTTATGCAAAAGGTCTCGTTGGGTATTTTGACAACGGTGGAGAGAGAAATGTCTGCAAAAGGTCGGTTCATCCATAATTTAAGAATGATCACCACAATGGTTTCCATTTATTTTTTGAAAGGTCCCATCAGATTTCCTTTGACAAAGATGGATATGTGTTATTATTTTTTTGCAGTCAGGTCCCCTATATTCCCAATTGTATTCTCACATGTCCAAAAAAGAATTCTGTCACATATCTGATTTTGAAGATTATAAGAACTCTTAAGGTCTTTTGGACAAACGATTTTGAATCTAAAAAGTTTTAGTTTAAACCTTTAGCTACTAAATTTTTCTCACAAATTCTTAAAAGAATATCTATAAATTTAAATAAAATAGTTGTAGTTGAAATTCTCTGCCCAAAAGTGCCCTTAAAATAACAATTAAAAAAAATAAAAATAAAAAAAAGATGAGAAGAGGTTCGGAAGATTGGGAATTGAGAAAGTTAATGAGAAGAGGGAGGGCGTATCTCAGATCGAAGTAGCCCATTGCAACGACGACGACAATGAAAACAGATGAGGTCTCTTTGTGTGTAAGGGGTGTGTGTGAAGGAGAACAGAAATATGGCTTCATTTATAATGCGGAGGTTAAACAGGGCCTTATCGGTGCCTTGACAGTGATGGAGTGAGAATTTGCAAATGTCGGTACCTAGACCGAGATGGAAAGAGATGTTTTGCAAAACGGCCAATGGATTTTTGCTTTTGTTTTTGTTTTTTTTTGTTTTTTTGTTTTTTTACAGAAGGTCCCATGGAAAGTGGAATTTCTGCAAATGTCTTGGCTGCTTGGGGTGGCTTCTTTTGTAGAATGAACGAATGAAAAAAGCGGCGGGGGGGGGGGGGGGGGGGGTTGGGTTTTAAAATATGAAAGAAGTTATTTTTTGTTTATGTTGGTTCAAAGGGTCTGAAACAAATAATTAATAGATTTCTGAAGATTTCTGAATCTTTTCTATTCCTCTGTCTTCTATTCCTTTTTCTCATTCTTTTTTTTTTTTTTTTTTTTTTTTTTTTTTTTTTAATTCATGTTGTTAACCTTATTACTTGATATTGTTTACCTTTACATTTTAGTTCCTATTTATTGTTCACATGGGATGGATCTAGGTTTTGACATGATTGAAGAGACATAAAAGCAACGTATATACTTTGTGACTGCTATATGTTTTTCAATTTTGCTCCAGGATATTGACACAATTGAATACATTGTCAAATTGTCTAGGACACAATTTGATCGAGATTTTGGCATACAATTGCATTTGTCAATGACACAATTGAATCAAGATTTTAAAACACCTTTTAACTTGTCACTGACTTGGATTGGCGGAAACTTCTGGGTACTTTTCCAAAAAAAAAAAAAAGAGCGTTACAAGATTTTGCTACGAGCTATCTGACTTTAAACCAAGCGACACGAAAAATTAAGCTAATATAACTCGGAAATATCTGATTTTGAGACTTAAAAAAAAAAAAGAATTATCTGCTCTCAAATCTAAACCTAACAAAAGATCATTATTTTCTTAATGCAAAAATGTCCTCCTTTTTTTTTTTTCAATAAAGAAAAAGGACAAGTTACACTTTTTCCCTTTGAATTTTAGGTCTTGTTACAAAATGTTACATGAACTTCAATTTATAATATTCTTTTCCCCTAAACTCTAAAGTTTAAGAATTTCCCTGCACAATTAAATTTTTGACTAAAATAATGTACATTATCCTTGTTGGAAGCATGTATTGCTGATATTAAATGAGAAACATATATGATTAAGTTAAAAGAGCAAAAATTGATGGTTGATTATCATTTTTCCCCACAATTCTATCTTATAGATAACTTCGTAGTTTTATACTTAATAACGATAACAGATACCCAAAATATTATCAATGTGTGTTATTTCATAATTCTATATCTAATGCACCCAATTCATGCTTTTAACCAGTGTTATGTGTATTTTTTCATCAAAAATTTAATTGATGGAGGAAAATTTGTAATCTTTTTCAATGTTCAAAAGAAACAAATATTACAAATTGAAATTCATGGGACATTTTATGACAAGGTCTATAATTCAGGGGGAAAAAAGTATGATTTGTCCGAGAGAAATTGTGAAAACAACATATCAAATAAATATACTTATAACCATTCAAATTTAAAAAACAAATATCTACATTTTTTTTTGACTTGTTCTAATACTTGTCTAGATCTAGTGACGAAGTCAGAAAGTTTTATTAAGGAGGGCTTATTAATACATAGATAAATTTTGAGTGATGAATTAGATTTTTCATTTTTTAGTGGGGGCTTTGTATAATTTTCTATATATGTTTTCGTATATATACATAGATAAATAGGAGGAAAACAAAGGTTTGCTTCCCTACCAAGCCCCACCTTACCCTTGCTTCCCTACGTCCCTGTCTAGATCTAATTAGAATTTAGAGGTATAAAAACTTACGCTATCATAATTAGGAATATAATACAAAGTTATGTTTTTGAATAGCAATCTTACAAATCCCCACCTCCTTGACTTTTTGGCAAAAAAAAAAAAACCAAAAACCAGTTTATGGATTTTTTTTTTTGCCAAAAAGTCTTGGTGAGTTTCAAATCCCGCCTCCAAGACTTTTTGGCAAAAAAGACTTCGCCTCCAGGAAGTTTCCCCCTCCAGTCAACATTCACCCTGTATATATATCCCACCACTGCTCTTCCCGAACCAAACAAATTACAAACCCAGTTTATGGTTCTGTGACCACTCTGTTTTATCTTCTCTTCTCAGCCTTGCAGACACCGGGTCTGACACCATAGTCTAACCTCCCCTTTCCAGTTATAACTTGTATTGGAAATTCCAAGTTTTTCAGAAAATGAGTGGCGGCTTTGATCTCCGATTTGTTATCCTGATCTTCATAAACCTCCTCAAATCCTTCTCGAAAGCTCTTCCCTGGGACTGGGATGCTTTCAGGATGTTTGATCCGAAACAAACCTCTTGGACCAAGGTCTGTTTCCACGTTCTCCAACTTCTCTTCTTCTCTTCCACTTCCATAACTTTCATCCCCCTCTTTCGTCCTTGGTCCAACTCAGCCCTCATTCGCTTCCGATTCGGCAACTTCTCTCCCCACCTCGCCGTTTCGCATGTGTGTTCGCTTGTATTTCCGCAGGCTCTCTTCTGGTATATGTATCCTGCTATAATGGTAGTGAACCACTTTCTGGACTGGTTCAATGTCAAGCTCTCAGCTTTACCTGTTTGGAATCTCCACGTAAGCTCCACTTTTACCAGTCATGAAGAAACAGATGCACATAATATTGTAGAGTCGGAAGTGCCCGTGGCTCAAGTCAGCATATCGGTTTCCCCAGGAGACGGTGACTCCGTTGCAGAAGGCTAATCATGAGACCGTCGCTTTCGCCTGCCACTCCTTCCTCTGTTTTGTGCTCTTCTTTCTCTATGGTCTTCACTTTACTCTGTTTTTTTTTTTTTTTTTTGGGTTGTGAGTACAGTTAGACCTTTCTGTTTTTGTGGGTGGAAACGAGATCTTTGTATCACACTATGTTAGTTATAATAATAAGTATACCATGTTGTAGTAGTCCCAAATAAGAGATGTGATGTAATTCCGACGACTTCTTTCGTGCAAAGTTACAAATATATGTTGGTGTTTTCTTTTTGGGGGCTTTTGCTTCTTCCCATTTTGGTATTTGTTTCTATATATCAATAGAGAGAACACGTCGGAATCTAGTAAATACTTTCCACCTGAGAAATTATTTGATTACCCAATACACAAATCTATGCAGGTTTTTTTTATGTGCTGAAATTTCTTCTACAATATTACCCCAGGAAAAAAAAAAAAAAAAAAAAACGATTTGTTGGATGCCACTTAAAAAGCACATCTTTGAGTTATTATCTCAATTATAATAGTTTTAATTTTTTTAGTATCTAATCATACAAGACAATTTTAATGTATTTGTGTATGTCAATATTATATTTATTACAAAATAATCTAAAAAATAGTATTATCTTATTTATGTTTTAATACATTATGTTATTTTTACTTTTTGTTATTCTAATCTTGTAAAAGTAAACTTTTAATACTTAAATAAATAAATAATAAAAATATTGTAATAATTATATGAGACAGCCATCAATAATAATCAAAGGTAAAATTTAACATTGGTTATATCATATAATAAATTTACTATAAAATTTAGCATATAACAAATTTGACATAAAAGACAGTATTACATTTGAAAACACTCTTTTCATCCAAATGCCAATTATTTATGATTAAGACACAATTTAGCATTGTATTGTAGCTTTTCTAAATATGATTGGATAAAAATCAAAGACAGTATTAAAGAAGATATAAAGAATAACATAACATGTCTATTAAAGTATTAATGCCATAATTTTGTCTAAAAAAACATTAATCCTCCTTCGCTTATGAGGAAATTAAATATAAATACTTCATGTTACAAGGGTTCTTTTTTTTTTTTTTTTTTTTCCTAACTTATTTTTTCGTTGAGCTCTTGTAAGCCCAATTTGGCTTTAAGCTGTTCAGACGATCAAATTCTCTCTCTCTCTCTGTCTTTTGAATTATGAGAGTGAGGAATTTAAACTCTATATTGTTAGATAAATCAGGTACGGTATTACTATTAAGTTATATACGAAATCACGTCATGTCAGATTCTTATAATACTTACTTGTTATTTCTTTATTTTTCTTTTTATTTGATCTGAAAAGGATTTAAAAAAAAAAAAAAAGGAGGTGGGGATTTGTAAGATTGCTCTTCAAAAACATAACTTTGTATTATATTCCTAATTATAATAGCGTAAGTTTTTACACCTCTAAATTCTAATTAGATCTAGACAGGGACGTAGGGAAGCAAGGGTAAGGTGGGCCTTGGTAGGGAAGCAAACCTTTTTTTTCCTCCTATTTATCAATGTATATATACGAAAACATATATAGAAAATTACATAAAGCCCCCACTAAAAAATGAAAATTCTAATTCATCACTCAAAATTTGTCTATGTATTAATTAGCCCTCCTTAATAAAACTTTCTGATTTGGTCACTAGATCTAGACAAGTATTAGAACAAGACAAAAAAAATGTAGATATTTGTTTTTTAAATTTGAATGGGTATAAATATATTTATTTGATATGTTGTTTTCACAATTTCTCTCGGACAAATCATACTTTTTTCCCCCTGAATTATAGACCTTGTCATAAAATGTCCCTGAATTTCAATTTGTAATATTTGTTTCTCTTAAACATTGAAAAAGTTTACAAATTTTCCTCCATCAAATACACATAACACTGGTTACAAATTATAGACCTTGTCATTAAATTTTTGATGAAAAAATACACATAACACTGGTTAAAAGCATGAATTTGGTGCATTAGATATAAAATTATGAAATAACACACATTGATAATATTTTGGGTATCTGTTATCGTTATTAAGTATAAAACTACGAAGTTATCTATAAGATAGAATTGTGGGGAAAAATGATAATCAACCATCAATTTTTGCTCTTTTAACTTAATCATATATATTTCTCATTTAATATCAGCAATACATGCTTCCCACAAGGATAATGTACATTATTTTAGTCAAAAATTTAATTGTGCAGGGAAATTCTTAAACTTTAGAGTTTAGGGAGAAAAGAATATTATAAATTGAAGTTCATGTAACATTTTGTAACAAGACCTAAAATTCAAAGGGAAAAAGTGTAACTTGTCCATTTTCTTTATTGAAAAAAAAAAAAAAAAAAAGGAGGACACTTTTGCATTAAGAAAATAATGATCTTACGTTAGGTTTAGATTTGGGAGCAGATAATTCTTTTTTTTTTTTTTTAAAGTCTCAAAATCACCCATCTACACTCCAATAATTGTCAAAGTTCCAGCAGCAACATTTGCAAAAATGCAAAAATTCAAGGAATTTTTTACAATAGGATGTTATCATCGATGATTTACGTTTTTGAATGTTAAATTTGATCAAAATTATAATAAAACAAAAAACTATATATTCATGTAAAATTTTTAGATTTTGATATGGATTTGACTGCTCAAAACATCTTTTAAATTTGGCTTTAACGGCCTCTTGCAAACATTTCGCTCTCCGCCATGGACAAAATATCCAACATATGGGAAAATCTCTATCTGCCTCTTCGATTGTCTCTTCTCCGCGTTATAAATACGTTATGTTTCTTTCCTTCTCAGGCCCTCGTAGACAAGAGACCTCCATTTTATTCTCTCCTCTTTCTGCTCTTGGCATTTAAGATGAGAAGTACCAGTAGCTTCCGCAACTTCATGAGAACCATGAGCCACTTCCATCTGAGGTACGCCATCCCTATTCAAATAAACTTCCTCAAGGCTGAATCCAAAGCTCATTTCACGACTCATAATCCCCACCAAACAACATGAACCAGGCTCTGTCTTACCATTTTTAATGCTTCTCCTCTTTTCTTCCACTTCCATGAACGTCCTCGTTCTCCCATCGGCGTTGATCCTCATTTTCTAAACAACACCGCCCTCATTCGCTTCCAGTTCGGAAACTTCTCGCCGGCTCACCTCACTGTTTCACTTGTCGCCTCTCTCCTCCTTCTCCGGGCCCTTTTCTGGGCGCTTATCCTGCTATCTTAACCGCTGCCTTGTGCTTTTCTTCAATAATCTTCTTGCTTAGGCGCTTTTCGTGTTGGATCAACCACAAGCTCACGGCTTTACCTGTGTGGAACCTCCACATAAATTCCACTCTTACTCGTTACTATCACCATCAAACAGCAGCAGACATAGATATAGAGGCTCAAGTTCCCCTGCCTCAAGTCAGTAAAGATAACATTTACCCTGAAGATGGCGACTACGGTGCGGAATCTAATGACGAGATCATGGTGCTTTGATCTGCCACTGTCAAGGGATACCATTAGTTATATCTATTTTTAGTTTCTTTTTAAGGAAGAAAAAATAGGGAGGGGGATTCAAATTCTGTTCGATTTTTTGGGTCCCCCACAGTGGTGCATGACCCAATAATCAAAATGTGATTTTATTTGATATATAATCAAATAGGAAAAATATCAATTTGGCATATTATGGCTGATTGAGTGAATCAAGATATTTACTCTCGGTCAATTAATGTGCTTAATATTTTTCATATGTTACACCTGTCTAGATACGTCTCCTCCTCAGCATAGAAGTGCATGTATTTATCTAGATAGGTTAAACGAAAATGTTGACTTTCACAAAATGTGAAATCATCGTAAGACTATCTCCTCTCTCTTTCTCTCTCTCCAATAGTCTTCCATAGGGTTTTTGAGCCGTGGATTTTAGTGGCTGTTCAGGTTTACACCTTTGCAATAACCACACATACCTTGAGCAGTAAAGGACATTATGATCATATTCACAGCGGATTGTGCTTTGGAATATGAAAATCGTGCTCTTGACTATGGAGTATCGTGAGTCTATCATTGGCGAATCCTAAAACGATGTACATCATGAATCGGATCTATCACCGTTAAAGATGCTTCTGCACACATACTGGGTATTTTTTCTTCTAAACTTTATACCTTTTAGTAGAGTCATATGAGTATAACTACTAGACTATTCATGCAATCATGCTATTATTGCTCTTTCTTTTTTTTTTTTCCTTAATTTTTTTTAAATAAGAATGATTTGTTTTTAGCTTGGACCTTCACAATTGCTTTGTACCTATGTTATACTAAGTTATTGTTTTTTTTTTTTTTTTGTATATATTTTTATTCTCTTTTTGAGGAAAGTGGTTGTGTAAGTTTCAAATAGTTTTAAGGTAGTGGATATGATCGTGGTTTGACCTATAGGATTGTTATGTCGTGTTACGAATTATTATAAAGCTCAAAAAGTCAGATGTCATGTAATTCACTTTTGGCTTGTGAGAATAAATTTGTTGATCATATTTTGTCGGCGTTTTTTTTTTTTTTTTGTGGTCAGCTTGGATGAACAACATTCGAATTTTAATAACGAGTTTAAATTTAACCTCCATCTTTATCATCATTTTAAACTCACAATTCAATTATTTTTTACTATATTTTTTCTCATCAAATTTAGTATTTAAATTAGGGGATTTGACACATGACCTACACGAGCTCTTAAGCTTTTGAGCTTTGGTCTTTCAGGTTCTTAGTCGCTCCCACCTTTTGGATGCATTCCTTAAAGAGCACTTTTTGTTTGATCCAAAAATTAAAAATATAAATTGTTGCAAACATAACCTAACAAAATTTTATGTCTGATTACACTATAAAATATAACATAGTTTTATGTCTGTTATATTTATGTTTTTTTTTTTTTTTTTAAGGACAAAGTAATAAAATTCAACTTACTGAGAGGGAGAATACAATAACAATGTAATATATTATCCAAGACCGAAATGAATTCAGTTATCGCATATAGAGCTTAGAGGATCGACAATAATCAAAACTTAACGCACGGTGAGGATCGACAGAATTATGCACATTGCGACCCAAAGGCTATTCCCCATGACTTCTCTTTGGAAGTAAATTAATCGACTTTCCGGTGGGAGGTTGCAGGGGAGATGACTTGATTATTTCATTTTATTATTGTTATTAGGGAAAGACTGTGGTAGGACTTTTTTTTATATACCATACAGATAAAGCTTATTGTATGGACCGTTTGATTAATTTCAATGGCTTAGATATTACTTGTGTATAAAAATTATGATATACCCTAATTTATGGAATTATATGCTAAAAGATTAAAAAATATTGAAAGAAATTTAAAAAAAAAAAAAAAAAAAAACACCGGCGACCTCATTCCACCTTTGAGCCCCCTCGGCCCTCCCTCTTGCCGGATGATGTGCCCCCCCCCCCCCGAGACCCAGGCCTCCTTCCCCTGGACGACGAGCCACACCCCCCTTCCCCAACATGCGACCCAGGTGCCCCTCCCTTCCCCCAACCACCCCGCACCAGATCCGTGCGCCCCTCTCCCGATGCCAGCGACAACCACCCTTCCCCCCCAACCTGGTGACGAGCCCCCCCACCCCATGGTAGATCTGCGCGAGCCCCCCAACCTAGAAACCAGTGATAAGAACCCCCCCTCCAACGACTGTGCCCATAAACAAGGTTAGCTTTTTTTTTTAATTTCTTTTTTTAATTAGTTATCACATATAGCTAGATCTACGCTGCACCTAATGTCTCTTTGTCATCAGGACCATTGAATTTCGATCGCACGGCTGAAAAAATGAGCTGTACGGTAGTGCTTCTCAAAAGGACACTACTACGATGCCCCTTTGTTATTAATATTTTTTTTTTCTCTTGAGGGGCTGTGAGCTGCCTGGAAAGAATAATTGGGTGAGAAAAAAATTTTAAGCTTAAGTTGATGTATAGGTTTGGAATATCATTTTTAGATTAAAGTTTATTGCCTTTTCAAAAATTTTATTTATTATTTTTGTTGATTTAAAAAAAAGAATAAAAACTGATGTAAAAACTTTATATTCAGACCTAAAAGCTAAAGAAAAGCTAAATGTGCTAAAAAGATGAGGCAACCAGGAGGAAGTTGGGCAGGGACAAAATACTCAAATTTTGATAGACGTGACATCATCTTTCGGAGGTAAAATACTCAGATTTTTGTATGAGTGACGTCACAGTTGTTTGGTTTTTTTGGGGTGGGGGGGGGGGGGGGGTGGGGTAAAGGTCCTAAGAATCACCTAATACAATGTTGGGGTTCCAACATTTCAGAGGTAAAGTACTCAGATTTTTGTATATGACATGACCTTTTGTATTAAGGACGACCTATGAGATGGTTTGAACCGGTTCTCAAACCTACTACTATACGAACAGTCTTCTTCAGCTAAGGCTAGCAAAGGAACTTCTGGCTTAGCCAAGACTTCTTCCTTCTTTACGCTGATAACGACATATTCCAAGATGCCTATGCACTTTATGAAGGTGGGAGAAAAAAGAAAACTGATTAAATTAGAAAGTAAAACTCAAGTTTGAAACTTATAGCCATAACCTCTTTTTCTTTCGGTTAACTCAAGAGAAAAAAATGGGATAGATCCACGGATTCACGATAAATCTCATTCAATTAGATATGGTAGATTAAAAAAGGGATGCCAAAAGAACTTGACAGTTGAGTCGTATGAGGTCGGAAACTCTCAAGTATGGTTCTAAGGAGTGTGGGGCTGAGGCGGGATAAAGGTCCTAAAAATCGCCTAATACAATGTTGGGGTTCCTTGGTGTTGGGGGGATAAAGGTCCTAAAAAACGCGAAATGCAATGTTGGGTGAGCTGTCAAAGTGTGATAAACTAGAGTCAGCCACATTTTCTGGGGGGAAAAAAATGAAGAAAAAAAAAAAAGAAGATATAAAAGAAAAGGGGAGAAGCTTCTTCTTCGTTTTTTTTTTTTTTTTTTTCCTTGTCTTTCCCACTATAAAAAGGGTGGTCTTCCCCTTCCCACATACTCGCATTTCACCTCCCAACGGTCCAAATCTGCACTGAAACTTGCAAAATTTGAGAGAAAATGAGCAACTTCGATCTCCGTTACACCATTCCCATCTTCATAAACTTGCTAAATTTCCAATCAGAAGCTCTTCTATGGGATTTTGATGCTCTTCTATGGACAAAAATTTCCTTCCACGTTTCCCTGCTTCTCCTCATCTCTTTCACTTCCATGACCATCTCCCTCATTCGTCTTCCGCCCAATTCAGCCCTCATTCGCTTCCAACCACAAAACTTCTCTCCTCACATTGCTGTTTACTACTCGCCTCACCTTTCTTTTCCCAAACTCTGTTTTGGTTCTTGTATCCTTCTATTCTGATTCTGAACCACCTTCTTGGCCGGGTCAACGTGAGGCTCTTGGCTTTACCTAGTTGGAATCTCCGTATCAGTTCTACTCTCACCTATGACCACCAAGAAGATGACATAGATATAGAGGCCCAAGCAGCTCCTGTGCACCCAGTGGAAGAAGACGCAGTTGATCACATTTCCCCTGAAGACAATGACGAGAATATGGAGACTTTGGCCACTGCCAAAGTCACCGGAAGCCAGTATGGTGGTTAACATTTGTTTTGTAGCAACTTTGTTTCTGTCGTTGGATTTTCATATCTCCAGTTGGTGGAGAACTTTCACTTACATGGATAAGTTCCTTCCCAACAGCAACTTTTCTCTTTTTCTTTTTCTTCGTCTTCTTCTTTTTTTAAGAATAAATTGTCCATTTAGTTTATAAACTTTTAATCTTATATAATTTTGATCTCTGGTCTTTTTTTTAATAACTAAAATACTCATAAACTTTTAAAATATTACCATAATATTCATTTTTGTTAAATTTTAGACGGATTCCGTTAATAATTTGATCAAAAAATAATGATTAAAAATGGATCATGTCCAAAAATTAACAAAAGAACTATTATAGTCACGTTTTAATTGTTTAGGATTATTTTAACTACTAAAAAAAGATCACAAATTAAAGTTGTATAAAGTTTAAAGTTTAGTGAATATGGAAAGTGATTGTTTCACATCGCTTTAATGTTATTGATATATAATGGATTCCCCTATTGTCCTGTTTCGTTAAGAGCTATTATAAGCGTAAAAGCTAGTCATGACATATGTGATGTATATTTATTTCCTCTTTGGTTATAGTGAGAATAAATTTGTCAAACATTCTGTGTTGTTGGTGTTTCTTTTTTTTTTTTTTTATTCCCCTTAGTCAGACTCTCGATTTTATTTTATTTTATTTCTTTTGTTTTTTTTAAGAATAACCGATGTCGATTTTAGGTTTTTGAGCTTTTGCTGGGTTCGTTGTTCGCCATTATTTTTTTGGGTTGAAAGGGTGGATGGTAAACTCAATCGTAAGATTGGAATACAAAAGTTCATCTAGAATATCTAGTTGGAGATATATATATATATATATATATATTTTTTTTTTTCAAGGAACCTGATTGCATACTTGTATGTACAAACGCGCTTCATCAAAATATATAAAAATTTACATATTGATTGCATTTTGGTTCTTCTATTCTATTGTTTGTTTCAGTATAAAAAATCTGGTGATGGCATATGCTAATGAGAAATTCTCAAATAAGTTCACATCATCAAGGAAAGAAGGATTATCAAATGTGATATAAATGCTAAAGGATTAGAAACTGACATAATTGTCGAATGTTTCAGACCAAAAGACGAAACTGATTAATTGTCAAATGTTACAAACACGAAAAAAAACTATTAGATAGTTTCCATATGTTTCAATTGTTGGAACCCACCAAAGAAGAACTATCAAGTCGTTTGCGGCTGCAGCATCATCATGTAGAGGCCTTTCTTTCTTTCTTTTTTTTTTTTTTGGGGGTCATTTGTTCAGTGCTTCATTGTGCAAACTGGTACTGCAACTGCATACTTGTATGTTGCCCTGAAGCATGATGCTTTCTTTTGTCCCATAAACATCGCCAGCTTTTTTTACCATTTCAGAAACCTTCAAGAACAAAAACAAATTTTAAATCAGCAAAAAATGCAAATAAGAAAAAAAAAATGGCATTTTTCTTTCAATTACCTGGGTTACTATTCCGTTGTCATTACACTTCTTGTGTTTTCTCTTCTCCTTTGCTTTTTTGAATTATTTGATCAACCTGTTCGTGAGGACCTCTTATTCAGCCAACAGATTAGAATTCAGCCAACAGATCAAGAGAATCAAAAACCATGCCAACCTTAGGCTCTTTAACTTTTTCCCCCTCTTCCACATCTATTGTTTTCCTTGCTCCACAATCTTTATTTTCCTATTTTAAAATATAAATAACAAAACAACTGTACTTAAAAAACAGAGAAGGGAAACACAAAATTATTCAAACGAATAATTTTCGTACTTATTGTCAAGAAGAGAAAAAAAAAATCTTAAAAGTAATGAAGAAAGAAAATATTAAATCTGAAAAATATCTGTGAAAATCAGTTAAAAAGGTAAGGCACAGACTTGTAGTATAACAAAGAATATTTCATACACACTCAAACCTTAAATAATAATAATAATAATTATAATAATAATAATAATTTAATACATAGGTGCAGCACTTTTGCACAGAAAATATAAGGATTTTGGAGACTACCTAGCACTTCTTCATTCATTTTTGTAGACCTTGATAGTGGTTGTCTACGAGCTGACAAAGAGTTGCTCCACTTTTGCACACTTTCCTTTTACAGCTATCCTCAGAAGCCCTTTTTTTTTTTTTTTTTCTTGCTGAAGTGAAGCTAAATAGTCATGAACTGAAAAGTCATAAATTGCGGTGTCCAAACTTCACATTAGTTTACAGTTTACTCAATGACCCCGTCGGACTGGGTCACGGTTGCCTCTGCCAAAAAAAGTCCTAAAAGTATAGAATTCGGAGGCCAAATTGTCTGACCCTTGACCAAAAAATAAAAATAAAAATAATTTTCTCATTCCTAAAGCTGTCTCAATTCTTTTTCTAATGGAAAACGAAAAGAAAAGTTGTCTCACCTATTTTCAATAAAAAATTATATGTTGAACATCACACTAATAAAGAAATATGTCTCACTAATAGATTTATTTTTTCTTTCCTATGTCTCCGGCCCTGCGAAACCAAATCCCTCTCTCTCTCTCTCTCTCTTAATTTTAAGGTAAGAACAACGAATCTAGGTTTAAGCTTTGGAGGTTGGGCTAGGTTCTTACTCGCCTTTTGTGTACTTCCTTGGAGCACTATAAAAAAATTTCCCAAACTAGAGGAAAAAAAGCAACACAATGAAGTAATTATTATCATTATTATTTTCCAATACCCAAATTTGAATCCAATAATTCAATGTTGTTTTATCACCGTTATGTTTGCTAAATTTGTTTTTTTATTTTTTTAAGTGGATCTCATGGGATCAAATCTTTACTATATTTAGCTAATGTTGGGTTTCAAGTTTTAAATCCAAAAATTTCAATACAATATTTCTCTTCTTTTGAAAAGTTAACAAAAATTATAACTAGTTTTTTAAAAGTAACTTCACTCTAAAATTTTCATTCTAAACCTGTATACCAAACACATCTTTAATATTAAAAGTACCAATGCATTTTTTTTTCTTATTAGGAAAAAAAAAAAAGTATGAATGCACTTTCTACGTGCATCTTTACCTCGATATCTCTTACATATTTATAAAAGAGAGTTTGTTGCTGTAACTCTTTTCACCAAATAGTATTCAAAGTTTTGGTAAAGTTCTTTTTTCCTTTTTAATATTTTGTCCTGTTCTGTTTTTTTTTTTTCCTTCTTAATGTTTTTTTTTTAAATCCTTTCATGTATTCCCCCCCCCCCCCCTTTTTTCTTTCTTGAATGGCAGTTCATATATATATATATATATATATATATTTTAGTCATGTAGTTTACATATTGTGTATACCTATGATTTTTTTTTCTTGTTATTTGTGTTTTTAATCCCTCGAGTTTTTTATGTTTAATATAGTTCATTAAGATACTTTTTTTTTCTTACTTTTTCGACATTGAAATAATTTTTTTTTTCAAAATATGTCCCTATGTAAAATTTTTTTCCTACAATTATCAAAAATATTACTTCTAAATATGGTCTTATAAATGCTTTCTTCTTTTCTAATTGCCTTAATTACTAAATTATTTTTTTAACTGTTCCCTTTATTTAACATCTTTTTAATGTTTTTATATTTGCTCTATTGAAATTTCCTTTTCTTTTAATTGTTCATATTTTGAATAAATTCTTAAACGTGTTCTTATTTAAACATTTTTTCTTGCAATACTTATCATTAGTATTCCTCAATTAGTTTTCTATTTGATTTTATTTGAATTAATTTTTTTATATTTTACTTATGTATGAATCTAAGTTATTGGACCAGCATACTATTTTTTTTAATTACGAAATATACATTTTATGCTAAATGAGTTTAGTTTAAAATTTTTAAGTTTCAATAGTAATTTTTGTTAACTTTTCAGAAAAAACAAAAAAAAATTTTCAGAAAAAGACAAAAATCATGATGACAAAAGTACAATTTAGTTTAAAATAATATGTAAAACAAACAAACCCTTAGGATTTAGTAAATTTTTGCTTTTCTGCATAATTTTGTTAATATTTTTTTTTTGTAAATTTTTGAATTTGTTATGTTTACAACATTTTATTTTTATATTTTATTTTTTTTATTTTACAAATAAATCTTTGCACGTGACGCCCACCAACCAGGGAGACAAAAAGGTGTTTGCAGGTGGAAACTTTGGAAGTGAATAATCCAAATTCATTTAAAGGGGTGTTTGATGAATGAGTTTAGTTTAAGATTTTTAAGTTTCAATAGTAATTTTTCAGAAAAGTCAAAAAAAATTTTTAAAAAAGACAAAAATATTTTTTAAAAAAAGATAAAAATTATGATAAAAAAAGTACAATTTAATTTAAAATGAAAGATGAAACAAACACCCCATGAAACCCACACAGAATTTGCAGCCCGCAGATCACAAACTTGGAGGTGGAATCCGTCCACGTCAGCGAAAGTCAACATATTCGATCCCACTTTTGCTCATACAATCATAAGAACACATCGATTGCAGTGTAGTGCTGATTGCAGAAACCCCTTTTTGCCAAAACAAAAATCAATAAACTAATTTGGACTGTTGGGCTGTAGCTTATTAGGAAAACAAAATTTTTGCTCAGCGAATGAGTTTAGTTTAAGACTTTTAAGTTTTAATAGCAATTTTTTAGAAAAAAAAAAATTTTCAGAAAAAATAAAAATCTTTTTCAGAAAAAGACAAAAATCATGATGAAAAAAAATACACTTTAATTAAAAAAAATGTGAAACCAAACACCCCTAATTTTACAGACTTGGCGTGACTGCGGACAGATTTACTTGTAAGAAATATCTGAGAAGTTTGCAATGTGGAATTTCCCGGGAAAACAAATATTACGTACTTGCACGAACAGTCCCGCTCACATAGACATGTGTAAAATGACTATTAATTACTCTAATTCCATAGACTTTCTTATATTTTGCGCCGCAAAATGCGACCCTTTTCTGATTTATATTGTGATTATTTGTAAGTTGTTTCATATATATATATATATATTTGTAAGCTAAGCTTACCTTATATGCTTGCAGGATACAAAGGGCAATTGTTAATTTCATGTCGTGGTAAATAGTGCTACGGATATTTTCAATTTTCCTTTTAACTCCATCATGTCGCCCCTTTAGTGCCTCGGTCGTGAAATAATTTTTTGATATTCTCTCTTTGAACATGGTTGAAAATTGCATCAATATTCTAAGTATTAAAAATGACAAAAAAAAAAAAAAAAAAGCCATGTGGCAATTACTGTGTTACGTGTTTTTTTCTTTTTTAATCCAAAAAGATTACACATCCAATTTCAGGGTAGTTGGAATTCTTATGTACTTTAGTAAAATTTAGGGTGTGTTTGGAACTTAGGTTCCAACTCAAAATTTTAATCTAGGTTTTATCTTTTTCTGAAAAGTCAACAAAAATTATAATTAGTTTTTAAAAATCAACTAATTCTAACTTAAAAATTTCAATTCCAAACGTAATACTAATCAGAGGCTTAGATTGTCAATCATGCATTCAAAATTTTTATAAACTAAAGAACAAATTACTAACTAATTATAAGTTTAAGGGCTTTGTTGTTGATTACTGAAAAAAAAAAAAAAAAAAACTGTGTTTATTAATTGGTTTTGAATCCCTTTGTCACAAAAGGGGGAGGGGGGGGGGGGGGGGGGTTTGTCTTGATTCCTTAGCAGTCACAACATGAGTTTGAGATTCATTATTGACATTGTCCGGCGCACGAATCAACCATCTTCAGCTCATAAAAGACCTTTTCGTTTTCACCCGCCGATATTAGAGACTTTTCTTATCGTGTCATACATATATGATATATCTATGCATATATAGAGTTATACAAGCATACACGCTTGTATTTATCAATACACATATATTGTTTGTGTCCGGCCGATGTTACAGACTTTTAGTTTCGAGTAAAAATCTCCCATCCTGTCTTGTATGTGACGTGTCTCCATGTATATACATACATATATATATAGACACACACACACACACCACACACCACCACACAAGTATCAGCTATATATTCTGGGTCCGTCGCTGATTGTTGTACATGTCGACGTGGAGCATCAGTCCGGTCAACTAAGCATCCACATCGGTGGAATATCTATTGCATCAAGAAGAAGACTCCCAATTAAATGGAATTTAAAACTATAGGAAGAGCTTTCTATTCATATGGAAGTTTCACGAACATAAATATCGAAATTGCTTTTTGGACTTTTAGGTCCGACGGGGTCATTGAGACGGGGTCATTGAGCAAACTAATGTGATGTTTGGACACCGCAATCTAAGACCTTTCAGTTCATGACTATTTTAGCTTTACTTCAGCAGGAAGAAAAAAAAAAAAGGCTTCTGAGGATAGCTGTATAAAGAAAGTGCGCAACAGTGCAGCTAGTCTTTGTCAGGTCGCAGACAATCACTATCAAGGTCTACAAAATCCTTATATTTTATGTACAAAAGTGCTGCACCTATGTATTAAATTATTATTATTATCATTATTATTATTATTATTATTTCAAGGTTTGAGTGTGTATGAAATCTTCTTTGTTATACTACAAGTCTGTGTCTTCCCTTTTTAACTGATTTTCACATATATTTTTCAGATTTAATATTTTCTTTCTTCATTATTATTAGATTTTTTTTTATCTTCTTGACAATAAGTACGAAAAATTATTCGTTTGAATAATTTTGTGTTTCCCTCTTCTCTGTTTTTTAAGTACTGTTGTTTTGTTATTAATATTTTAAAATAGGAAAACAAAGATTGTGAAGCAAGGAAAACAATAGTCGTGGAAGAGGGGGAGAAAGTCAAAGAGCCTAAGGTTGGCATGGTTTTTGATTCTCTTGGTCTGTTGGCTGAATACTAAAAGACATTTGGAAAGGAATTGGGTTTTGAAGTGAGTAAGAGGTCCTCGAGAACAGGTTGATCAATTAATTCAAAAAAGCAAGGAGAAGAGAAAACACAAGAATTGTAATGACAACGGAATAGTAACCAAGGTAATTGAAAGAAAAATGCTTCTTTTTTTTTTTGTTCTTATTTGCATTTTTTGCTGATTTAAAATTTGTTTTTGTTCTTGAAGGTTTCTGAAATGGTAAAAAAGGCTGGCGATGTTTATGGGACAAAAGAAAGCATCATGCTTCAGGGCAACATACAAGTGTGCAGTTGCTGTACCAGTTTGCATATGCAAGGCTGACTACATCAAGTGATCACATCGGGTGTTAAGTCAAAGGTTTTTGACATCAATAGTTGTTGTCCATTTGTGAAAAATTCAAGGAGTTTTTTAACCCATCGTTATCAAAGTTCCACCCCGCCGTAATCTTAATTGAAAATTTGTTTTCTTTTAATTTTATCTCAAAAAATTTATGATTTTTTTACTTTACACCTATCAAAAATTAAAATTCTTATATAATTCTTATTAAAATTAATTTTAACCCAAATATTTAATGAGTTTTCTGCTTTATCCTCGTTAAAAATTAAAAATTGAGCCAAGACAAATTGTCACTCAAAAAAAAAAAAACTACACTTTGAAAAAAAACACACAAACCCAAACAGATCTCCCGTGCGAAACTCGCGCGACATTTCCCTCCCCACCCCTACATTTCTCTTCTCGCCCCCAATATTTCTCTTTCAACATTTCACTCTCGCCCCCTCCCCAACGTTTCTCTCTCCTCAACATTTCTCTCATTTCTCTCTCCTCCGATGCCAACATTTCTCATTTCTATCTCCTCCCACGTCAACATTTCTCATTTCTCTATCCTCCGACGCCAACATTTCTTATTTCTCTCTCCTCCTCCCCAACATTTCTCATTTCTCTCTCCTCCCACGTCAACATTTCTCATTTCTCTCTCCTCCCACGCGAACATTTCTCATTTCTCTCTCCTCCTTCCCAACATTTTTTTTTTTGCATGTGATGTACTAACAATTATTTATACAGATAAAGAGGTTACCTGATGGAGAATTGGAGAACCCATGAATTGTTCTCATGTTGTTGTTAATAGATATATTTAAATAATGTTCATATGTATCAATAAGTCAAAAATAAGTATTAAAATAAAAAAATAACAATAATTGACATTTGAAGAAGTTGTGTGGGAGTGTGATTTGATGGTGGGACTTAACGAACATAAAGATAATTAAGAGATCAAATACATATCAAAGTTTGTATTAAGACAAATTCTATTAGAATCGTTAATTTTAGAAATTTAACTTATCAAAATACCAAAAGTAGCGGCTCTTGCTGATAACGTGTTATAATATTATAAAAAATGATAATGAAGCAGAAAAACAGATAATAAAATAAGATGAGCAAACTATATTTATTCTTTCTATTTAATAGTTTCTTTCTTCTTTCTCACTTCTCTTCTTCCTATTTCATTTGCTTCCAACATCAGTTACAAAGTCTACTTATAGGCATTCTTTATCTTATAAGCACGCTTCATGCAATGTCCAAGAAACCTCTTAACATTTTCTTTATGGATACAAAAATCTTAGCTAGACTATTTTTATATTATTTTTTTAAGAAATTTTTGTTTTATTTAATAGTTAGTACTTTGACAATTTGTGAAGACATCCATATAAAGTTTTATAACATTTGTAATTTTGTTGGTGCTCTAATTTTTCCTTTTTTTTTTTTTTTGTGTAATTGTTTTACTTTGTCTCCTACAATAAACCAAATCTCTCATTTCTTAAATTATTTACATAGATGTCCAAATTAGAGGTGTTGATTTGAAATATATCCATTTTTCCTTTTATTTACATAAATATCTAAAAGAGTAATTATAAAGACAATATTACCCTTCATAAAGAATGTTGAATTAACAAATAAAGTAATTATAAAAAAGGAAACACAAAAAATGGAATCTAAGACATTTACCAAAGAGGGTTAAAAGAAAAATATGAATATTTGTTTTATTTATTATAAAGAATGTGTAAATATTCATAATGAATAAAAAATAGAATGTCCCCCCCCCCCCTCAGAATCACATTTCATATTAATGAGAATAAGCTAACTGAAAAAAAAGGAACATCTGGAAAAAAATTCTTTCTTGTAATTAATCGGTCTTTATCATAAAAAGAGGTTCAATTTCATTTCTAGTAGTTTATATAAATAATAGTGTTTTTTTATAAAGAATTCGATACCATTTTTTGTATTGTTCTTCATTTGTTCGACTAATAAATAAATGACAATCATTTGATTTATAGTGGATTATATAATTAAATAGGTCTTTCATAAAGAATTCATTGGATTTTTTTATGAAAAGTGCGAATATTTTAATTTTATCAACCTTTATCATTAATGTTTTATGTGTTTATTATTTGGTCCGAATCATCATCTTTATAGTAAATATTTTATATTTATTATTATTATCTTGATGTTCATAACTAATTTGGGTTTTTTAAAGGTAATTAACATTTATCAACAAAAAAATATTCATCATTAAATCAAAATACAAAAAAAGAAAATAAAAGAATATGTATCAAAATGAAATGATGTCCATTATAGTAAAAATGACAAAATAAGCACTATAGACATTTATTTCTTAAAAAATAGACACATATGTAATATTATTAAAAATTGACATATTTTGAAATAGGACTTTAAAAATAAAAATGGACCTTTTGTGTAATTATTTCAATCGGAAAAGGGCTCTAGCCCCTGAAACCGTCGTTGTTTAGAGGGAAAGAGAAGGAAGATGAGGTGTGTTTGGACGTGGTTGGTGAAAAAGATCTGTCCAAGATGTAATAATTTTACGACAACCGGCTATCAAAGAGAAGAATTAAGAAGAAATGAAGAAAATTTGAGGTTTGGAATTAAAAGCATATGAAGCCATAGCCCAAGTAAGTGAAGAGATTCGGCAAGCTCTTCCGAGAGGTTGGCTTCCACTATTCAGTAGATTGGCTCTCTTGGGACATCCTTACCACAAATTGTACTTTACTGTTAATGTTAATTTGATATTTAGGTTGTCATTCTTGGGACAATGAACGGCAAGGAGTTTGTCATGTTGACTGAATTGTTCGTGATGCAGCTACTTCAGGCAGTAGAGGCTGACGGGGAAGCCGGTGTGCAGAGGCAGATCGAGGTCAATAACACACTATTTTACTGTCAAATTAAACTATTATTTAGGCCTTGTTTGGTTGAAAAATTCAAACTCAAAATTTTCATCTCAGTTTTTGACTTTTTCTGAAAAAGTTTTTTTGTTTTTTCTAAAAATTTTTTTATCTTTTTTGAAAAGTCGACAAAAATTACTATTGAAAGTTAAAATTTCTAACTCAAACTCTTCACCAAACGGACTCTAAGAGCTAAATTTCATCAATAAATCCAATGCTGCACTACCTCATTGACTTTTGAATTTTTAAAATTTTTCAGGAGCTGATATAATTGGAAAACAATCAAAGGAATAGAGGAGAGAAAGGAAGTGTCAATTAAATAAAGAATAGAGGGAGAACAAGAAGAAAAAAATTTGTTTGCAAGATACAATTCAAAAATAATCTCTCTATGAATTTCCAATCATAATATAAAATACATGAGAAAATATAAAACAAATAAGAAAAATTTGTATTGGAAATTTATCAAACCAAAATTAACTTTAAAGAATCTGAATTATAATGGTTATAATAATCTGAATTATTTTTTAATTAACCATATGAACTATAGGTCGTTATAAATAGAATCAAACACAAATAAATGAACAAATAATAAAATAAGTAGGTGTATTATTTAAGTATTTATATTAGAATAGAATCAAAATCACATTATATTGTATTGTGATATAATTTACTATTAATATATTTTTGGAATATCTCCCGTCGATAGAATAGTCATCCGACTGTATAATCCGTGTAAGAGATTGATATAACTCAAGGAAGAGCACAATACAACCAGTTAGAGAGAAGGGAAAGAGAGAGTTAGAGAGATAAAAAGAACTCTCATGTCTGGTAATCTGATATTGTCATACAAGAGAGTTTTTGTATATTTTTCAAAGGAATCATTAGTCTACGTCCCCACTAAAAATTACTCCCGACACGTGAGATGGCTGTTTGGGCACCCTTTAGAGGCCTTATTGCCACTCTGATCTTTGTTTGGTTTCTTTCTTGGGTGGTAAAAATTATTATATAAAAAATAAATAATAAAAAAAAACTTTTTGACGGTGTCCACAAAATAAACTTGTTTGGAAACGGTGACCAATCCACCTGTCGTACCACTTGAACCCCTATTAGGGCCTGATCACCAAAAAGGAAAAACAAGCCTTATAAAAAAAAAAAAGAAAAAAAAAAAAGGCAAATGAAAAGCGTAAAAACCATTTAGGCGAATTCCTTCGTCCGCCCCACGAGATTCCATTTCCCTGATTCCGTTGTATTCGACTCTTAATTGATTAAAAAAAAAAAAAACAAAAACAAAAAAAAAAAAAAAAATTTAGAAAAAAAAAAGTTAATGGATGGGTTGCAAGGTCAAACTTCCCCAAGTTTTTCGTCCTTACGATGGCCTAAGGGACTTAGTCTGCCAATCTCACAGGCAAACGATTAGTATTAATAACTAATAAAAAGAGTTAGAAAAAACCTCTGGTCGCCCCCATTGGGACCCATTGTCGCAGTCGCGTTGCGTAACTAGTTCCTCCCCCGAAATTCCACCAAATCCCGCACAATTTTTTTTTTTATTTTTTATTATGGCTTCCCTTTTGTATGCTTTATGACATGTAATATTTGATGTAATTCCTTTTTGTCTTGTTGAAAATTGATTTGTCAAACACATTTTGTTAGCGTTTGGATTTCTATATTTTTCGTTAGCTTTGTTATGAAATTTTGAAACTAAAAGCAGAGAAGATAATTTTGAATATAAAAATGTTATGGTGTAAAATAAATTTGAAATGAAAATAATTGAAAAGATTAATTATAAAAAAATAGTCCATCTTATTTTTAAAATGAGATTTTTTTTAATTTTTAATAAAGTAATTTGAATTCTATATTTTTTTTATTAAAATCAAATATGATATTACGATAAACTACACACTCAATCACAAATGAGATAAGGTGGGGTCAATGACCAATCAAGTGGGTCTTCCCATCATATCGCGTTTCAAGCTTCCTTTTCCAAGGCTGCATACTCACAAATTCCTCCAAAGCCAACGCACTAACTCCAAAAAGTCCCTCACATTGTTGTTTTTTTTTTTTTTTTTTTTTTCATTTTCTTTTCTTTTCTTTTCTTTTCTTTTTTAAATGGGAGAGGATTGTGGCTTCCCTTTTGTTTGCTTTCTGACGTGCAATATTTGGTGTAATTCCTTTTTGTCTCGTTGAAAATAAATTTGTCAAACACATTTTGTTAGCGTTTGGATTTCTATATTTTTTGTTACCTTTGTTATGAAATTTTGAAACTAAAAGCAGAGAAGATATTTTTTTAATATAAAAATATTATGGTGCAAAATAATTTTGCCATGAAAATAGGTGAAAAGATTAATTATGAAAAAATATATTTTTTTCCATCTTACTTTTAAAATGGGATTATTATTATTATTTTTTTAAAATTTAAGTAGAATACATCTTTTATTGAAATCAAGTATATTATTACCGTAAATTATATCTCCAACCACTTTTAGGTTCTAATAAAAATTCATCTCACGACAATCTACGTCGGGGAGGCCCTAGATGTGTTTGTCCGTTAGTGTCACTTCGAACTATAAAACCCCTGTTCCATGACAGGTTTTACTCACACTTCCTCGGCCATCACACACCTTGTGGCTTGGTTCTACTCTTTAGTCTTCTCTCTACTTTTCAAACATCTTCAAACATATTCAAACAACTTAGCGTGTGTTTGTGTGTGTGTGTGGGTTTTTTTTTTTTTTTTTTTTTTTTTTTTTTTGAGGAAATATTTGTCAAAGGTTTTGTGAGAAAATGAGTGGCTTTGATATCCGATTCGCCATCCCTGTCGTCATAAACCTCCTCAAATCACAGACGAAAGCTCATACAGGGGACTGGGATGCTTTTAGCCTGTTACATAATCCCAATGAAGTATCTTGGATCAAGATCTCCTTCCACATTTCCCTGCTTGTCCTCTTCTCATGCACTTCCATAACTTTCACTCGACGTCCTTCGCCCAACACAGCCCTGATTTGCTTCGAATTCGGAAATTTCTCTCCTCACATTGCCGTTTCACTTGTGTGCTCCCTTGTCTTTCCCCAGGCTCTCTTCTGGCTTGTGTATCCTGCTATTTTGATTTTCAGCTACTTAATTCTGGGCTGGGTTAATGTCCAACTCTCCGCGTTCCCCGTTGGGACTTTCCAACTGAGTTTCAGTCTTACCCCTCAACAAGTCCAAGCAAACGTACGCATGGATCCACAGGTGCCCGTTCCTCAAGTCAATATTGATATTGCCGAAGACTCTGATGATGAGAATCTGTTGCTTTAAGGGGAACGCGTCGTTGCTTGCCATGTTTTTTTAGCTTAATTTTAGTCTTCGTATTGGTTTCCAAGTTGTGATATGACGTTATTGTCAAAATTTTTATGGGGTATTTTTTTTTAACACATCCACTACACGATTATCCTTATAATTTTACCTTTTATGGTTCCTATTTGACTTGTAATAATGAATGAGTTATGAATAAATGGGTGTTTTTTTCATTTTGACTCTAAGCTGTCGAGAATACGCCATTTGGGTCCTTTTTTTTTGTTTGTTTTTTGTTTTTGTCTTTCGTTTTTAGAAGGTTAAGATCACTTTTTTTTGTTTGATCCAAAAAAAAAAAAAAAAATTCGAGTGACAAAGGGGCCACAGAATGTAATGTTGTTGTTGTAGGAGTTTTTTTTTTTTTTTTTTTTGTGGGGGGGGGGGGGGGGGGGGGGGGTGTTGGGGGTGTGGTGTGGGGGGATCAGTTCATGTTTTTTCATCATTATGTAACTATTGTTAGAAGTTGGGTGGAAAGTGGCCCTAAATCAATAAGCCACTGGGCCAGGGCCCCACTAGAACCCTTTAGTTCCTGTCACAGACAAAGTCAGAAGGCGCAGAATTGAAGCAGAAACACCCAATTTTCTCAGACTCCCCGAGGAAATCTCCCCGGAGACACTTCTCTTCCGACCATGGATTTCTCCGAACAAGACGTCGACATCTTCGGCGAAGATGACGATGTCGATGACGGCCAGGACAAGGACGATACCCGGTAAAAAAACCGCTTCTCCTCGCCGTCGTCATCGTCGTCTCCATCGGCGGCCTCGTCATCATCCTTGTCATCGACGGCTTCTTCGTCGTCCAACGGCAGCGAAGGCGGAGATCAGAGCAGAGCGGCGGAGGCGGCGGAAGCGCGAGCGGAGGAGAACGGCGAATAGGAGGTCGACAACAGCAACAGCAATAGGACCCACTATGGCTACGAAGAAGAGAAGGATCTGTTTGTCTCCTATAACGAAGTTTACTGCAAAACCCTTGCCACCGGTTCTTATCCGATTCCTGGTAAATTTTTCCTGTTTCGATTCATATGGTTTATTTCTCTGTCTCCAAATTTAGGGTTTTGTAAATTGTTGATTTTTCTACATGATTTTTGTTAATTTTTGTCGTGTATTTTTTTTTAAAAAAACTCTGAATTAAGTGGACTTTACAATTTTTTTTTAAGCTGAATTTTCCCTTTTTTTTTTTTAAATTGTATTTTGGTTATTGTAAGCAAATAAATGTTTAATTTTCCGTTTCTGTTTATGAATTTATTGTTACTACAATATGCTTAATATGGCTTAAAATATTACTATTAAGACGACCTTGCGTAATTAGGCATGTTATGTTACAATTCTCCGCCAACTATTATATTTCAAAGTAGTGTACTTTAGTTCCACGTCACTGAAAAGTGTTTTTCTAGTTTTTTTGGGGGTTTTTTTTTTCTCTCCCGTATAGCACTCTAAAGGCATGATTGGTTACAAAGCTCAAATCTCAAATTTGAATTAAAAATTTTGTCTTTTGTCTTTTTTTTTAAGTTTTTTATCTTTTCTAAAAAAGTTTTTTATTTTATCTAAAAAATAAACAAAAATTACTATTATAATTTAAAAATCTTAACTCAAACTTACATACCAAACACCCTATAATTTTTGTTTTCGAATGCGGGGTTGCCTGTCATATGCAATAATAATAATAATAACCTGGGTAGAGGGAATTTAGGACGGGGTCTTTGGCATCAAAATGATAGAGGAGGAGCAGGCCTCCTACTCCGATCGGGGCCTTATCCTCAGAGGCACAACTTTGGCTATGGTTGAAAGCTGCTAATGTCCCTGATGAGCGATTTGTTTCGGAATTAAAGTTATCAAAAAGTGAATAAACGCTATCAAGAAAATTGCTTTTCAGGAGGTAAGTCAAGTGTTTCCTTCTTTCCCTTCCTTATTTGTTTTGTTGATTCCGTTGTTCCGTTTTCTTGTTTTCTTTCTTTTTGTGTAACTGCGTCTGGTTTGCCAATTATGTGCAGAGACTACCACAAAGTTTATATCTTTTTTTTTTTTTGTCATTCAATAGTTTTCACTTGTGCAATCCAAAGTTTTCAACTGATTGCTATTTTGCTATTGTCTATGTTTAATGGCTAATGCAAGGAAGATTGATTATTCTGTGTAATAAGTGGTTCGGTATTTTTAACATGACTAAGATCTCCCTTACATGGCAATTTGTTTGTCAAACTGCAATAAGATCCTACATATTTATTAGCTAGCTTTTGGTAAATGATATCGGTGAACTTGGTAACTGCCTTGTAAAATATTCTCTGTTCTTATTTACCAGAATATTTTGCTGATTTGGTAATTTTATCCAATAGCCATGTGAAGTTGCTTGCTATAGTCTGGTAGAAGGTGGAGATGTCTTCTTTTGATGATCGCAGCTTGGTAAGCGTATCCTTTCTTGACTTACTGCCTCTGTTTGAGTGTGACAATCTATGTTCATTGTGAAGAATTCTCCAACAATCTGCAGAACAGATTACACCAAGAACCAACTAGAGAACCGAACAAACAACAAATAACAAATTACAGAATGTAAATCAAAATGAAGAACAGAGGAAATTACTTGGTTCGGATCAAATCGATCCTACTCCAAGGCAGGGAGTTCTTCCCTAGTCCAATCCCCTATATGAGATGATTACAGATCACAGCCAAGATCTACAGGATTCTTACAAAGAGAATCAACCAGCTCTCACTCTCTTCCCAAAGAACCCAAATACAATCCCTAGAATTTCTCCAAGAAATTCTTCTCTCAGGTCTTGCTACTCTCGTACAGAATGACTTGCTCACATCGAAACTAATAACATCAATATATATATATATATATATATATATATATTACATTTGGAACTAGTGAGGTGATGACACCTGCCAACCTAACTTAAGTATGATCAGTTACAATAAGCTGCAGTCCTACTATAACTAACTAGCTGTCCTAAATTAGAGACACCATATATAACATTGATTGCGCGTGTTACAATCTGATGCTGAATATAAAAGCCTTTTTCACATGGATCCTTCCTAATTTCAGAGGCTCTTCAAGCGGCTTATTACTGAAGACGTTGGAGCTGATCTTAACCAAGGTTTTGATACTTTAATTGAGAAAAAAGGTATGCACTGTGTCTGTAGTATTGTGATGACCTATTAGGTTAATGAGATGTGCAAGGGTTTAATACTTAGAATAAGATCCGTTGTTATCTTTGTGTATGCATTTCTTTGGGGTTACGCATGTGAGGTGCTGATATTTGCAGGAAACTGTGTGTTTTTTGCTCTCAACCAGAATTGGGATCTCAAGGTTTTGGTGACCTTCTTGCCTGCATTAGAGACAAAAATATTCCACTTCAAAACATTCATTTTGTGGTGCGTTACTAATCAAGCTTCATTTTCTTTCTTAATTTTTTCTATGGGTTATTGACACAGTTTTTCTGGGTTGTGTGTTGACAGACTTTCCGTAACAACCTTAAGAAGGTAGTTGCCAGTTCCTTTATTTCATTATATCCATTTCAAAAATATAATAATCCCCACCAAACAGATTGGTGGGGATTATATCCAAGCTCTGTTTCACCATTTTCATGCTTCTCCTTTTTTCGGCCACTTCCATGAATGTCCCCATCGCTCCTCCTTCGCCTATTGACACCGCCCTCATCCCCTTCCAGTTCGGCAACTTCTTGCCTCACCTTAATGTTTCACTTGTCGCCTCTCTCGTCCTTTCCAGGGCACTTTTATTGTATGCGTATCCCACTGTCCTAATCTTTGCCCTCTACTTTTCTTCATAACTCTTGTTGCAGCTTCGGTGCTTTTTGAATTTGGGTCAAGAAGAAGCTCACAGCTTTACCAATGTGGAAGCTCCACATAAATTCCACTCTTACTCATGAACATGATCACCATCAACTAGAAGCAGACATAGATATAGAACTTCAAGCTTCTCTGCTCCAATTGGGTGTAGATCACGTGTCCCCTGAAAACGGAGACTCCCTTGCGGAACCTAATGATGTAATTATGGTGCTTTGATCATGCCACTGTCAAGGGAAACCGTTGCTTAGCTCTGTTTTTAGCTTTGGACTTTACAACATGTTATGGTACTGTTTTGTTTTTGTTTTATGGTAATGGATATTATGGTTTCGCCATTTGTTGTGTTGTAGTAAAGACTCATTCTAAGCTTAAAAAGTTGGACGTGTGATGTAATTCCCTTTTGGCCTGCGTGAATGCAATTGTCCACTATATTTTTGTTGGTGTTCTAATTTTTCTTCTTCTTTTTTTTTTTTTCCCTCTGATAAACCAAATCTCTCTCTCTTAAATTTATGATAAGAATAACGAATCTAGGTTTAAGCTTTGGAGCTTGAGCTAGGTCCATACTTCCCTTTTTGTACCTTCGTTAGAGCACTTTCTAAAAGGAAAAAAAAAAAAAAAAAATCCAAAAACAGAGGGAGAAAAGCAAGAGAATCAAATAACTATTATTAACCTACGCAAGGACGGATGAGTTGGCATGGGAGGCAATCTTAAATATCTTATCAATTGGGAGGTCGAAGGTTTGAATCTCCTGTCAATTTAGGGGAGAGTGTAAGCTCTTCCAGTATGGTGTTACGAAATGGAAAATGACAGGGTCATTATTAGATCCTTTTATTTAATTAAAAAAAAACTGTTACCATTATTATTACCCAAATAAATTCAATAATTCAATGTTGTTTTATCATCCTTCTGTTCGCTAAATTTGTTGTAAATTTGTTTTAATGATATATGTTTAAGAAAATAAAAGTTCGATGGGGGAAAACTAAATTAAAAAAAAAAAAAGTAAGAACAAAAGAAGCAATAACAAAAAGGAAACACAAGTTAAGAGAGGTTATATATATATATATATATATATATATATATATATATGTAAGAAGAAGGAGCAAAAGTGAGAGAGAGAACGAGCAGTGAGGCGCACAATGTGCTGTTGCCACGAAGAAAGATGAGCATAATAAAATAACACTATGGCAATTGGTAGGAGATGAAAAGTAAAAAATGATAAGATTACTTGACTAAAACTTTGAATAGAAATTGTGTGAAGAGCTACATTTAGAAACTCTTTTTTTTTTTAATATATCTATATGTATAATCTATAATCTACAACCATATTAAAAAGGAGGGTTCCTCTAAAAACACCATTCAAAAATTTAGTTAACTTATTTTGTCTTTTTGTGATTTTTTTTTTTAAATAGTTTTTCTTGATTTGTTGCTCAATAGCTCTTATGAATAGTGTTTTTAGTCATTCCTGTCAAGCTGCCATGTGACAATCCTATCATTGTCACGTGGCAACCCGTCATCCCTCATATGGCGAGTCATGAATTGTCACATGTTTTTTTTTTTTTTCTTTGATTGTCTATTTCACATGTGAACACATATATTCCATTATAAAAAAAAAAAAAAAAAAACAACTCCCTGAAAAACAACTTTTAATAAAATTAATTATATAAAAAATGTAAGGAATGTGGAAACCTCTCATTGAAAAGAGATGCAACAGATCCCGCTCAAGGAAGACTTTCGTGGGACTGGACCAGTCCACTGGACCGGGGTGAATGGTGATACGGTTGCCCTCGGCCTACAAGTCTGAAAGTGGAGATATATGTGATTGGTGGCCATTTGTCTTACCCTTCTCCAATTTATAAATATATGTTCTGCTCTCCTTCCTAGAAGTGACCCCCTTCCACAAAAAAATAACTCTAGTATTAAATTCTCTCTCCTCGTTTCCTTTTGGTATTTAGGATGAGCAGTGGCTTCGTCAATTTCATGAGAAACATGAACCACTTCGATCTTAGATTCGCTATCCCCATTTTGATGTACTTCCTCAGATCCCAATCGTCAGAAGCTATTCCTTGGGATTGGGAATCTCCTTTTCATACATATTATTGTATTAATAATCCCCACCAAACAATATGGGCCAAGCACTGTCTCACCTTTTTCATGCTTCTCCTATTTTCCACCACTTCCATGAACGTCCCCATCACTCCTTCGCCAAACAACACTACCTTCATTCGCTTCCAATCCGGCGACTTCTCGCTTCACTTCACTATTTTACTTTTCGCCTCTCTTGTCCTTCCCAGGGCCCTTTTCTGGTATGCGTATCTTGCTATCCTAATCTGTGCCCTGTGCTTTTCCTCAACACTCTTGTTGCAGCTTCGGCGCTTCTCGCGTGGATCAACAACTAGCTTACAGGTTTACCACTGTGGAACCTCCACGTCAATTCCACTCTTACTCATGAACACGATCACCATTGTTGCGTGGTTTCTCGCAAGTGCACGAGGTTACCAAGTTTTGATAGTATATAATAAGTGAGTGTTGTATGCACAAGAATTGTTTCTTAGATTGTTGTTAAGTACTATGATTATCATAACCCAACTTTATCTGGGTAAACCATAATAATGAAAGTAAAATAAAACAAATACAAATAAGAAAATGGCAGTTGACTCTACCATTTACAAAGATTTAAGGGTCTTGATATTGTCAAACTATCTCTATGTTCATCTTATCAAGTAATTACTAGCCAGAGCCGTTCAATTCATCAATCAAGGGACCTAATCTTATCTTATTACCTCTCCCGAATATCAAATGAGATAATATGCATAAATATTCAAGTTAATATCCTTATCTAACTTATTTACTTACAATTTCATTAAGCCTAACCCTTAAATTGATTATCAATGTGTCAATTGCCTCCCAGCCTCACAACTACCAAGATTCTCAAATAGATTATCAAAGTGTTGATCTCCTCCCGGTCTCCCAACAACATAGACTATGATTCCCAATTCCGAAATATAAACAAATCTCTCTCAAACATCAATCCACAAATCCAAAATCAACTAATTCATTTCCCAACAAATTAGAAGCACAAAGTATGGAGAAACATAGATGAATTTAAAATGTATTTAAACTAACAATTAACAAAATAATCAAAACATAGTTCAAATAAAGCTACATCAAGCCCTAGAATATGACATTTAACTTAACATAGAGGAATCCATAACCAAAAACATTAAAAGATTTATAAATATAAATATTGTTCAAGACAATTCTTACAAATATAAATCCAATAAAAATAACAAGAACTAAAAAGGAAATAAAGGGAGAAGAAGAACCTAATTTTGGAAGGAAAAATCTTCAAGGACTTCAATTCTCCAAGAAATCTTCAAGAAATTCCCCATGGAGTTTGAGCATCCAAGTTCTCATTCTTTCTAGACATTTTGAGCCTCTCTTCCTCTCCAATTTGGGAACTAGGGTTTGCTTCCCTTAAGAAAACTCAAATTAGATGAAATTTGGATTGTTGGATCATCAAGAATGGGCTAATCTAGGCCATAAGTAGCTTGGCAGGCGCGGCCGCACAGAGGTTATAGGGCCATGGAGGCTCACGGGCACACGCCTAGGAGGTGTGGCTCCGCAAGCCTCTCGAGGCCTTGGAGGCCCGCAAGCACATGTCTAGGAGGTGCGGCCGTGCAGGGCCATGAAGCCTCAAGTGCTCAAATGCTCCAATTTTTATTCCGCAATTCCTTTAAGTCCCAAATTCTTAATTTATTATAAAAGTATCACAAAGAAATATCAAAATAACACACATACTTGAGGTTTTCACAAATATCTAAGCTCGAAAAATACTTGATTTGTAAGTAAAATACTCACTTATCAACCATCAATTAGAAGAAGACATAGATTCGAGCTTCAAGCCCCTCTGCCCCAACTTGATGGTGTAGATCAAATTTCCGCTAAAGATGAAGACTCCCTTGCGGAACTTAACGAAACCTAATGACGGGATTATGGTGCTTTGACCATGCCACTGTCGAGGGAAACCGTTATTTAGCTCTGTTTTTAGCACTGATATGGTACTATACTACTCTTTTGTTTTGTTTTGTTTTGTTTCCAGAAAAGTGAGTTTCAAGTAGTGTCATGGTTGTTGTGTTGTATTAAAGAGTCATTTTAAGCTTACAAAAATTTGGACACGTGATGGATTTCCTTTTTGGCTTGTGAGATTAAACCCGTCAACTATATTTTTGTTGGTGCTCTAATTTTTCTTTCTTCCTTCTTTTTTTTTTTTTTTTTTTCTCTGTCTCCTTTGATAAACCAAATCTCTCTCTCTCCCAACAAATTTTTAAGATGAGAATAACGACTGTTTGGAGTTTGGAGCTTGGGCTAGGTCCTTACTCGCCTTTTTGGCACCTTCCTTAGAGCACTTTATTAAAAAAAAAAAAAAAAAATCCAAAAAATAGAGATCTATCCTAAAAGGTCTATCAAGCACAATTTAAACCGTGATACGGGAGAAAGATCAAAAATAGACGGACTATCCAATACCAACTATCAATATTATTTGAATATCTGTATTTAAATTTAAATATACCTAGAATTATCTTTTAGAGGGTTGTAATTAGTCCTTTTCAACCTCTTAGCAAACCCTAATTACTTTGTGGAGGACATAGTCGCCCCTTGTAATTGATCATTATAGTGAAAGCACCACAGCATCAAAGAGAACATAACAATTCCTTTAAAGGCAACCTCTAAACAATTTTGTCTTCGCTATTTTTTTGCACGTAAATTTACAATCATAATGAGGTTACGAGCAAATTGTTTGCTGTTGGCGACCTTTCACCATCAATAAACTTATTTGTACATTTAAATAACTAAAGAGTGACATTAAAGTATTTTAATGAAATGAGAGCACTTGCTAATTTGTTTTTAATCAAGAATAAAAACTCGGAATTTTAAAAACCTAAGCGATACTTTTTGACCATGCGGAGAAGCCAGGAGGCAATTGGAAGGGCTCGCAGGCACAATTCGAGAAGAAATGCAACTGAAAAAAGAAGGTAAAATGGTAAAATTGGCTGAAAAGAGTTCCAAAAAAATGGAAAAAGGGAAAGTAAAAAAAACCAAACAACTAAAACTAAAAAAAGCCAAACGAGCTTGCCTCCAAATCGGCCTTTTCTGACGGTCGTAACCAATTTTTACCATGCAGTCACGGGCGGTTTTCACTGCCGGTCGGGTGTGATTTTGGTCCCTAGCTTTCGCCAAATTGAACAGTGGCCCGATCTCCAAATCTGTCAAAAACTGCAACATCTGGACTGTTTTTACGCTCAAGCTATGTTTGGTGAGATGTAAAAAAGGGGGGAAGGAAGTAGGAGGAGGGAAAATGATAGAGAAAATGGTGGAGTAAGTTGTTTGGTAAGAGAGGAAAAGAGGAGGAAAAGAAATAAATATTTAAAAAATATTAATATTAAAAAATAATTTTGAGTATAAACCGGCCTTGGCTATAGCCTCTCGTATTTGGTAATGTACTGAGTTTGCCTGACCGTTCTCACCTTTGGTGAGACACGTCAAAAACTCGGCCAGGGCACCATGTTGCTGTTTTAGACTGTGTTTTTGGATTTTTTTATAAGCATATAATTGGATGATGTTGTTCACCTCTTTGAGGAAATCGAAGATTTCGTTGAGATATCCCCTCCTTGCTTGCGGAGTTCATGCCGCATCATCCACTCTACCATGGCAGAGATCTCTTCCTTTATTTTTAGATTAAATAAAGCAGGTCTCCAAGAAGGTTCCTTCATGCCTTTCCTTTTAGTCTTTTGCTTGCCTCTGGAAACCTTCCAGCTCCACTATCTTATTAGCGATTCTTATTGGAGATGAATTTGCAAACATCCCTAAATGGGCCCTAAGGAAACAAAGCATCACTAGCTCTGGCTCAAATAAACGACAGTGTCCTAAAATGAGACATAAGTTCTACTTTTACCCGCCGAGGACGGACAAACAACATACATGTGGAGCTCTCACATGTATCTAGAACGCCTTTTTTTTTTTTTTTTTTTTTTTTTTTTTTTTTTTGGAAATGAACCAAGAAGTATCCGCTTATCCAAGTCATTGACAAGTTAAATGGTGTTCAAAAATCTTGATTCATTCTTATTAAACGGATGGTTAGAAAACTTTGAAATCATTTTGAATCTTTTTTTTTTTCTTTCTTTAAACCTGGTTCCCAAATAATTATTAAAAAGCTAGTTTTTACTTTTTTATCTACTAATTAAAAGTAAAAGCAAAAACTCTGTTTTAGCTTTAATTCAATGAACTCAAATATTGAAGAATGAAATAAGCCGGTTAAAATCATTTGAAAATTTTTAAACAATTTAATTAATTAGAAATCACTTAAAATGTTACTTAAAAAAAATCACTTGAAATATCAAAAAGTTGGATAAAAGATTTGAGTATTAACAATAATAGTGAGGTTGTTAAATTTAGATGACTATCATATGCTAGTAATTGAGGGAACATATAGGACAACATAAATGGGACGTGAACTTTTTCAAAAGATGCCACACCAGGCAGCCAAGGCATCTGCAGAAATTCCACTTTCAAACTTCATCAATGTTCCAGGGGACCTTCTGTAAAATAAAAAAATTAAAAATTAAAAAAAACAAAACAAAACAAAAATCCATTGTCAAAGTTCCAACGACAACTTTTTATAAAAAAAAAATGGGGGGTGTTTGTTTATCATTTCATTTTAAATTAAATTGTACTTTTTTCATTATGGTTTTTGTCTTTTTCTGAAAATTTTTTTTTGTCTTTTCTAAAAAAGTTTTTTGTCTTTTCTGAAAAATTACTATTGAAACTTAAAAATCTTAAACTAAACTCATTCACCAAACACTCCCTGCAAAAATTAACTCCCTGTTTGGATGACTCCAACAGCAACTTTTTACAAAAATGCAAAAACTAACTCCTTGTTTGGATGCACCGGGTCTTTAAAAAAAAGTGAAGGGAAAAAAAATGGTGCTGTCTTTAATATTATTTATCTTAGGGATGCTATTAATGAAATTAATCCTTTTTAAAAAGCTAGCTTTTTAACTGTGCTATGAGCTTAATTTAGCCAAACCAAATCTCCACAAACATAGAAACTCGCCCAACATTAAAAAAACCACACGTGTGAAGCCACACGTGAAAAATCTCTCACACACACACACACACACGCACAAATCTCTACCAAAACCACACGTGTGAAGCCACACGTGAAAAATCACACACACACACACACAATTCTCTACCAAAGCCACACGTGTGAAGCCACACACACACACACACACACACACACACACCCACGCACGCACGCACACACGCACACAAATCTCTACCAACACGGCAACCCAAGCAAAAATCCTCTTTCAGACTTCTCGCCCAAAAAATTTTTTTTTTAGACTTCTCGCCCAATTTTTTTTTTTTTTTTTTGGAAAAGAACCAATAAGTTTCCACAAATCCGACATTTCACTTTCAGGCTTCTCTCTCCCGCAAACCACGCCCCACCCGCACCACCCGCACCACCGCCCCCCCCCCCCCCCCCCCCCCCAAACATAAATACCCCTCCTGCCACTGCTCTTTGCGATCCAAACAAATTACAATCCGAGTTCATAGTTCTTTGACCACTCACTTTTATCTTCTCTTCTCAGCTTTGCATACACCAGGTCTGACGCCATAGTCTAACCTTCCCTTTCCAGTTATAACTACTTGGATTAGATAATTCCAAGTTTTTCAGAAAATGAATGGCGGCTTTGATCTCCGATTTGTTATCCTGATCTTCATAAACCTCCTCAAATCCTTCTCAGAAGCTCTTCCCTGGGACTGGGATGCTTTCAGGATGTTCGATCCGAAACAAACCTCTTGGACCAAGGTCTCTTTCCACGTTCTCCTACTTCTCTTCTTCTCTTCCACTTCCATAACTTTCATTCCCCTCTTTCGTCCTTGGCCCAACTCAGCCCTCATTCGCTTCCGATTCGGCGACTTCTCTCCTCACCTCGCCGTTTCGCATGTGTGTTCGCTTGTATTTCCGCAGGCTCTCTTCTGGTATTTGTATCCTTTTGTACTGATAGTGAACCACTTTCTGGGCTGGTTCAATGTCAAGCTCTTAGCTTTGCCTGTTTGGAATCTCCTCATACGCTCCACTCTTAACCGTCATGAAGAAACAGATGCGGAGAATATTGTGGAGTTGGAGGTGTCCGTGGCTCAAGTCAGCATATCTGTTTCCCCAGAAGACGGTGACTCCGTTGCAGAAGGCTAATCATGAGAACGTCGCTTTAGCCTGCCACTCCTTCCTCTGTTTTGTGCTCTTTTTTCTTTATTGTTTTCACTTTACCCCGTTTTTTTGGTCGTGAGTACAGTCCGACCTTTATGTTTTTGTTGGTGGATATAGGATCTTTGTATTACATTATAGATACCATGTTAGTTAAAATAAATAAATCATGTTGTGTTCTAGCCAAAAAAAAAAAAAAAAAAGTATACCATGGTGCGGTAGTCACAAATAAGACGTGCTGTCCTTCCGACGACTTACTGTGTGGACAAGTCATAAATATATGTTGGTATTTTCTTTTGGGGGACTTTGCTTCTTCCCTTTTTGGTACACATGATTCTATAGATCAATCCAAAAGTAGAGAGAGAAAAAGCCGGAATCTAGTAAATACTTCCCTCGTAGAAATTATTTGATCATCCAATAAACAAATCTATGCAGGTTCTTTTATGTGCTGAAATTTCTTCAATAATATTACCCCAGGAAGGAAGGAAGGAAAAAAAAAAAAAAAAAGGTGATTTGTAGGATGCCACTTAAAAAGCACATCTTTGATTTATTATCTCGGTTATACTAGTTTTAATTTTTTTGGTATCTAATTATATAACATTATCTCCAATGCATTTATACATGTCAATGCTATGTTTATTATAACGTCTTACTTTATCATTTAATGCATTATGTTATTTATAATTCTAATTCTATTTTTTGTCATTAATATCATACTTTACAAGCTGTAAAAATAAACTTTTAGTATTTGTATAAATGAAAAATAAAAAAATATGGTAATAATTATATGAGACAACCCTTGATAAGAATAAAAAGTAAAATTTGACATTGATTTTATATTGTGATAAATTTGTAATAAAGTTTAGCATATGACAAATTTAACATGAAAGATATCACTTCGTTTGAAAAAACTATTTTCATCTAAATGTCAAAATTTATCATTGACATACTAATTTAGCATTGGATTGCAGATACTCTAAATATGATTGGGCAAAAATCAAAGATAGTATTAAAGAAGATATAAAGAGAAATATATTTAAAGTATTAATGCCAGAATTATGTTACTTGGTTTAAAGTCAGATAGCTTGTAGCAAGATCCTTGAGCGCTTTTTTTTTTTCTTTTTTCTTTTTTCTTTTTCCTTGAACGAAGAAGTTTCCGCTAATCCAAGTCATTGACACGTTAGATGGTGTTATAAAATCTTGATTCAATTCTGCCACTGACAAGTCCAATGGTGTGCCAAAATCTCGATCAAATTGTGTCCTAGACAATTTGACAATGTATTCAATTGTGTCAAGATCATAGAGCAAAATTGAAAAACATATAGTATTCACAAAGTGTACATATATATATATATATATATATATTGCCTTTATATCTCTCAGTTATGTCAAAACCTAGACCCATCCCATGTGAACAATAGGAATTAAAATGTAAAGGTAAACAATATCAAGTAATAAGGTTAACAACATGAATTGAAAAAAAAAAAATTAGAAGAATAAGAAAAAGAAAAAAGAATAGAAGACAGAGGAATAGAGAAGATTCAGAAAATCTACTGATTATTTGTTTCAGACCCTTTGAAACAAGATAAACAAAAAATAACTTCTTTCATATTTTTAATCCCTCTCCTTTTTCTTTTTCTTTTTTTTTTTTTTTTTTTTTCATTCATTCTTGTTAAATTGTTAATGACAATATGAAAAGTATCAGAATTGATTTCTCTTCTCCCTTCCCTCTATTGAAAGGAAAAATAAAATAAAAAAAGAATAAATATTAGCGTTAACCATCTATTTTACTAACCAGTAACTGTTAACTACGTATTTAACTAACCAATAAGTATATGGGGGGGAAAAAGATGAAGATCAAAACTTTAATGCACATATTTACAAATCTATGCAAAATTGCAAATGCGCAGCGCTTTGAGGCTTTGACGCTTTGACTAGGAAATGCAAGTAAAATCAGGTCCCCATTTCAGAGAATAAGACAAGGTCGATTCTAGAATTTCGGATGTACCGAGTACTGACCTTAATTAGCAAACATACACTCTTTGTAGTTGTCCTTCTGTTAAAAATTCAAGGAGCTTTACACCCCCATCGTTGTCGAAGTTCCACCCGCTGTAGTCTTTGTTAAAAATTTTTTTCTTTTAATTTTATCTCAAAAATTTTATAGTTTTTATTTTATTTTATTTTGCACCCTTCAAAAATTAAAGTTCTCATATAATCTTCATTAAGCTAATTCTAACCCAAAAATTTTATGGTTTTCTGCCATACTTTCACTAAAAATTAAAAATTCTTACGCATGCTCTTTAATTTTTATACTTTGAAATTATTTTTATTTATTAAAATAAACGTATACTTACACTGAAATTTATGTCTGACTTCCTACATATATATAGTGATCTGTTTTTCTTAACTACGTACGAAAAATGATTCTTCAGAGGAAACAAATGCGTTTGGGTGGGTCCGAATATTTATTCTAATATTATCACGAGTACAATTCACATCACGTATGACCTTTATCAAAAATAGTATAAGGCAGAATCCACCACAGAAAATCCATGATTTTCCTCGATCAACATTTTTTATGTTGTTGAAGTTCCATCAGCATCCTTTGGCAAAAAATTCAGGGTTAATTTTCAATTTGACTCCAAATAATAAGCTTTGTCTCATTTTGCTACATACGATATACAATATAATTAAAATCCCTCTTAAATTTATCATAAACGGTAACTTTGATACTTTTGTCATTATAAAATTGATTTTTAAATACTTTTTATCATACATATGTGTCAGTTTACCAACACGTGATTAAAATCATAAAAAAAAAAAAAAAATTATCGATTACTAACCAAACATATGACATACAGCCACAGGTGATTAACGTCGTTAAAAATTGACTTTTTAAAGAAGGAAATATCAAAATTGCAATAAATGATAAGATGAATGACAAGTTTTGTTATGTTTTAAATTATTGGGTCCAAAGTTAGACAATCTCTACTTTTTAAGGACCAAAAATTCAAGGAGCTTTTCTGATACATCACCGATTTCCATAATTCCATCCGGTCTTGTCAAAGTTCCACCAAAAACTTTAATTGAGATTTTCCACTACATTTTACCCATTTCCGCTACATTGCCCATTTTCAACCACCGTTGTCGTAGTTCCAGCGGCAACCTTTTGGCCAAAAAAATTTTTTTTTTATAATTTTGATAAACTGAAAAAGCTTTTATGCTACTAGCTTGTTCTTGTTTGGTATCAAGGTTCAACTCAATCCAAACTCAAAAAATTCAATTCTTTTTGGTCCCTTTTTTTTTTTTTTTTTTTTTAAATTAACCTAGTTTCACTATTTATAGTTTTTGTAACTTAAATTTTAAAAATTCATAACTTTACATAAGTCTAAATGGGATGAATTTTTTTTTTAAATTACATAGATTTTAAAGTGAATGAAACAAGCTCCATAATGATATTTTCTCCAAACATATTTTAAATTTTTATATTTTTTAATTTTGACAGTTCAAATGTCTCGTTAATGGCACGTTAAATTCAATTCAACTCAACTCAATTCTAACGTAAAAAATTCAGTTTCACAACAAGAGACCTATATTGTATTGTTCTTGGTATTTAGAATGAGAAGTACCAGTAGCTTCGTCAACGTCATGAGAACCATAAGCCAGTTTGATCTAAGATACGCCATCCCTATTTTCACAAACTTGCTCAAATCTGAATCCAAAGCTCTTTTCACCACTTATAATCCCCACCAAACAACATGGACCAAGCTCTGTTTCATCTTTTTCATGTTTCTATTTTCTAGCACTTCAATGAACGTCCCCTTGACACCTCCTTCGCCAAATAATATCACTTTCATTTGCTTCCAATTCGGCAACTTCTCACCGCCTCACCTCGCTCTTTCACTTGTCGCCTCTCTCGTCCTTCCCAGGGCCCTTTTCTGGTACTCTTATCATGCAATCTTAATCTTTGCCCTCTGCTTTTCTTCATTACTCTCCCTGCAGCTTAGGCGCTTTTCTAATTGGGTCAAAAACAAGCTCAGAATTTTACCAGCGTGTAACCTCCACATAAATTACACTCCTACTCATGAACATTATTACAATCAACTAGAAGAAGAGATAGATATGGAGGCTGATCAGGCTCCTCTGCCCCAACTTGGTAGCATTGATCAAATTTCCCCAGAAGATAGCGACTCCTTTGTGGAATCTACCCAATGTTGCTTTGATCTGCCACTGCCAAGGGAAATCATTAGTTAGCTCTGTTTTTAGCTTCTTTTTTACTTTTTTTTTTATTTTTTTTGAACTAGGGACGTGGATTCGATGTCTATATTTTTAGCCTATATTTGATGAATGAGTTTAATTCAAACTAAACTCAACTCAAATTCTTCATCTTAATTTTTATCTTTTTCTTAATAGTCAACAAAATTTATAACTACTTTTTAAAAAATCAACTTAACTCAAATTTAAAATATTTTATTTTATTTCAAACTCAACTCAAACACCAAACAAAGTATAATAACTGCATTACTGCTATGCTATACGTTGTTTTTAGCCTTTTCTTTTTCTTTTTTAAGTAAGACTGCTCTGTTTTTAGGTTGGACCTTCACAATTGCTGTTGCTACCTTATGTTATACTTGGTTATTGTTTTTTCTTCTTTTTTTTCCCCCTTTACGAGTAAAGTGACTATAAGTTTCAGATAGTTTTCAAGGTAGTGGATATTATGGGTCGTCCTACAGAATTGTTTTGTTATGTTCCGAATTCAAGGTAGTGGATATTACATAGGATTGTTTTCTTATGTTACGAATTCAAGGTAGTGGATATTGTAGGTCGTCCTATAGAATTGTTTTGTTATGTTACGAATTATTATAGGATAAAAAAGTCGGATGCGGTGTAATTCCCTTTTCCGCTTGTGAGAATATATTTGCATTTTGTCGGTCTTTTTTTTTTTTTTTTTTTCCCTCCTCTCTCTCTCCTCAGCCAGACTATTGGATGAACCAATTATGAGATTTTGTTTAGATGACGAATTTAAATTTAACCTCCGTTTTGATCATTAAACTCACAACTCAAATTTTTTAGAATGTTTTTTATTAGAAAATTTTAAATTTATTATTTTAATTATGAATTTTAGACATATGATACACACAGCAGCTTAAGTCTTTCTGTTACGTTCCTCAAAAGAGCACTTTTGTTTGATCCAAAAATAAAAAGCATAGATAGTCATAAAAGTAAAAGTTCTGTCAAATATTGAAGCCAATGTTTTTTTTTAAGTGTTATTAAGAATTGAGATCTTTAATTTTTGATTTCTTAAATGTCATGCTGCTTAATATATGTTTGGCATAACTTTGCAGAAACTACTTTTGACTCCCTGAATCCAAAAATTATTTTTAAAAGTGTTCGAATAATTTGTCGGAATAGTTTATTGTCAAAGCCATAAATTGTGGCTTCCGAAAAAATATTCTTTAGAATAGATTTTAAAATTAGTTTCATAATTTAAGGTAGACATGTTAATTGTTACAAAATTTTGAACTCATTTTGAATCTTTTTTTTTTTTTTTCCGTTCTTTCTTTCTTTAAATTTGGTTCCCAAATAATTATTAAAAAAATATAGTTTTTACTTTTTTTATCTACTAATTAAAAGCAAAAGCAAACACTATGTTTTACGTTTAATTCAAGGAACTCAAATATAAAAGAATGAAACGAGTCGGGTAAAAGCATTTGAAAATTTTTAAACAATTTAATTAATTAGAAATCACTTGAAATATTACTTTAACAAAAAATCACTTGAAACATTAAAAATTAGATAAAAGATTTGATTATTTTTTATTTGATTATTAAAAATAATGGTGAAGTTGTTAAATTTAGATGGCTATCAGAAGCAACTAATTGAGGGTACATGTGGGACAAAATAAATGGGACGAAAATTTAAACTTTTTCACAAGCAGCCAAAGACATTTGCAGAAATTTCATTTTCAAACGTCATCAAAGTTCCACGGGACCTTCTGTAACCAAAAAAACAAAAAAACAAAAATCCATTGGACGTTTTGCAAAAAAATTTCTCTCCATCTCGGTCAAGATACCGACATTTGCAACTTGTCACTCCAGCACTGTCAAGGCACCGATAAGGCCCTGTTTAACCTCCGCATCATAAATGAAGCCATATTTCTGTTCTCCTTCACACACCCCTTACAAAGAGACCCCATCTTTTTTCATTGCCTTCGTCGTTGCAATGGGCTACTTCGATCTGAGATACGCCCTCCCTCTTCTCATTAACTTTCTCAATTCCCAATCTTCCGAATCTCTTCCCCTGTATTCGGACTTATTATTATCAAACCCAACGCCTAATTGGACCAGACTCTCCTTCCTCTTTGTCATGCTTCTCCTATTCTCTTCCACTTCCATGAACATCCCCATAACTCTTCCTTCGCCAAGTAACACCACTCTCATTCGCTTTCAGTTCGGCAACTTCTCGCCCCACCTTACTCTTTCACTCGTCGCCTCTCTCGTCCTCCCCAGAGCTCTGTTCTGGTATGCGTATCCTGCCATCTTAATCTCTTCCTTTTGCTTTTCTTCAATGCTCTTGTTGCTCAGGCGCTTCTTTGGTTGGCTCAACAACAAGCTCTCTGCTTTACCTGTTTGGAACCTCCACATAAGTTCCACTCTTACTCATGATCATGATCGCCATCGATTTGAAGCAGATATAGATGTCGAGCTTCAAGCTCCTCTGCCCCAAGTCGGCGACTCCGATGTTGAAGCTCATGGCGAGATTATGGTGCTTTGACCTGCTTTTGTACTTGCTCTGTTTTTAGCTTTGGACCTTTCTATTGTAGCTATGTAATAATTTATGTGTTGTTATTATTATTATTATTATTATTATTATTGTTATTATTTTGGATTATTCTCGTTTGTAATCCTAAACTTTTAACGTCATTTTTAGTTTCCCTCCTGAATTTTGAAAACTATTATTACCTTTTTCTCTAAATTTTGAATAATTCTCACTTGACTCTTTTCATTAAAATTTCCATTAAAAATAGGCAGAAAAAAAGGAATTTATATGAAATGATACAGTTTTTTTTAATTGTTAAATATTATAGACTAAGGGTTTATTAAGACTAATTCCCTTTTTTCTTGTTTGTTTTTCATCAAAATTGGAATTAATTCAGAGTTCACTATAGAAAATTAGAGTTTTTAAAGTTCAGTTGGTAAGTATAAACAATGATAAATTTTAAGGGATATAGTTGAGATTATGGATGTTCCTTTTTTCCTTTATTGAGAAAATTGATCACATTAATTTCAAATAGTTTTAGGGTAGTTGATGTTATGTTTCCCCAATGGTATGATTTTGTTATTTTAAGGGCATTTTTAGGTACAGAGTTTCAACTATAATTATTTTATTTAAATTTATAGATTTTTTTTTTTTGAATTTGTGAGAAAAATTTAGTGGCAAAAGGTTTGAACTAAAACTTCCAGATTCAAAATCATTTGTCCAACAGGCCTTGAGAGTTTGTCATGACCCGAAACCGGGGTAATGACTTGGAGGGGTTTAATTAAAAATAATTTTATAATTAAAATCTTTAGATAACTAAAACACATAATATTCCGAAATTCACTTACATTTTTAACAAAATATTCTGTTTTGACAAAGATTTATTTTATGAGTTGTCTTATACTGTAATTTGCTAAAAATAGTACTTTGTCGATTTTGAATAACTTGTAACAATGAATCCGTTTAGTTTCAACATAGAGATTTAATCCACTGAAACACTTTTGTTATTTTTGTTGATCTTTAATTCCATATTCTCCAGTTGCTTGTTTGGGATGTGAAACTTACAATTGAGTCATAAATCAAATATCGGATTCAAATTGGAGAACAAAACATATGAAGGATTCACGACGTCTTGTCTCAATTACTATTGAATTTTTCTCTATCTAAATTTCCTTTTCATATTTTATCTATTCTCTTTATTGCAAAAATCAATAAAAAAATATCTTCACTTTTTATTATTTTCTTTTCATGCCTTTTTAACATTTATTTCCACTAATATTGATTGTTTTTGTTCTAGCCTCCCTGTAGATAAGACCGACCAATCTGTACTACAATCAATTACTTTACGAGTGCACCTTTGAGCTTTAATCACAAATCAGTCTCAAATGGATAGAATTTAATAGGAGTTGTTTGTTAATGTTTTAAAGTTTAAGGGATGTTTTTGTAAACATTTAATGTTTATGGGCCAATTTTTTAAGTCCATGGGCAAGCTTGAAGAGCGACCAAGTTTGGGGGTAAAAAATCTCTCCATAAAAAATTGTATGAGCAAACTGCATAGGATGAAATATGAAAATATTGATATCTTTTGAAATTGTGCGAGAAAATTTTTTATTTTTTAGTTTGGTTTTTCCCCCCTCAGTACTGAGGTGTAAAAACATGACTTCACAAGCCATTTCAGTTGCGTATGTATTTCATGATCGGATCAAGGTCCCATCAGTGCAAATACACGACAATGTATAAACCGAGTACGTAATCTAAAGAAATGCGACGAGGTTAACAAAAAAAACAACAGGAATACGACAGGAGCTTTTGAAAAGAGGACTACTTAAAGAGGCGGCATTACAAGTTACAACCATATCTAACACATCAGTTTAGTAAAACGACAATCATTAGATCAAATAAACGACAATGCTAACAAAGCACTACAGAGTCAAAAGAAATGACAGATTTAAAATAACGACAAATTGAATTAGAAACGATAAAAAGTTCTAAAACAACAAAAGCTTAAGAAAAGACTACATTAGAAAACTCCCGAAAACAATTCGTTTAGGGGGGTTTGGGGGTGTGGTTGGGGGAAGTACAACAATCAAAAGCACAAATTGATTGGTCTATGAACGACACAAACTTTAGAACCAACAAATTTAACAAAAATCTCTGAAGACGATAGCAAATTAATAAACGACCATGAACGATAAGCTAACACCCCTTCGAGGAAAATGGAGATCTGCCTAACGACAGTTATTAAAATGTAAAATAGAAGAAATGACAATGTATTGGAAAACACCGGGAACTATTTTTTTTTTTAAATGATTTTAGTTTGTCCCCAAGTAATATTAGATTATTTTTGTATCTTTATGCCATAAGAACCTTTGATTCTTTTTTCCCTCCCAATTTCTTTATCTACTTTTCTTTCTAACTTTTTATTAAAACTTTTGTTTGTAATTTTGAAGAGATATGTTAAGTTTAAAATTATCAAAATTAGAATATCGATGCATGCAGTTTTTAATTTATTGACAAAATGATTCACCTTTAAAGGGAAAAATTACTGTGTAAAATAATAGAAGTGAAACTTTATTTTTAGTCAAAAATTTACAAACAACTTACAATAGATCACGAGTCAAAAACTTTTTTTTGTATTATAAGACTAACATTTGAGAAAAGTTCAAGAGAAAATTTTACAATGTTTTCAAAATATAAAAAACAATAAGTAACAATATATATATATATATTTTTAACATAGAGTGGATTATTCAAATTCTGCTCCTTTTAATAGAATCAAGTATGATATTACTATTAGTCTATGCTTGAAATCACATATAATTATTATTATATGTTAGTAGGCGGGAAAAAAAATAACATAAAAATTTTTTAAAGTAGAAAATATTAAACTTTTTATTCATATAAAGTTATTGTTTTAATTTAAAAACTTTATCCTTGTATGTGTCTTTATTAAGACAGATCTCCGAATCTGTAATTGCATCAAAACCTTAGAACAGTTTTTTTTGCTCGAAACCTTAGACCATCCTTTATACCAATCCTTTTTTTGTTACATCTATATCTATAATCTGTAACTTATTATAGAAGTGTGAATGAATTTTGTACTTCAACCACCCATTTCCAGTACTCTAATGGTTCAAATTTATTGACACACGTTCTATTTTATTTACAATGGCTTAGATTTAATCACATTAAAAAAAATTTTTTCTTACACATTTCAAAATTCAAATATTACAGCTCATATATCTCCTTTTTTTAATTGTTGTAATTCAACCAAAAGTACAAATGCCACTAAGAGCAAGGGACAACAAGTAAAGAACTTAAGCTTTCAACAATGTCACCCAAGCATTAAAAAAACGACATCAAGTAGTCTTGCATCAACTGAAAACGTCAAGCATTTGGAAAACGACAATACTCACTAACAACATCAACCTACGAAATGCTTGAAAAAGAATAAAGTTTTAAAAAGAGAAAAGCAATTTATGCATGAAATCGGTTGAAAATTGACACTAAATGACAATCTAAAACAACTAAAATGAGTTTGGAAAAGAGAGAGAGAGAGAGAGAGAGTGAAGTCAATTCCATTTGGTTCTTATATATTTTTTTAATAACATTACAACGGATATTTAAAAAAAAAAAAAAAAAAGTAACCTATTGGTAGGTCTCTATTTTTAATCATCAATTCTTTTATTTATTTTTTGTTTCAGTTTTTTGTTTTGCTATATTTCTTATGAATATTTTTATTCCCTAATTTGTCTTTATAAGCAATTATTTTCTCAAATATATCCTTACGTCAACATTTTTATGTAGTCCTTTTTCAAACAATATATTTGTTTTTCAAATATGTGCCTAATTTTTTTTTTTTTGAAAGAACAAAACTAAAGTCTAAAAACTTTCCTCTTCTTTCTCTTCTTTTCTTTCTCTAACACGTGAGAGTTAGGGTTTTTCAATCGTTTTCTTCTCTTGGTGTCGGATTCCAATTGTAGTCTTTCGACTGTCTCTAGTTTCTCGAGCCAAGGGATGGATGTGAGAATCATATGGTAAGAGTTTTGAAAGAGACGAGCCCATAGGAGGAGGTTCGGCGTTGCGGGAAGGAGCAAAACGGAGAGGTCATGCAGTGGCTAATTAGCTTCAACAACCCAGTTTCTCTCGATAACGTGGATGTTCTTTTCTATAATGACTCTTTGTATGTGATTGTTTTTTTTTTTTTTTTTTTTTTTGTTTTTTGTTTTTTGGTTTGTAGTTTTGTGTGTAATATTGATGATGTCTTCACCGGCTTTTATCTGGATGTTGCATTTTAGTTTGTTAATTCTAACAATAGAGGTGGTCTCCCCATATTCTGCATTGATTGTTTGTATGCTAGATCTGAGCCTTAGTATTGTTTTGGGCCCGCTAGAATTGCTTCTATGTGGAGTTAGTGGTGACCTTAGTGCTATTGAGTATTGGCCGCCGATGAATCTAGATATTCCATCAATTATCGAGGTTTTGTTAAAAAGAGCTTTACATGTGCTCGATTTCAGTGTGCTAAGATATGTACTCGTTATCGGGTCTCAAGCATACATCTTTCCCTTTAAGCGTCATCATAATTTACTGATGGATCTATTTTTATTAAAGGGTTTTGTCTCATATAGTACATGGTCATTTTGTGTCTTTGTATCTCCTTATTAAATGTAATGAAATTTCTGTTTTAAAAAAATACTTTTAAAAAAATTTATATATTATATTTTTGGTTAAATTTTTTTTTATTTGCCTTTAAAATATTTCCACTAAAATACATCGCTACTCAAACATTTTTAACCATAAAACTTGAATTCTTAAATAAGGCCAAATGAATAAGTTTTTTCCCTAACTAATTGCCACTTATACTTTGTTTCTCAAATAGTAAAGCACTTACTTTTGGATTGGAATCTTTAGAGTTATGATTTCAACTTGTTAATTTATGTACTCTATAGTACTGTACATCAATAACTAAATAGAATCAAAGATGCATTTATTTTTTCAATGTTTTTTTTTTTGGTTTAACCATCATCATATAAAACATAAGATATATTTATTTTTTCAATGTATAAATGAAAGATGCATTTATTGATTTTTGTCAAACGATCATGTATATATATATATATTTCTGAACTTTTTATTAATTCGTATTAATGTATTTTCAAAAAAAAAAAAAACTTAATTATTTTAGTTATAAAATAATTATAAGATGGCATTTGTCCATATTTGTATTTTATACTTATATATTAAAAAACACTATGCATGCAAACTTGAATAAAATTATATGAAAGGATTAATAATATTATTTTTTACCAAGGGGAACGTTCCTCCCAAATAATATATGTATATATGACTATATTCCTTTGATCTTTTGCACTATAAAATCAAATATATGTATACACACATATGATTGTGTCTATATACAGATAGATATGGTTTTGTCAATAAGAACCAACGAGTCCGATCTTCCCGTCCACTCCACCGTCTATGTACTTCTTTGACTTCGACAACAACCTCCCAAAATTTGAGAAAATGAAGGGCTTTGATCTCCGATTCATCATACCGATCATCATAAACGTCCTCAAATCCCAATCAGAAGCTCTTCCATGGGACTGGGATGCTTTTAGCATGTTAAACAAACGTATGAATTCTTTCCTAGACAAAAAAAAAAAAATATACACACAGACGGACACAAACAAACGTTTGAAGCCAAGCCACACAGGTGAAGTCATTTTTAAGAGCTTAAGCTTTTAGCTTTGAGCGTAATTGAGCCATGCCAAATCTACACGTGGATAATAAGTAGTCACAAGGGTATTGTCAACACATATGTTTGTAGCCAAGCCAAACCATACACGTGAAGTCATTTTTAAAAGCATAAGCTTTTAGCTGTGCTGTGAGCTTAATTGAGCCAAGCCAAATCTCCACATAGCTAATAGGCAGTCACGAAGGTATTGTCAACACAAATGTATGAATTCTTTCCTTTTGAAAAAGAAAAAAAATACACACACACACACACAAACGTCTGAAGCCAAGCCACACAGGTGAAGTCATTTTTAAAAGCTTAAGCTTTTAGCTTGGAGCTTAATTGAGCCACGCCAAATCTACACATGGATAATAAGTAGTCACAAGGGTATTGTCAACACAAATGTTTGTAGCCAAGCCAAGCCAAGCCACACATATGTAGTCATTTTTAAAAGCTTAAGCTTTTTAGCTGACTTTTGAACTTAATTGAGCCAAGCCAAATCTCCACAAACACGGAAACTCGCCCAACATTTCTCTTTCAGGCTTCTCGCGCCCTCCCCAGCCCATAAATACCCATCCTGCCACTGCTCTTTCCGAACCAAACAAATTACAAACCCAGTTCATAGTTCTTTGACCCCTCTCTTTTATCTTCTCTTCTCAGCTTTGCATACACCGGGTCTGATACCATAGTCTAACCTCCCCTTTCCAGTTATAACTACTTGTATTAGATATTCCAAGTTTTTCAGAAAATGAGTGGCGGCTTTGATCTTCGATTCGTTGTCCTGATATTCATAAACCTCCTCAAATCCTTCTCAGAAGCTCTTCCCTGGGACTGGGATGCTTTCAGGATGTTTGATCCCAAACAAACCTCTTGGACTAAGGTCTCTTTCCATGCTCTCCAACTTCTCTTCTTCTCTTCCACTTCCATAACTTTCATCCCCCTCTTTCGTCCTTGGCCCAACTCAGCCCTCATTCGCTTCCGATTCGGCGACTTCTCTCCTCACATCGCCGTTTCGCATGTGTGTTCGCTTGTGTTTCCGCAGGCTCTCTTCTGGTATATGTGTCCTGCTATACTGGTAGTGCACCACTTTCTGGGCTGGTTCAATGTCAAGCTCTCTGCTTTACCTGTTTGGAATCTCCACATACGCTCCAGTTTTACCAGTCATGAAGAAACAGATGCAGAGAATATTGAAGAGTCGCCAGTGCCCGTGGCTCAAGTCAGCATATCCGTTTCCCCAGGAGACGGTGACTCCGTTGCAGAAGGCTAATCATGAGACCGTCACTTTCGCCTGCCACTCCTTCCTCTGTTTTGTGCTCTTCTTTCTTTATTGTTTTCACTTTACTCTGTTTGTGTTTTTTGTTTGCCTTTTTTTTTTTGGTTGTGAGTACAGTTAGACCTTCCTATTTTTGTGGGTGGAAACAGGATCTTTGTATTACACTATAGGTACCATGTTAGTTATAATAATAAGTATACCATGCTGTGGTAGTCCCAAATAAGACGTGATGTAATTCCGACGACTTATGGTGTGGACAAGTCATACATATATGTTGGTGTTTTCTTCTGGAGGGCTTTTGCTTCTTCCCTTTATGGTATATGTTTCTATAGATCAATCCAAAAGTGGAGAGGAACAAGTCGGAATCTAATAAATGCTTTCCTCGTGAGAAATTATTTGATTACCCAATACACAAATCTATAAAGGTTCTTTTACGTGCTGAAATTTCTTCTACAATATTATCCCAGGAAAAAAAAAAAAGATGATCTGTAGGATGCCCCTTAAAAAGCATAGCTTTGAGTTATAATCTCAATTATAATAATTTTAATTTTTTTGGTATCTAATCATATAACAAATTCAATGCATTTATATATGTTGATATTGTATTTATTACAAAATAATTTTTAAAATAATATTATCTTACTTTATGCTTTAATACATTATTTTATTTTTACTTTTTATCATTATTATTATTCAGGTAAACAATCTAAACAATTAGGTGATAAGTTATTCGGTTCATTTTCTTCACTACAAATTAATTATATATTTTCAGTTACTTAATTTAGGAGATTGACCAATAAGTTTTGATGGCTTCATCTATGCAACTTGGGAGGGCTCTTATCATTATTTATGTTGGTATAAGCCAATAATAATTGTGATACACAAGTATCACTAAAAGATTTTAATAGAAAAATAATAGTAACACTAACACCAATCTTAATTTTTGAGTATCAATTCATGTGGTAAGTGAATTGTCATTATTTAATTGATAAGTGTTTAAAAGAATTGTCACATTAACTGATTGTGCTATTAATAAAAAGATGATAACTTGTTATCAAGTAAATTAATACTTAAAAATTGATATTAAAGTTGATATCCTTAACATTAGTTATTTTAATAAGCAGTGGCGGTGTATAATCTGGAATGAGATTAGTGATTGTTTGTTAGCTTTCGATTATGCAGTTGTTAGAATATAGTTAGAAAGTTTACACGTGTATAGCTGCTAGTGGTCAGATTTAGATGAGCTAATGCTTAGACCATAATGATATTATCTCCATTTTATTAATCAATTCATTCAATAATAGATTCATTAATTCATTTTCCTCCGAGTTCTTTGTAGCACTCTTTTTCTAGTCTATTTCTTGTTTCCTCACACATTTGGGCACACTTCGTCAAGAGGATATAATATAATCGTGGAAATCTATTAATTTAATTTATGATATCTTGGTTAAGTAGTTAGGAAAAGGTTTCATCATTAAGTATGTACAAGATAGAAACTGTAGCTGTGACAGGTTAAATCATTAGATAGGTTTTTAACAAATAAAGTGCAACACATGAAAAAATTTATATTTCAAGAAATTGTTTATTTGTTTAAACTTGAGAATACTTGGAAGGTAGGGGTTTTTAACTTTAGACTTCCATAGATCTATTTTATAAAGTTATGACCGTATTTTTTGGAGTTTATTTTACACCCTATTTTATATTATTTTACGAGATATAATGTTATGCACCTTATTTGCTCGTAGCTACCTTCTTTAAATTGTTATTGGAATTTTAAAGTTCTAGTATTTAGAACCTTGTCATTGAAAGATTATGTTTAATCATTAGATTTTAGATGGTTAAACATATAGATTTTTGAAAAGTGATACAGGTCGTAGAGATAAGATTTCTTTTTTCTTTTTCTTTTTCCTTTTTTTTTCCCCTTGGTCAACATTTGTCATCGCTTATGACCTCCCTTAAAAAAGCTTAACTAATAATAATAATAATAATAATAAGGGACAAGCCAAAGCGTGTCAAGTGCCATTATCATTTTAGCCCAAAAAACAAAGTGCCATTGTCATCGTCACTACTCTTGCACTTGGATTTTTTTAATCCTTAAAGACCGCTTAAACTGCAACACTGCAGACCATGCGTTGCGGAACGTGGAAGGGAAAAATAATAATTAAAAAAAGGTGAAACGATGCGCAAATCCACCCTATGTGTTGAATATTTTCTAACGCATGGTACGTGATTGTTAACAAGCAATAAATTAGTAATGAGAAAAAGTATCATTTAATGAAGCTATTGAAGTATGTTGAACTCTAATTTTGTTTGAATAAATGGAAGAGGAATCGTTTTGAAGGAAAATAAATTAAACTAGGATAAACAAAAATTAAAATAAAACAAACGTAATATAAATTTGAAGAAAATTCAATTAATTAAAACTATAGGTTTCTGATTTCACCATTACTACTCTGTATTGATCCTTCAATCTCAAAAGCCATGATTTATTCTCCTAGTTGATAGTCAAGAATCCCTAATTTATTCATTAGTCCCTCCCAAGATGTAATAAATATATCTATCTTTAGAGGCTAACTCATTATATTCCTATGTGAATTACAACCAATAAGAATACAATAAGGTCTATGGTTCTCATATAAAGATTACACTAGTCGTGAAGGTATATTCCTATCATACGTACAATATATGGCATTCAACACAATGAACTAGACACAATGATTTCATTATGATTAACAAATCAACTAAATAATGGCTAATTGTTTAGAAGTATCAAGAAAAGTGAAAAACAATCAACCAGCAAAATAAATAATCAACTGAATTGAAATAATAAATCAAGATATCATAGTTAGGCTAGGTCGGAATCCTTAAAAAGAAAATAAATTCATAAATAAAATAAAAATCTATAAAATAAATGTTCAAGCATTTTTAAACTACATGTAGTTTTAGAATTGTGTGTTTGAGGGGGAAAAAACTATTTGTAGTAAAAAAAGCGTAAAAACCTAAAATATGTTCAGAAAAAAAAAATCAACAGAGATCTTGTTTCTTTTTTTTTTTTTCCAGAAATTCTATGTAGTTTTAAAAAAATCATATTATTTGAATTTTTGATTAATTTTTAAATTGAGTTTATAGATATTTATATCTGGGAATAGTAAAACCTAATTTCTAATTAAAGAAAAAGGTTAGAAAAAAAAAATCTGAAAAACAGATGCAAACTATAGCCTCCTGTCCATAGTGACCGGTTGCCTGTGGACATATATATTTATATGTCCGGTTGCCTGTGGACATATATATTTATATGTGTGAATAGTAAAACCTAATTTCTAATTAAAGAAAAAGGCTAAAAAAAAAAAATCTGAAAAACAGATGCAAACCATAGCCTCCTATCCATAGTGACCGGTTGCTTGTGGACAAAGGACATATATGTGATTGGTGGGTGGATATATTTGATCGGTGGATATTTGCCTTTTGGACATAATTGCCATAATTTTAATTCATTAATAAAGAAGAGTAATACCAAACAAGATAAACAAAAAATAACTTCTTTCATATTTTTAATCCCTCTTGATTTTTTTTCATTCATTCTTAATAAACGGATTTTTAATGACAATATGAAGAGTACCAAAATTGATTTCTCTTCTCCCTTCACTCTATTGAAAGGGGGAAAAAAAACAGGGAAACAAAACAAAACCAAAAAGAAGAAATATTAACGTTAGCTATGTAATTAACTAACCAATAAGCACTACCTAAGGGGGAAAAAAAAAAGAAAAAGAGAAAAAAAGAAGGTCAAAACTTTAACGCCCATATTTGCAAACCTAACAAAATTGCAAATGGCACTCAACGCTTTGACTAGGAAATGCAAGAAAAGTCAGGTCCCTGTTTCAGAGAATAAGGCAAGGTCGTGAATTCTTAAATTTTGGAAGTACCGACCTTAATTTGCAAACGTACACTCTTTGTCGTTGTCCTTTTGTGAAAAATTCAAGAAGTTTTTAACCCATTGTTGTCAAAGTTCCCCCCCCCCCCCCCGCTGTCGTCTTAATTGAAATTTTGTTTTCTTTTAATTTTATCTCAAAAAATTTATTGTTTTTCACATTACACCTATCAAAAATTAAAAATTCTCATATAATCTTCACCAAAAGCAATTTTAACCCAAACATTTGATGGGTTTTCTGCTTTATTCTCAATAAAAATTAAAAATTCTCATATATATCCTTTAATTTTTATACTTTCAAATTATTTATATTTATTTTAAAAAAATCAAGGTATACTTACACTGAAATTTATGTCTTACTTTCTAGATATACACATACAGTGTTCCGTTTTTCTTCACTTTGTAAGAAAAATGATTCTTCAAAGAAAACAAATGTGTTTGGCTGGGTCCTAATTATATACATATACTAAAAGGAAAGGTCTTTTACTGTTCTTTGAACAGTGATGAACAGTAAATTTTCGGTTTTTTTTTATTTTTCGCGTTATAGCTACAGTAATGAACAGTCCCGCACAGTAAAACAGTGCAAAACAGTAAAATGACGCTCTTGCCTCTCTGTTTCTTCTTCTTTTTTGTCATGAACAGTGAAATGCCCATTTTACCCCTAATTAACCCCCTGCCAGCCTGCCACCTGCCCTGCGCGTCACTGTTCAATGAACAGTGATTTCACTGTTCATGAACAGTGATTCACTGTTCATTGAACAGTTTATTTTTTTTTTTTTTTTTTTTTTTTTTTTCGGTTTGCTGTCTTCTTCTTTTTTTTTTTTTTTTTCTTCTTCTTCTTTTCGTTTGCTGTCTTCTTGCTGCTACCTTTTCTGCTTTTTTTTTTTTTATTTCTTCTTCTTCTTTTCGTTTGCTTGCTGCTACCTTTTCCCTTTTTTTTTTTTTTTTTTTCCTTCGTTGGCTGCTCTTTTTTTTTTTTTCTTTGTTGCTTTTTTTTTTTTTGCTTTCTTTTGCTGCTACCTTTTCTTCTTTTTTTTTTTTTTTTTTTTCCGTTGGCTGCTCTTTTTTTTTTTTTACATGTGTTGTTTTTTTTTTTTACTTTTTTTTTTTAAGGTTTGCTGATTTTTTTTTTTTTTTACTTTTGTTATTGTTGTTGTATTTTTTTTTTACTTTTGCTATTATTGTTTTTTTTTTTAACTTTTGGTACTTTGTTACATTTTTTTTTTACTTTTGCTGTTTTGCTTTATTGTTTAATAAATAGTTTTCTTTTTACTTTTATTGCTTTTCTACATATTTTTTTTAATTTTTACTATTTTGCTACAGTAAAAAAATGTAATATTTCATTGTTTAATACACAGTAATTTTTGTTTTTGTTTTTTTTATTTTTGTTACTTTTGCTGTACGGTTTTTTTTCCTACAGTAATACACAGTAACTGCTTTTCTTATATTAAACTGTCAATTTTGTCCCTATCCTATGTACTGATTTTGGCTTATCTACAGTGGAATGACAGATTTGTTCTCACATATTTTACCTTTTTTTTCGTGAAACTTTAAACCTTAGATTCTGATCTATTGTTGTATTGTGTTTTATCTCACTTTTATCTTTTTTTTTAAACAATTTTTTTACTTTAAATTTTTTATCTTTATTTCGGATTTTTTTTGTTTCTTTTGTTCTATTTTTTAAAGATCCATTTTTTTAAGGATTCTGCATGCAATTTTTTTTTCTTTTTTATTTGTTTTGTTTTATATTTTAAAAATCATTTTTTTTTTAGTTTTTGCATGTATATAACCTGATAAATTTTTTTTTATTTTTTTTAAAACAGCAAAAAAAGAAGAAATTGAGTTATATATTTTATTTTATTATAATGTTTATGTTAGCGTTAGTTTTTTTCGATTCTTTTGAGTTTAAAGATTTTTTTAATTTTTTTTTGTTTTCTGCTTTATTTTTCGTTAAATGATTATAACTACAGAAGATTTTTTTTTTTCTTTTTTACTTTTGTTTTCATTTTTATTATTGTTAGTTCTATTGTTATTTTGATTTTGCATCTTTATTATTGGGAGAGATATTGAGAAAAATTATATTGATTATAATTATAATATTTATCTTAACCAACTGTTTTTATCATATAATATTTAGTTTTTTATTTATTTTTTTCTTCATTTCCCGTGCATCGCACGGGTATTAAACTCGCTATATACTAAAAGAGAAGTGATTTTTACTGTTCTTTATACAGTATTCAATAGTGTTTTTTCCTTCTTTTCTCTTTGTTTTCACGGGTTAGCTACAGTGTTGCACAGTGTTGTACAGTGAAATTACGATTTTGCCCTTATGTTTTCTTCTTTCTTTTGGATCTGCACAGTAAAATACCAATTTTATCTCTCCCTAACACTGCTCTGCCGCTGTCCCCTCAGCAGTGCCATTCACTGTATATGAACAGTAAAATACTGTTCATGTACTGTTCAATGAACAGTAGTTTTTTTTTTTTTTAAATGTTTACTGTTGCTTTTTTTTTTCTTTTTTTCTTTACTTTTTTTTTTATCGTTGGCTCACGTTTTTTACGTTTTTTTTTTACTTACTTACGTTGGCTGCTGCTTTCTTTTTTTCTTTATATTTTTTTTCGTTGGCTGTGTTGTTTTTTTTTTTTTTCCTTTTTTTACTTTTGTTGTTGTTGTATTTTTTTTTTTTTTTTTTTTACTTTTGATGTTGTTGTTGGTGCTTTTTTTTTTTTTTTTTTTTTTTTTTTTTTTTTTTTTTTTTTTTACTTTTGGTGCTTTGTTACATTTTTTTTTTTTTTTACTTTTGTTACTCTGCTTTACTACTCAGTGAATATTTTTTTTTTTAAATTTTCGTTGCTTTGCTACAGTTTTTTTTTTAATTTTTGCTGCTTTGCTACAGTAAAAAGATATAATATTTCACTGTTTAATAAACAGTGATTTTTGTTTTTTTTTTTTTTAAATTTTTGTTGCTTTTGCTATACAGTTCTTTTTTTTCTACAGTAATGCACAATAACTGTTTTTTCTACATTAAACTGTCGATTTTGCCTCTATTTTATGTACTGATTTTGGCTTATCTATAGTGAAATGACGGTTTTATCCTCATATATTTTGCCTTTTTTTATGCTAAATTTTAGACATTAGATTTTGATTTATTGTTGTATTGTGTTTTTTCTTATTTTGCCTTTTTTTTTTTTTTTTACACAAATTTTTTACTTTAAAATTTTTATCTTTATATCAGATTTTTTTTGTGTCTTTTTTGTTTCTTTTGTTCTATTTTTTAAAGACCCTTTTTTTAAGGATTCTACATGCAAATTTTTTTCTTTTTTGTTTGTTTTGTTTTATATTTTAAAAATCATTTTTTTTAGTTTTTGCATGTATATAACCTGATAAAATTTTTTTTTATTTTTTTTTAAACAGTAAAAAAAGAAGAAAATGAGTTATATATTTTATTTTATTATAATGTTTTTGTTAGGGTTAATTTTTTCCGATTCTTTTGAGTTTAAAGATTTTTGTTCTTTTTTTTTTTTGTTTTTTGCTTTATTTTTGTTTTAATTTTTTTCTTTAAATGAGTATAACTACAGAAGATTTTTTTTTTTCTTTTTTGCTTTTGTTTTCATTTTTATTATTGTTAGTACTATTGTCATTTTAATTGTTAGGAGAAATCTTGAAAATAATTATATTGATTATAATTATAATATTTATCTTAACCAATTGTTTTTATCATATAATATTCAGTTTTTAATTTATTTTTTTCTTCATTTCCCGTGCATCGCACGGGTATTAAACTCGTATTTATACTAACATTAACATGAGTATAATTCATATCACATATGAGCTTCACCTTTATCAATAAAAGTATAAAGACAGAACCCACATTGAAGTTCCATCAGCATCCTTTCGCGAAAAATTCAGGGTTAATTTTAAATTTGACTCGAATAATAAGATTTGTCTCTTTTTGCTATATACAATATATAATATAATAAAAAAATCCTTCTTAAACTTATCATAAATTGTAACTTTGATATTTTCGTCATTGTAAATTTGATTTTTAAATAGTTTATATCACACTTATTTGTCAATTTACCAACACGTAATAAAAATCATTAAAAAAAATTATCGAGTACAAACCAATCATATTACATACAGCTACACAGGTGATTAACATTGTTAAGAATTGATTTTTTAAAGAAGAAAATATCAAAATTGCAATAAATGATAAGATGAATGACTATTTTTGAGGACCGAATTTTAAATTAATTCAAAATTGAACGAGCTTTTCTACCGGGACAAATTACATTTTTTCGCAATGAACTTTAGCCATTGTTACAAAATGTTCTATAAACTTCAGTTTGTGACATTCTTCCTCCCTAAATTTTGGAAAAGTTTCCGAATTTTCCTCTCATTTAATTTTTTGATGAAAAATGCACATAACACTTATTGAAAACATGTGTTGGGGGTATTAAGCTAAAAACTATGAAATGGTATATATTGGTAGCACTTCAGGCATCTGTTGCCTTAACTAAGTATGAAATTATGTAGTTATTTATAAAAGACAATTATGAAATTAAATGATAATCAGCCTTCAATATTTACTCTTTTAACTCAATTATAAGAGTTTCTGATATAGCGGAAGCATATTAAAACACACAAATTCGTTGATTATTAAAGAATACTCAAAAATATGCAAGATATATTGTGTTAGATTCGTTGACTCTAATTAAAATACTGAAAATCATGTAAATCCACTAAGAAAACTCTCAAAGGGATTTTATTAATAATCATCAAAACTCTTCTACAAAATAACAAAGAAACATTTAAATAGTAATTCTAATCCTATCCTATTCAAATTTCATATACTAAAAGATAACTCTTAGAATTTAAACTTCATAAGATAATCCCTAAATAATTCAAAAAAAGATAATCTACTAATAATTTAAATAAAGATAAGCTTTGAAAATTAAAATACTCTCTAATTATCTTATCTATGTACTTCATCATTCCCTCCGAGGTGAAGAAGATTCGTCCTCAAATCTGTAGGAGCTTCAAGTGATATGAATTGAGAACAATCATGATAAATTTGGAAAGACTCATCTTTGGATTGAATATCTTGTTGCATTCACCGAAATCAACCGATGGATAATTTTCTTCAATATTGAATATGCTAGAATCTAACTGAATCTTCAATGAAAAATTTCTTCAATGATAATCATGCGAAATTCGAATACCAAATCTTTTTCTACATCACCTTCATCAAATATTGGGCATCCATCTTCTTGTTCAATTTTCTCATCAACTGGATCAAAAGAAAATTGTTCTTCCTTTTCTTCTCTATCACTTTCGACAAAGGTAAAAAAAACATTGATAATTTGATCTTCCTCTTCTCCAACATATTCATCATATATTGGATCGAAAATTAAACCAAAATTACTTTCTTCACCTCCTTCTTCATCGTCAATTTTGTCGAATATTGGATAGAATATTCCTTCAAAGCCATCTTTAGACTCGGAGTCGGAAATAAAATGAGATGTGGCGATCAATGCAGCAAGTTGTTGCATTAGGGCAGCAAGTTCTTGCCATAGGCTTGCAACCTCTTCAACGAGTGCGGTTGGCAAAGCGGTGGCAACGGCAGCCAGGCCGTTGGATTGTCGATGAGGCGGCATTGCAAACAACAAATTGGTTCAGGAACTTTTGGCTCTAATACCAACTGATGTAGCAGAAGCGTATAAAAACACACAAATTTGTTGATTCTTAAAGAACACCCAAAAATATGCAAGATAGGTTGTGTTAGATTCATTGATTCTAACTAGAATACCAAAAATCACGCAAATCTATTGAGAAAACTCTCAAAGGGATTTTATTAATAACCATCAAAACTCTTCTACAAAATAATAAAAGAAGCTTTTAAATAGTAATTCTAATTGTAATCCTATTCAAATTTTAAATATTAAAAGATAACTCCTAGAATTTGAACTTCATAAGATAATCTCCAAATAATTCAAATAAAGATAATCTACTAATAATTTAAATTAAGATACATTTTGAAAATTAAAATACTCTCTAATTATCCTATCTATATACTACATCAGTTTCTCATTTAATATCAGTAAATTATGCTTCCTACGAGTCTCATGTGTATTTTTTAGTCGAAAATTTAATTGAAATGGAAAATTTGCGAACTTTTTCAAAGTTGAGGGGGAAATAATATTAAAAATTAATATTTATGAAGCGTTTTGTGACAAGACCTAAAAAGTGTAATTTATCCTTTCTGCTACATTACGCATTTCCATCCGGTCTCGTCAAAAGTTCCACTAAACCATTGTTGCCGTAGTTCCAACGGCAACCTTTTCCCAAAAAGTAATAATAATAAATATTATGGTAAATCTGTTGTAGAGTCATTTTTATATACCCTATCAGTATAACTTATTTTAAAACCGTTTAAATGTAATTAAACGGTTGAGATATTATTCATGTATGGTAATTATAATACACCTTATCACAAAATAGTCTAGATTAAAAAATTAAAAAAAATAATTAAAAAAAAGGAAAGAAAAGAAAAAAACTTCATCAATGGAAGGTTGGGGGGAGGGCTCGAGCACAACGTCAGTAGGTTGGGGGTGGGGATTGGTGGTCCATCGCCCGGGTGGCCGGTGGAATCTGGCCGCGGGGAGCTATCAACGCCTCGAGGGGGTCGCAACTTTGCCGAAGTTAAGGAGGCAACTTTGCTGAAGTTAAGGAGGCAACTTTGCTGAAGATCGTACGAGGGGCCTGGGGGGAGTCTCAGGGAGGTTGTCAGTGGGGGGGCGGAGGGGGGGGAGGCCGTCGGGGGTGAAAGGGGTCTTCAGGAGGCCTTCGGGGTTTGGGGGGGGTCTCAGGGAAGCCGTCGGGGGTTGGGGGGTTCTCGGGGAAGCTGTCGGGGGTGAAGGGGTCTCAGAGAGACCTTCGGGGGTGGGGGGTGTCTCGGGGAGGCCGTTGGTAGGGTAGGGGGGGGAGGACGTCAGGGGTGGAAGGGCGACTTTGCTGGAGGTCAGGAGGGGTCTCGCAGGCCGACGAGATTTGGCGTCGGGGAGGCCATCAAGAATGGGGACCTTTTCTTGCTGGAGATGGCGACCAAAGGGTGGGATCGCAGCCAACGGGATCTGTAGGGGGGAGCTCTTTTGGGCTCGCATCCTTTTTTTCTAATTTCTTTTTTTTTTTTTTTTTTTTTTTATGGAAATGAATTAATTTTATTAACTATGACCATGTGTTTGTGGCCTTTTGTGCAATTACTCAATCAAATCCGTACATTTTGATCTTAGTGGCTCTAAAATCAAACTCTAATAAACTCTATGATAGTGCTCCTCAAAACGGCTCTATCACATTAAGTCCTCAAAACGGCTCTAAAATCAAACTCTAATAAACTCTATGATAGTGCTCCTCAAAAAAAAGGCTCTATCACATTAAGTCCCAAAATTATAAATAATAAATAATAACAAAATAAAAAAAATAAAAAATTCGAGGAGCTTTCCACGACATTACTCATTCATACCCATTGTTGTCATAGTTCCAGCAAAAACCTTTTGCGAAAAAATTCAACCAAGCAACTTTTTCCAAAAAGCAAAAAACAAAACAAAAAAGAAGAAATATTAGCGTTAGCTATGTATTTAACTAACCAATCAGCACTATTGCAAATGGCACTCAACGCTTCAAATGAAGGGATAAAGAATCAAATGAAGGGATAAAGAAGGGATAAAGGGGGCAAAAAAAAAAAAAAAAGGGATAAAGATCAAGACTTTTACGCACATATTTGCAAACCTATGCAAAATTGCAAATGGCACTCAACGCTTCCGGTCGCTATCTCAGAGAATAAGACAAGCGTGAATTATTAAACTCAAAATATTTCCACCCCCTTCCCTTCCTTCCTAACTTTAATATTTCCACCCCCTTCCCTTCCGTCCTAACTTTAAATCCTTCCTAACTTGAATCTTTGTTTTCCAATAAAGTTTTTGGAACGAGTCAAAATCAGCTCTCATCATGTCTCTAGAAACTGCAGTGCAGAAAACCCAAAAAAAAAAAAAAAAAAAAAGCGCGTGGAGTTAAAAACCAGAACGTGTCTATAAAAAGGGGTTCCCCTTCTCCAAATCTCCACCGAAACTTGCAAAATTTGAGAGAAAATGGGCAACTTTGATCTCCGTTACGCCATACCCATCTTCATAAACTTGCTCAAATACCAATCAGAAGCTCTTCCGTGGGATTTTGATGCTTTCCATGTTCTTAATAATCTCCACCAAACCTCTTGGACAAAAATCTCCTTTCCCGTTTCCCTGCTTCTTCTCGTCTCTTTCACTTCCATGACCATCTCCCCCACTCGTCGTCCGCCCAATTCAGCCCTCATTCGCTTCAAACTAGAAAATTTCTCTCCTAAAATCGCTGTTTCGCTACTCGCCTCGCTTTTCTTTCCCCAAACTCTGTTTTGGTTTTTGTATCCTTCTATTCTGATTCTGAACCACCTTCTTGGCCGGGTCAACGTGAGGCTCTGGCTTTACCTTGTTGGAATCTCCGTCTCAGTTCTACTCTCACATATGACTATCATCACCAAGTGGATGACATAGCCATTGAGGCTCAAGCAGCTCCTGTGCACCCAGTGGATGAAGACGCAGTTGATCACATTTCCCCTGAAGACAATGACGAGAATATGGAGGAGGCTTTGACCACTGCCACCGTCACCGGCAGCCAGTATGGTGGTTAACATTTGTTGTGTAGCAACTTTGTTTCAGTCGTTGGATTTTCATATCCCCAGTCGGTAGAGAACTTTCACTTACGTGGACAAGTTTCCTTCCCAACAGCAACTTCTCTCTTTTTCTTTTCTTTTTTTTTTTTTCTTCTGTTTTTAAGAAAAAATAGTTCTTTAGTTCATAATCTTTTAATTCCTGATTTTTTTTAATAGTTAAAATACTTATAAACTTTTAAAATATTGTTATAATAGTCATTTATATTAAATTTTAGACGATTCTATTAGTAATTTAGTTAAAAGTGATGATAATAAATGAATTTCGTCTAAAAATTAATAAAAAAACTATTGTAGTAATATTTAAATTGTTTATGAGTATTTTAACTATTAAAAAAAGATTACAAATCAAAATGATTTAAAGTTAAAAGTTTAGTAAATATGAAAAGTGATTATTTCATGTACTTTAATGTTATAAATATATAATGAATTTCCCTGTTATCCTGTTTCATAAGAGTTATTATAAGCTCAAAAGTTGGTGATGTCATATGTGATGTAAATGTATTTCCTCTTTGGTTATAGTGAGGATAAATTTGTCAAACATTCTTTGTTATTGGTGTTCCTTTATTTTTTTTCCTTTTTATTCCCCTTAGTCGGCTCTCAATTTTTTTTTTTTATTTCTTTTGTTCATTTTAACAATAACCGGTGTCGATTTTAGGCTTTTGAGCTTCTGCTGGGTTCGTAGTTCGCCTTTTTGTACATTCCTTGTAGCATGTTTTGTTTTATCAAAAATCACAGAGGAAAAGAGCAAGAGAATCAAGTAAAATTTTTGTTGGCCAAAAAAAGTATAGTTTTTATTCATTATTTCAATACCCAAAATGAACTCAACTATCCAGTGTTGTTTTATCATCGTTTTGTTCGCTAAAATTTATTGTAATTAAATTCGATCTCACAAATAAAAAAATACAAAGCTTAAACATAAAATTTATGCTATTTCTATTTTTCAAAAAATGGAAAATAGTTATTGGGCCATTGTGCGGTCCAAGCAACAGTCCACTGGCGCAAGGCCCACCAAACCCTTAGTTCACTTCACAGGCGAACTCAGAAGCCGCAAAATTGAAGCAAAGCACCCTGTTTTCTCGACTCGCCGAGGAAATCTTCCCGGAGACACTTCACTTCCGACAATGGATTTCTCCGAACAGACGTCGACATCTTCGGCGAAGAGGACGAGGACGGCCAGGACAGGGACGATACCCAGCACGGCACGGCAACCGCTCCTCCTCGCCGTTGCCACCATCATCTTCATCCGCCGCCTCGTCGTTGTCCTCGTCATCGGCGGCTTCTTTGTCGTCCAACGGCAGCGAAGGCTGCGATCAGAGCAGCAGCGGCAGCAGAAGCCCCAGCGAAGGAGAGGAGGAGAACGGCGAAGAGGAGGTCGCCAACAGCAACAGTAATTGGGCCCACTATGGCTACGAAGAAGAGAAGGATCTGTTTGGCTCCGATAACGACGATCACTGCAAAACCCTAGCCACCAGTTCTTATCCGATTCCTGGTAAATTTTTTTCCTCGTGCTGATGATGCTCTAGTAGGTTTCGATTCATGGTTTATTTCTCTGTCTCCAAATTTAGGGTTTAGTTAAAATTTTTTTTTTATTTTTCTACACACTTTTGTTAATTTTTCTGGTGTATTTGTTGTTCAAAAAACTCTGATTCAGTGGACTTGTACGCATTTTTTTAGCTGATTTGTCGTTTTTTATTGTCTTTTGGTTAAGCTAAAAAAAAATGTTTAATTTCCAATTTCTGTTGATGAATTTATTGTTAATTTGTAGGTCTTAATGCTTAATTTGGTTTGAAATATTACTATTTAGACGACCTTGCATAATTAGGCGTGTTATGTTACAATTCTCCATGAACTGGTTATATTTCGAAGTATTATACTTTAGTTCCAGTTCACTGAAATATATTTTTCTAGTTTTTTGTTTCTTTTTTGTCCCATGACTCTAAATTTTGTTTTCCAATACAGTTTTGCCTGTGATTCGCAATAACAATAACATCCCGGGTAGAGGGAATTTTGGCCGGGGTCGTTGGCATCAAAATGATAGAGGAGGAGCAGGCCTCCTTCCCCGACCCGATCCTTATCCTCGGAGGCAGAACTTTGGTTATGGCTCAAAGTTTGCCAATGTCCGTGATGGACGCTTTGTTTCAGAATTAAAGCTTTCAAAAAGTGAAGTAACGCTATGAAGAAAATGTATTGCTTTTCAGGAGGTAAGTCTCGTTTACTCATTGACCCCGTCGAACCGGGTCACGGTTGCCTCTGGCAAAAAAAGTCCTAGAAGTTCAGATTTTGGAGGCCAAATTGTCTGACCCTTGACCAAAAAATAAAAATAAAAATAATTTTCTCATTCCTAAAGTCGTCTCAATTCTTTTTCTATTGGAAAACGGAAAAAAAAAAAAAAAAAAAAGGTTGTTTCACCTATTTCCAATATAAAATTATATGTTCTGCTATGTTTCCCACAAATCACACGACTCACACCCTTACACACAAAGATACTTCTCCTATTATATTCTTTCCTTGTTTCCTCTCCTCATTAAAAAAGATGAAAAATGTTTTAGAACATCAATGACATTAAACATTACATTAATAGAGAAATGTGTCTCACTAATAGATTTATTTTTTCTTTCCAATGTCTCTCTTGTTAAACCAAATCCCTCTCTCCTCTCTCTCTCTCAATTTTAAGGTAAGAATAACTAATCTACGTTTAAGCTTTCTCGCCTTTTGTGTACTTCCTCGGAGCACTATAAAAAAATTTCCAAAAATAGAGGAAAAAAAGCAACACAACGAAGTAATTATTGTCATTATTATTTTCCAACACCCAAATTTGAATCAGATAATTCAATGTTGTTTTGTCACCGTTATGTTTGCTAAATTTGTTTTGTTTTGTTTTGTTTTTTTTTTTTAAGTGGATTTCACGGGATCAAATTTTTACTATATTTAGCTATTGTTTGCTTTCAAGTTTTAAATGTAAAAATTTCATTACAATATTTGTCTTCTTTTAAAAAATTAATAAAAATTATAATTAATTTTTCAAAAATAACTTTACTATAAAATTTTCATTCTAATATACCAAACACACCTTTAATATTAAAAGTACCAATGTATTTTTTTTTTATGGAAAAAAAAAAATGTGAATGTCCTTTCCACGTGCATCTTTACCTCCATATCTATTGCATATATGGAAGAGAGAGTTAGTTGCCGTAGCCCTTCTTACAAAATACTATTCAAAGTTTTGGTAAAGTTATTTTTGTCCTTTTTATATTTTGTCCTGTTCTGTTTTTTTAATCTTCTTTATGTTTTTTTTTATTAAATCCTTTCATGTATTCCTTTTTTTTTTTTTTCTTTTCTTGAATGGCCGTTCATATTTTTTTTTTAATCATGTAGTTTATATATTTTGTATACCTATGATTTTTTATCTTGTTATTTGTGTTTTTTTTATCCCTCGATTTTTTTATGTTTAATATAGTTCATTAAGATACTTTTTTATTAAAAAACTTTTTCGACATTGAAATGAATTTTTTTTTTCAAATATGTCCCTACATAAAAATTTTTTTACTTACAATTATCAAAAAATATTAATTTCCTAAATATGGTCTCATAAATGCTTTCTTTTTTTCTAATTGCCTTACTAAATTATTTTTTTAACTGTTCCCTTTATTTAATATCTTTTTTATGTTTTTAAATTTGTTCTATTGAAATTCCCTTTTCTTTTAATTGTTCATAGTTTGAATAAATTGTTAAACGTGTTCTTATTGAAACATTTTTTTCTTGCAATCCTTAACATTAGTATTCGTAAATTAGTTTTCTATTTGATTTAATTTGAATTAATTTTTTTTCTTAAATATATTTTGCTTATGTATGAATATAAGTTATTGGACCAACATACTATATATTTTTTTTTACGAAATATACATTTTATGCTATCTACTTTTTTATAAAAGAGAATGTTCTTATTTAAGTTTGGTACAATTGGTATTTTTTTATGACTTTATTTACTTGGAGTTTTTTTAGACTATTACTGTTGGATACTAATGTTGAACTAATAGGATTAGATCTGAATAAACATGTTTGTTCGTAATTTTGACCATGAATACTAACAATATTCTAATAATTATTTAAACTAAAAAGTAAATAAATATTGCTTTACGATATTAATTTGATTGTGATTACTGCATGATAAAAAAATAATTAAGACTTCTATTATTCTGAATAAAAAAAATTATAACCGATAATCCAAATTTTAATAGATGGATTGAACTATATATATGTAAATAAATATTAATATATAAAAGGTATATAATTTCATTCCACACAAAATGTATTTTTCTTATAAGTCAGGATTTTAGCTTTCCTTAATTTAGTCCATAAAAAGTTGACAGATTTTGGATTTGTAAGACAACTTTGGCTGGATAGATGATATTTTGTATTAATTAGCTAATAAATGCATATAAAACCTTAAAAAAATTAAATTTCTAAAGTCTCAAATCCTCTATTTTCTTTTTCTTTTTCTTTTAAACATTATTTCACTTACTTTCTCCAGAATCAATAATTGTGGAAGGCTATCCAAATGGTAGTGAAACCGATGAGAGTTGTACAACTAGTCATGACCACAAAGTTTGTCACAACAAAAAAGATACGGATATATATATATATATATATCTGATTTAAGACGCGTGCTTCGCATGCATGGGCATTTTTTGAATAAAGTGTACAGTATGCAAGTCATTTAGAAGAAAAGACTTTAGAGAAAAAATAAAAAATAAAAAAGAAGAAGAAAGAGAAGAGCCGAAAAGAAACACAGAAGACACAAAATAGAGAGACAAAAAAATGGAATAGTTTAATGTGAGAGAGTGCACAATAAACTAACTTGCGCTTTATATATATGTTATAGATTATAGATAAAAGCTATATAATTTCATTCCACACAAAATTCACTTTCATAATAAGTTGTGGATTTTTAGTTTTTCTTACTTTAGCCCATAAAGAATTTGACAGATCTAGATTTAACTTTGGTCGGACGGATGAATCTTTGTCATTAATCTTTGGAGATGGTGCACATGGGGGTCCACGCGGGTTTCTCCATTGTCTAGCCCCGATATCCTACGTGGATTTAAATATGGGAAGTACAAGTGATTAGGCCGATAGAATGTTTTTTGTTTCCAAAAAAAAAATTTTTTTTTAATGCACCCTCATGTTAGGTGAAAATAAAGTTTCAATTATATAAATATTTTTTCATTTTCAGTTTCTAACATTGTTTCCTTTTTTTTTTTTTTTTTTTTCTGGTTTATTTGCCATGTAATGTAATGTGCAATTTTTTTTTAAAGAGATATAGAAGATGATTATATATTTTTTTCCAATTTCACATTCATTTTTCTCTCTTCCAAACACCCATTATGTATAGACTCGTAATACGAATTTATGTGCTAAGCCTACCCAATGACAAGCCAAAAAATTTTATTAACTAGGGAGCTAATAACTATGTAATAGATGATTAAGGCTATTATGATCTAATTTTCATTTTTAGGGTGGATTATTACGTCAGAAATCTTATTCAAAATTATAAGCTATGTAAAAGGAAAGTTGCTTGGCCTTCATTAATTCCCTCCATCCCTGAACGGACACCTTATTTATTTTCTTGACCAACAATTTCATCGCTTAGCCTTATTAGCATTACCTACATTCAAAGAAAAAATAAATAGTATTGTCGGTTTGTGCTTTTTTTTCTAAATTAATGTTCGGGCTTCAAAGGAATTCGATTCGTAATAATCTCATCATTTAGTGGAAGCAACAGAACAAAAGTCATTTGTTTTTTTCATGGTACGGACTACCGAGGGAGCTAAAGCATTCTCCTCGGATTTCTTTTTTCATTATTCTTTTTGTTTGACTTATAGATCATAATTATATTCACAAATTGTCTCTCTTCCTCCCCTTTTTCTTTTCCTCTCTTTGCTACTTTATTTCTAATCTCTCTAATCTCTTGGTATCGTTCAACTTTTGCTTGACTACTCTTTTTTGTTTTGCTTTGTTGATGTCATTACGATACAAATTACAACAAGACAAGATTCTCGATTAAAACTTGAATAATTATTCTTTCGATTTGTTAGAGAATTATGAGACAAATTACAACAAAACTTTTGATTAAAACTTGAGTAATTGTTCTCTGTATATGAACTTCTCTAACATCAAGGTATCTAAATCAGAGATCAACAAACTTTTTTAGTTTTAAGACATCAAATAAAACCTAACGTCTACGTTCTAGCGACATGAGGAGTTGACTTGGTTTTCTAAATAAAAATTAAAAGTAAAAATAAAAACCCTCAATGAATCATTGAATCGTATAAAATTAGTTTACTCCCAATAAATTTTGTAATTGCTTAGTTATCCATTAATAAAATTACTCTTAAGGACAGAAGTGTTTTAGAAATATTACTGTTTACCCAACTCATTAATAGAAACCATAAAAATTAAAGAATTTTACTACAGGTTGTCCCATTAAAAACTTGACATATTAGAATTTAGAAGGTTTGCTTGAAAATTGTTTTTTGTTTCCTTTTATTTCGTTGTCATACGTGGACATGTACCATTTTCACATATGGTTGGGTTCGAGTAATTTTTTCTACGTTTATAACGTAGAACAAATTTGAATTTGCTATGCCATTTTCATACATGTACCATTTATGAAGTACTCTTAATTTTTATCTCTTTAAAAATTTGAATTTGCTATGGGGGTGTTTGGTTGGTTAGTTTGAGTTGAAATATTTTAGTTGTAATAGTAAATTTTTTTGAATTTTCAGAAAAGACAAAAAAAATTTTGAGAAAAAGACAAAAACTTTTTGAAAAAAAGATAAAAAAAAGTACAGTTTGAGTTGAAATGAGATAATAAGGCAAACACCCCCTATGTTTACAACATTTAATTTTTTATTGTAATGTTTTTTGATTTTACAAATAAATCTTTGCACGTGACGCCCACCAACCAGGGAGACAAAAAGGTGTTTGCAGGTGGAAACTTTGGAAGTGAATAATCCAAATTCATTTAAAACCCGCGCAGAATTTGCAGTTCGCAGATCACAAACTTGGAGGTGGAATGCGTCCACGTCAGCGAAAGTCAACATATACGATCCCACTTTTTGCTCATACAATCATAAGAACACATCGATTGCAGTGTAGTGCTGATTGCAGAAACCCCTTTTTGCCAAAACAAAAATCAATAAACTAATTTGGACTGTTGGCCTGTAACTTATTAGGAAAACAAAACTTTTAGCTCTACGTCAACTCGAAACGTCATGAGCAGTTCTAGTATAATTTTTCACTGTGTTTAATACATAAAATAAAAAATAACAATATTATTAAATATAGAGATCTAATTATATATATCAAACCTTTGTTTGGGTTTCAGGTTTGAATCCAAAATTTTCATTTTAATTTTTATCTCTTTTTAAAAAAATCAATAAAAATTTTAATAAATTTTTAAAAAGTCATCAAACTCTCTAAATTTCAAGTGAGAACATTATCATAATTTTTCTTATAAAATGATAACACAACCAAAACAAGTGAGGGCAGGACATAAATTTATTAAAAAATTGTGAATAAAATCAAAATTTTCAAAAATATGAGTGGGGGCATGTGCCTTCAATCGGTGTGTGTTTGGCACATCATTTTAATTTTAATTCATTTCAAATCCAACTCCACTATTTCTTTTTTTTTTTTTTTTTTTTGAAATCTATGCTATACTTGTTTTTCTTTATCCCAAACACCGATTCATTTTCAAATCCAAAATTTTCAACTCAAGGCAATATGCCGAAGAGGGCTCACATGTTTGTGGCTTCGCCCGTGGGAACACCGATTCATTTTCAAATCCAAAGTTTTCAACTCAAGGCAATATGCCGAAGAGGGCTCACATGTTTGTGGCTTCGCCCGTGGGAACAGAGATAAAAAGAGACAAAATCAAGAAGAAATAGGAGAAACATAACAAAGAAGAGAAATATATCTAAAGCTAGAAATCAAAAATTCAAGAGAAGAACTAGAATTCAAGAAGAGGAAAATCCAATATTTATTAATATAACATTCTTTGAAAATAAAATAAAAATGTATAAGTATCCTATTTATCAGAGGCAAGTCTTAAAACAAATCTAATTCTAATTCCAAATCCTAAAGTCTAATTCCTCATAGCATCTCTAATTTGGTGCCAAACCCAAACTTTGATACTTGGTTAGGAAAAGCACTCTCCGATGTAGTGTTATTTCTCATGTTAAAATTGATAGTTGATGTAGTTAGTTGTAAATTTCTCACCAACTAGAATAAATCTTACAAAACCTCAATGTCCAAGTTAGATTTTAATGGCATATATAGATGAGATTTTTTTCTTCTTTTTCGCTCCAAACGCATAAAAAAAAAAAATCATCTCAATCATATTTAAAAGGGTCACTATTTAAACTTTTGATAGATTTTTCTTCAATTGTATGAATTTATACCATTTACAAAGCTTACGGGCGACAACATTACCTGTCCTATGAATCCAACTAAATTCGAAAGAATGAAAGTGTTGAACCAAAGCAGTAGTTTTTTTACTAGCAAACTCAGCCTCCCAAACTTCCGATAGGGAATTCAGCTGCTATAAACTTGATCATGACCAATAAATTATATACTAGATTGTGCAGTTTCCCTGACCAATAAAAAAATACTAGATAGTCCAATTTCCCTTTCTTTCTTTTTTGCTGAACTCAAAATATTTTATTGTTTTAGAAAAATACTTTCTCCAACGCGTCCAGTGTAACGTATTTTCACATTTGGCGCCCACCTAGCGGAATAGAGGAGAGCACATATCTTATACTATTATTATTAAAAAATGAAAGCTAGTCTCCGAGCCAGAAAAAAAATAATTAATTAATTAAATTAAAAAAAAAAAAAAAGAATGCTAATGATATTCCGCCCCTTAACACTCTGGTCGGAACCTTGTCGGGATTGGTTATAAATATGGGATTCTCGACCTTTATCGACCACAAATCTCTGTCTTTTCATCCTCTTGCTTCGTGACCATCTCAAGTCGGGCTCGAGCATATAATTCATTGAACAAAAAAAAAATAATAATAATAATTCTGTAAACTAGTAGGTGGAACCATGTTTCCGTTCTCAAACTTGATGAGAAACATGGGCCGCTTTGACGCAATATACTTAATCCCCCATCATTATAAACGCGCACAATTCCCGATCAGAAGGTACTACAAGTGCAACATCATGTACGTTAATGTCTTTGGCAAATTGCAATTGGGATTCTCTCGACATTGCCGCTAACTGGACCACCTGCTTCAAATATTGATAACTGAGTTGGGCCCACTATAACCTATATTTTTCCTTCCCAGACAAAATCCGAGACAGTAAATCTGAAGTTGAACACCCTGCTTTTCTCGGATCGCCGACAAAATCTTCCCGGAGACACCTCCCTTCCGATCATGGATCTCTCCGAACAAGACGTCGGCATCTTCAGCGAAGACTATGAAGACCACCAAGACAAGGATGACAACCAGCACGGCCACCGCTCCTCCTCGCCGTCGTCACAATCATCCTCATCCGCCGCCTCATCATCGTCATCGGCGGCGGCGGCGGAAGAGCGAGCGAAAACGGCGAGGAGAAGGATCCGTTTGGCTCCAATTAGGAAGATTACTGAAAAACCCGATTCCTGGTACAATGTTGCGCTCGTTTCTTGTGGATGATGCTCGAGTAGGTGTCAATTCTTGGTTTATTCCGTGTCTCCAAATTTAGGGTTTTGAATTCTTCGCCGTTTTTTTTTATAAATTTTTGCTATTTTATCTGATTTAAAAAATAAAAAATATTATCTGCTATCTTTTTACATTAAAAGCTCTGAATCAGTGAACTTGTCGGTTTTACCCCTTTTTGGCTGAATTTTCTCTCTTTTTTTTCTTGTTTATTGATTGTTGTAAGCTCAAAGATGTGTTTAATTTGTTATTTCTGTTCATAAATTTATTATTATTATTATTATTATGTAGGTCTTACTGCTTAATTTAGGTAGAATCATTATTCAATACTACTAATCTGACCTTGCTGTAGACATGATATTTGTCTTATGAAAGTAGCTTAAAAATTGTCGTTGAACCCTATTTTATTTTTAGCATTTATTATCCTCATGAAACTCTAGTTTTTGTTTTCCAATCCAAGTTTGGCTGTGACATGCAATAATAATAATAATAATAATAACCCGGTTAGAAGGAATTTTGGCTGGAGTCGAAGGAAGCAGGTCTCCTTCCCCGACCCGGCCTTGGATCCTGTTCGGCCTATCTATAATAGGTGAAAAAAAATACTATAGTTTCGATCAATAATATGAATATTGTAAATACTTATATATATATATATATTTTTTTTACATAAGATATGCACGAAGTTTTTTTAATTTTTTTTATTTTTAAAGAAAATAGATATACAAAGGTTAGATTGGACTAATGGGATGCTTTATAGGTTAAAAGCGTAACCGTTTCAATTTAGGTCGGTTTTGAAGAATTGACATCCAATAGCGATTGTTTATTTGTAAAAAATATATTGGATCGGATTGGATTTATCAGATTAATTGGTTGATTGAACACTCCTAGCTGAATTTGTATTTCATGATTGGGTCAAGGTCCATTAGCTCAAATAGATGACAATGTATAAACCGAGTACATAATCCTACTATACAAAAGGGTAGATGGTAGACCTACTGTTCATTTTTTGTCATCAAAACGCACCGCTTTAATGCGTCTTTTATTATTATTTTTTGCAAAATTTCTATAAGTATCCCAAAACGCTACCACAGTATTGCTTCTATTATTCGGTACACTGCCACGGATAAATCACATAGCTCTCATTTCGCATTGTTAAGAGAGAAATTTTAGAGAGAGGGAGTTTTTACACGGATCGCTTTGCCATCTGAGTTCAAGGTGGTTTTTGACTCTTCAAGTTTCAGGTGCAGGAAATTTAGGGCTCCTTCTGGGTGTTTTTGAGGATCAATTAAAATTTCATTTCCGTTCGTTATGTTCTTGTTTCATTGTTTGGTGTTCTATTTTTTTTTTTCCAGAGTGGATTTTTTTTTTTTTTTCCGATTTTTTGTATGCCTTTAGGTGCATCAGTGTTGGTATTTATTTTTCCTTTTCGAATATTCTCTTCTGATTGATTTTTTGGTTATTTCAATATATTTGTTGGGTTTTTCTATTGGATTTGACGAACTTTTTCTCAGTTTGGAGCTCTCTCTTTTGTGTTTTGCAGCAATGTTTGTTCTCCTTTTTTTTTTTTTTTCCTTTCCTTTGACTGCTTTTTTTTTTTTAAACAAACAATATTTTAAAAAAATGCTTGAAGGTTTTTGTTATGATTAGTTCCATTTTTCTTGCAGGTTTGGTGTAAAGTTTTTTACTTTTGGCATGTTTATAAGAATAATGGATTGTATATGTTTATACATCACTTGAATGTGTTCTTTTGAAGTTATTTCTTTTTATTTTTCTTTTCTGGGTGGACCGTATTAGAGACTGTTTCTTTATTATGTTGATTTGATATTGAAATTCCAATATTTTTTAAACGGGAACAAAGAAATTCATTAAAAAAAAAAAAAAAAAGATTGGGCAATGATGAGCTACTTTGTTTCATTCTTCAATACTAATTGAAACTTCTACGACAACATTGTTGTCACAACTGACAAAGGTTCTACTTAGTATGTTTTGTAATGCTGGTGTTTTGCACCTTGCATGTTTTTCCAATGATTATTTTTACGACCCTATTCTTATTGAGTAGTTTAGAGTTCATCATGATAGGGTATGGCAAGATTGGGGGATAAAGCCAGACGAAAATTAGGTTGACCTTTCTAATGGAGAAATAATGAAAGAGAGATAATATATATAAATATAAATATATATATATATATATATATATATAGGAGAAGATTGGGAGATAAAAGACCAATCGTTACCAAGTTCAATATTATTTTAAGTGTAATCCTCCTTAGTACCCGCTCTTGTCTCTTGTTCCACACTGTGATAGCGGTTGGTATGAGGGTATTGAAAGACTGTAGAAGCAAGCTTTTTTTGGAAAAAGAAGACTTAGTTGATACACAACAAATTAGCGTCATTCACATTTGATAGATAGTGAGCAAAAGGTGCATAATAACATAATTAACCTCTACTAATTTGGTTGTTTGTATTAGCTTTATTTGTCTTTAATTATTTTTTTTACTCTCTTCTAGGTTTTACAAAAGAATGGGACATAAGTCAATTTTATTACATTCGACCCTTACAACAATATGTATAAATTTATTCATATATAAAACTTGAGAAGATACACGCTTAGCTTTATGAGATTATTGACAATAATGAGATCATATTTGTGATTTTTTGCTGAAACTAAAGTGGCAAATTATAATAATTTTTTCGAGTTGACACAACTATTTATGAATTCTTTTTACATCTTGAGTCTTGACGAGCTAGGACTAATGTTGAATTGCAATATTTTTTGAGCTTGATCAAAGTAGCAATGGTTGGACGACCAGTGAAAAATTTCTCCAATGTACGACAAGATACTGATAATATAAAATATTTTGTCTGTCATCTTTGTTAATTTTGCTGTACTTTAATTTCCTTCTTTCAAGATAAAAAATGTGAAGGTTAATGAAATTATTCGTTCATCTATTGAAAATGAGATCATTCTTAACTCAACATTACTAAAAAAAAATGACCACAGAACCGACGGCTACAAAGTATGTCATCCTTACAGAATTCATTGGGCTCTCCACAAAGAATCAAACAAGTTATATGCTACTGGAACAATTTATAAGTAAAGTGAAAAGAGTTATATTTCCACATCTAGTCACTCTAATAATAAAGCAAGTTAAATGCCGCTGAAACATCTTTGTGAGATATACAGAATTGAGTTTAAAAAATTACTAATTAACAAATGATGAGATTGTTGCTATTTTTTGCAACTTGTTTTCAACGCATTTTGATTCACACTACTATCAATGCATACTACTTTTTAATCTGGGTAAAATTTTTCTTATAATTATTCTTTCTGCAAATTGTTATCCATATTTATGCTATTAAAATTTCAATTATAAATCAATGTGTGTCCAAAAACTAGTCTTAAGAAAAGCCATGACGTTAACAAAAAACGACAGAAAGTTGGAGATGACAGGAGCTTTTGAAAAGACAACAACTTAAAGAGGCGACAATACAACCATTTAACATGTCAATTAACTAAAACGACAATCATTAGCTCAAATAAAAGACAGTTTCACTTGTGTGTTCACTTGTAATTCCGCAGTCTCTTTAGTGGTTTTTGTACCCCTACTATGTTGATTCTGAACCCCTTTAAGGGGTGGATCAATGTCAGACTCTCAGCTCTACCTGTTTGGAATCTCCAGATAAGCTGCACCATTTGCCCTCGAGAACAAGCAGACATATATACAGAGTCACAACAAGGGCCTGTTCCCCAAGTCGACATCTCCATTTCCTCAGAAGACGGAGACTCCCTTGCCGAAGCCGAATGATGAGAGGCCATCTTTGGTTGCTCTCTATGCTTCATTTGGATCTCCTATTCAACTTGAATGCAATATAATAATCATTTAGGTTTCTCAATATATTGTATTTGTAGACACCACCGTTTGAATAGTATATCTATACATTTTACTATTCATATATATATTTTTTCTATTTAATTTTACCAATCACGTCATAAGTTATCTCTTTCTCACCAATATCTATTAAAGTGATTATTCAATTTTAACAATTCAAACACATATCACATTTAAATATAATAGTTAAAAAGGACATCCAAACGCATATTGAAATACATTTATTCTATTGAAATATAATACCTAGTTGAATGAGATATCCAAACGAAACATGACAGACATCTCTTTGCATTGTCGTGAAGTGAGGTATAAATTCTCGTAATTTAATCAAGGTCTAGTGATTGATATAAAATAAATAAATAAATAAAAAATAAATAAAATAAAGACTCATTCTTGTAGAACCAAAAGCCACGCTCTCTTGCTAACATATGACGACATTAAGAATGAATTTCTACAGATAGCCGTATCGAAGAAATCGGTTCTAGTAGCAGCACGTATGATTTTGAATCGCAGTGCCTTTATATTACTCGAAATTTCGATTTCTTAGTGGCCATGCATTTTCGATCTATTATTTTTATTAGGCTTAGCACTTCATATAACTGTGTTTATTAATTGGTTTTGAATCCCTTAGTCAAAAAACATGAGTTTGAGACTCGTGATTGATATTGTCCGGCACACGAATCAACAATCTTCAGCTCAAAAAGGACCTTTTGGTTTTCACCCGCCGACATTAGAGTCTTTTCTTATCGTTTCATACATATATGATCTATGCATATATAGAGTTATACAAGCACACACACATGTATTTATCAATACATATAAATTGTATGTGTCGGGCCGATATTAGAGACTTTTAGTTTTGGGTAAAACTCTCCCATCCTGTCTTGTATGTGATGTATCTCCATGTATATACATATATATACATATATATAGACATACACACACCACACAAGTATCAGCAATATATTGTCTTCATGAGTAATGAATGCTCAGAAAATAATCTTTCCACATTCAGCCCCAAAAAAAAAAAAAAAACAGTTTTGCGTCGTAGACTTGAGGTATATCCTCCCACCATTTATGAGCTTCATCTCATTTTCCTTTCACCACAAGCCAAATCTTTAGGAGCAAAACACTGGCCTTTGGAAGTACTTATAAGTCGTTACGGGGAATATAATCGAGTTGAAAAATATTGATGCAATTACAGCCAATGGCGGAGCCAAATTGGCACTAGTGGGGGCTCTCATATTTTCAAAAATTGAATTTTAACTCTAAAACTTTTATAAAACTTCTATTATACTAATCATTTTGTAAGAAAAATTACAATTATGCCCCCACTCAAACTTTGAGATTTTACTTTTTACTTCTAAAATATATGTAGAATTTATCTATGAACCCATTTTATATAAAACTTTTTATTGTGCGCATATTTAGCTATTATATTATGTAATTACATATTTCTTTTAGGGTAAAAATTATCTCTAATTTTTTTGGGTGGGCGTCTATGGTAGAGACCATTTGCCAGCAACCCACATTTTGAGGGTCTCTACCGATAAAGTCTTTTTTTAGGCCGTTGATATTTAATCGAACGGTTGAAATGTTGTTAGTATACCATACTTATCATACACCTTATCTCATATTACCATTCCCACCCAAAGTCATTTTCGTCGTCGATGACCTTTCCGCCGTCGGCGACGGACGCCGACAACCTAACCCCAATGTCGGCGACCCACCCCCGACCCCCCACCACCAGCCCCAACCCCGGCCGCCCCCCACCCAGCCATGGCCCCCTATTCCCCAGCCCCCGGCAACCCCCCAGCCCTCCCCCGCCTGCACCCCGGCCCTAGCCCCCCTGGCACCCCCTCACCCAGGTCCCCCTCCCCCGACCTCCCCCCACCCACCCCCCGGTGCCTCTCGGCGTCCCCCCCGACGGGGACCCCCCACCCCCTTCTCTCTTCCTCTTTCTCTCTCTTCTCCTCTCTCTTTCTTCCCCTATCTCTCTTCCAGGCCTGTGGCCCCCCCAACCCCTGACGCGAGAAAAGAGAGAAAGGAGAAGAGAGAGGGGGGATAGGGGGTCCCTGTCGGGGGGCGGGATGGGGTAGGGGGGCTGTGGGCCGGGAAGACAGAAAGAGGAGAAGAGAGAGAAAAGGGAAGAGAGAAGGGTGGGGGGTCCCTGTCGGGGGGGATGCCGATAGGCGCTAGGGGGGTGGGTGGGGGGAGGGGGACCTGGGTGGGGGGGCACCGGGGGGGCTGGGGCCGGGGGTGCCGGCAAGGGAGGGTTGGGGGGGTTGCCAGGGGTCGAGGAATTGGGGGCTGCGGCTGGGTGGGGGTTGATCGGGGCTAGAGCCGGGGGTGGGTTGCTGGCATCAGGGTTGGGTTGCCAGCATCCGTCGCCGGTGACGGAGAAGACTTTGGGGTGGAAGGGTAATATGAGGTAAGGTGTATGATAAATATAGTGTACCAATAATATTTCAACCATTCGATTAAATATTAACGACCTAAAAAGAGACTTTACCGGTAGAGACCATATACCCACCCAATTTTTTTATAACATTTCCACTGAAACAGTTTTCTAAATCCGCCCTGATTGTTGTACATGTCCATGTGGAGTATCAGTCCGATCAACGAGGCAGTCACGTCAGTGGAATATTTATTGCATCAAAAAGAAGATTCCCAATTAAATGGAATTTAGGACCCGTTTGGTTGTTAGTTCATTTTAAACTAAATTGTACTTTTTTCATCATGATTTTTATCTTTTTTTGAAAAAGTTTTTTGTCTTTTTTGAAAAAGTTTTTTATTTTTTCTAAAAAATTACTATTGAAACTTAAAAATTTTAAATTAAATTCATTAACCAAACACCCTCTGAAACTACAGGAAGAGCTTTCTATTCATATGGAAGTTTCATAAACATAAATATCGAAATTAATTAATTAATTAATTAAGTGGACCATAGTAAAAGTCAAGTTTGGAAGTTGGTGGCACCCTGTCTAGGAGACAAGACGGCGCACGGCGCGAACCTATAGGCTCGGGACACCGAACCAATTACCTTATATATGAATGCCCTAGTGACACGGTTGTGACGTGATCAATTTGAAAAGCAAAAGTTAAAGGGTGTCCGAAAGGCCAACATACTTGTCTTTTTGAATGAAACAAAGGGTGTTAAAAAAAAAAACAAAAATTGTTTGTCTAAAGTTACATGGTTGTTAAAGTTACATGCTGACAGCCGTCACAAGTCACCAATAAGGATATAGGAGGTGGTGGAAAAAAGTCTAGAATAAAGAAAATCGCTACGTGACTTTAGCATGATCTGTGGAATAAGTGGCGCATGTTTCACGCAATTGGACTGCATGTCAGGAATAAATAAAAGAGATTAATAGTCTGTTTGGTAAGGAGGTGTTTGATGTTTGAGTTTGAGTTAAGATTTTTAAGTTTTAATAGTAATTTTTGTTGATTTTTTCAGAAAAAATAAAAAAATTTTTTCAGAAAAAGATAAAAATTGATATGAAAAATTTAAGTTCAAGTTGGTAAACCAAATTCAACCTAAATTCATTCAAATCATTCAACTTAAAATTTTTTTTTTTGTCTTTTTCTTAAAAAATTTTTTGTCTTTTCTGAAAATTCAAAAAAATTTAAGGTTTATTTGGACATAAGTTCAACTTAAACTAAGTTGCACTTTTTTCATCATGAATTTTGTCTTTTTCTGAAAAAGTTTTTTATCTTTTCTGAAAAAGTTTTTTGTCTTTTCTCAAAAATTACTATTGAAACTTAAAAATCTTAAACTAAACTCATTCACCAAACACCCCCTTACTATTGAAACTTAAAAATCCCAACTCAAATTACTCTGCCAAACGGGCTATAGCTCTTTTATTTATTTGCTGATTAATCTCTTTTATTTATTTCTCTATCTTTTATTTTAGCTGTATTCATATTCTTTTGAATTTTTTTTTCTTTGTTTATTCCAGATAGACCCAATACTCGTCGTTTTGTTGCTTTGGATTTTTGTATTTAAATTCTCTCCTCGTTTCCTTTTGGTATCTTGGATGACAAGTAGCGTCGTTTCCTAAACTTCGGGGCACCCATAAACCACCTCGAAAATATTATGGTGCTTTGACCATGCCACTGCCACTGTCAAGGGAAACCCGTTACTTAGCTCTGCTTGTAGCTTTGGCCTTTTAGCCCTTTACAACATGTTCTGTTTGTACTCTTTTGTCTGTTTGTCCCTTTTTTTTTTTCCCTTTCCCTGAGTGTTATGGTAATTTTGGTTTCCCCCATTGTTGTGTTGTACTAAAGAGTCATTTTAAGTTCAAAAATATGAACGTCTGATTTCCTTATGCTTGTGAGAATAAACTTGTCAACTATATTTTTGTTGGTGTTCTATTTAAATAAAATAAGTTAGGTACTATTTAAATATTTATATTAGAATAGAATCAAAAACACATTATATTGTATTGTGATATAATTTACCAGAAAAATATTTTTCGACATACTCTCCCATTCGGCAGAACAGTTGTGTGACGGTACAACTCATACAGGAGATTGGCACAACTCAAGAAAGAGTGTGGTACAACCCGCTAGAGAGAGAGTGCTAGAAAAAGATAGGAAAAGTCTTTCATCCGACAATTTGATAGTGTCATACTGGAGAGTTATCGCATATTTTTCAATCGAATCATTAGTGTACATCCCCATTAAAAATTACTCCCGGCACATGAGATGGCTGTTTGGGCACCCTTTAGAGGCCGCTTTGATCTTTGTTTGGTTTCTTTCTTGGGTGTCCGCAAAATAAACTTGTTTGGAAATGGTGACCAATCCATCTGTCGTACCACGTGAGCCTCTATTGGGGCCTGACCACCAAAAGGAAAAAACAAGCCTTAAAAAAGAAAAAGGCAACTAAAATCGTAAAAAGTTTGATCTGCAAATGGCGAGGCTCCCCACAGCGAAGACTCCTCCCCTCCCCCAACCCACCGCCCGACAGCGACAGCGAATCGCCCCCCCTTCTTGGCCCAGACTTAAGAAACCCACCCTCCCCCAATGATAGGTGACGGCAAGTCCCCTCGGGTGGACCCAGACCTCGACATTCGGCGACGTTGAGTCCCCCTCGGCACATTCGACCGACGAAGAAATAGGGGGACTTCAGTTTTTTTTTTTTTTTTTTCTCTTTGGCGCAATCCCATACATGAGTGTTTATTTTAGTTATTGTACACCTTTACTTTTTTATCCATTTGATTAAATTTGAATTATGTTAGATAAAGTTTTACTGATGGGGTATATAAAAAAAAACTCTATCGCAATCTTATCTTTTATGATGTTAGATAAAATTTGACTGATGGGGTATATAAAAGAGAATCTATCGCAGTCTTATCTTAACAAAAAAGTAACATTTCTAAATTTAAAAAAAAAAAAAGGAAAGATTATAGTAGAGGTTCTTTTAAAATAATTACCGGTATGTATCATTTTTAGACCGATCAGATATGATCGGATGACAGAAAAATTGAGTATGTATTTGAGTTACAGTACGTACAATTACACATATAGTATTGTATAGTAGTTTAAAAAAGAAAAAACTGAGAGAAGGTCAAATGTTAATTCGAAAAAGTGGATGAAACATGCTTTAGACGGTGGTGGAGAAAGAAAGTGGGTTCGGCGGTACGGAGGAACGAAGCAAAAATGGTGGAGCTGATTATCTACATTACTGGCTCTATCATGTGGAATGTTTCGAAATAATTTCTTGGGTTGATTATCTATGTTTTAACATATCAGAAAAATGCTTAAAAAATAAAATAATTTAGATTTCATTTGAAGATAAGGGAGTTCATATGGTTTTCCGTTTTGGACATTATGTGTCAAACTTGACCTATAAAAAGCTTGGGTGACCTGCATCAGTCACCTTTCCGGAATTGATGGCTACCTTCTCTTGGCATCTTTCTGTTTTTTATTTTTTTTTTAATTTATTTTTGGTAAGAAATGGATTTCATTAAAGGCAACAGCCAAGCAACAAGAAGGCCAACAACAGCGGGGCAACAAAAAGTGACAAAAAGAAGAAGAAGCAGAAAAAGAGCAAATTAAGGAGAACAAACTGAGGACGGAACCAAGGGAAGGCCGTGGAATCTCTCTCCAATCTTTGTAATACCGTACTTTTTTTTTTGTTTTTTTCTTGGAATCTCTTTCTAATTTTGTTAGCTGCGAACTTTTTTTTTTTTCACCCTTATCTCAGACCATTTTTATTGGTTTACATTAAAACCCTAACTTTCCTTTTTTGCTGGAAGTTATCCATTGCTTCATAGTTCAAATAAAACAATCTCATCATCCATTTTTAAGTAAACATTAATTAACAACTATTGGATAGAATAATAAAATAAAATAAAATAAAAAGTCCATTTTCACACGCCGCCCACAGATTCCCCATTTCATTATATGAATAAGAAGTTTCCACGTATTTCTTGGATATTTGCAAGCGACAAATGCTTTATTTCTTGAAATGAAGAATTTTCTTGCTTTAAAATGAGAAATCAAAAATTTTTTTTAAACTCTAAAATAGCATTTTAGTTGTGTAATTTTTTTTTGTAATTGTGAAAAAGTTAAAATTTCTGAAACGATGCTTGAATAAATATTATAAAAAGTCATGTGAAAACTAATTTTAACAAAATCTAATAAGATCTTATTATATTTAATTAGAGTATGAATATAGAATAACCAATGTATATTTGCTTTCGAATTTGAACTAGGTCCATTCCATATTGGCAATTAAAAGTTATTATTTATTTCATGTATTTATTGTAAAAAAATGTTATTTACGACTTTCACTCCCCACTGTACGACTGCGAAGAAGAGAAAGAAATGCCTACGTCCATGATGCCCTAGGGCTTGTCGGAACACGTTAAATTCGGCATGAGCCATGAGTCGAGTGTTTCCATTTTTCCCTTCCCTGTTTGTTTTCTTGATTCCCTTGTCCTGTTTTCTTGCTTTCTTTCTTTTCGTATAATCGCGTCTGGTTCGCCAATTATGTGCAGAGATTACCACAAAGTTTATATCTCTTTTTTTTTTTTTTTTTTTTTTGTCATTCAATAGTTTTCACTTGTGCAATCCAAAGTTTTCAACTGATTGCTATTTTGCTATTGTCTATGATTTAATGGCTGATGCAAGGTAGATTGATTATTTATTCTGTGTAAAAAGTGGTTCGGTATTTCTAACATGACTAAGATATCCCTTACATGGCAAGTTGTTTGTCAAACTGCAATAAGATCCTACACGTTTATTAGCTAGCTTTTGGTAAATAATATCCATGAACTTGGTGCCTGCCCTGTAAATTATTGTCTGCTCTTACTTAACAGAATATTTTGCTGATATGGTAATTTTATCCGATAACCATGTGAAGTTGCCTATTATAGTCGGGTAGAAGGTGCAGATGTCTTCTTTGAGGATCGCAGCTTGGTCAGTGTATACTTTGTTGACTTACTGCCTCTGTTTGAGTGTGAACAGTTTATGTACATTGCGTGTATTATTTTTTCATTCAATAATTTTTATTTTCATTCAATAATTTTGGAACAAATATTAAGTCTATCAATTGGAAGTCTATCAAGTGGGCCCATGTGTGCAAAACATACAAAATTTTTCTATGAAACTTCGCTAGCTTTGCTCACTTCACACCATTATTATATTCATCATCCCTCCTCCTTTTCCGCCATTATAAAAAAGAGTTTTGTTACCCCCATACTCTCGCTCATCACCTCAACAGTCCAAAATCTTCCCTGAAAATTCAAGAAATCAAAGCTCGACCACTGCTTCTCTCTCGTTTGTTCTCTTGAAATCTCCAAAAAATGAGTCACTTAGATATCCGTTACACCATCCCAATCTTCATAAACTGTCTCAAATTCAAATCAGAAGCTCTTCCCTGGGATTTTGATCCTTTCCATGTTCTAGATCCCAACCAAACCTCTTGGGCGACAATCTCCTTCCACGTTTTCATGCTTCACTTCTTCTCGTTCACTTCCATTACTATCTTCCCCACTCGTCGTCCGCCCAATTCAGCCCTTATTCGCTTCCAACTAGAAACCTTCTCTCCTCACATCGCTGTTTTGCTATTCGCCTCGCTTTTCCTTCCCCGAACTCTCTTCTGGTTTCTGTATCCTTCTTTTCTGATTCTAAACCACCGCCTTCTTGGCCGGGTCAACGTGAGGCTCCTGGCTTTACGTAGTTGGGATATCCGTACCAGTTCTACTCTCACCTATGACCACCAAGATTATGACATAGAGGCTCAAGCTCCCATGCACCCAGTGGCTGCAGCAGATCACATTTCCCCTCAAGACGTCGTCAGCGACTCTCATCCGGAAGCTAATGACGAGAATATGGAGGCTTTGACCACTGCCAGCGTCACCCAAAGCCACCATGATGCGTAACATTCTTTAAAACGGTCCCCAGACCCGACCAGAATCAGTCCACCGTTTAAATTTAGAAAAATGCTTTTGAAATATCAGTAATATTATACATCATACTAATGAAGAGATGAGTCCCATATTATGCGACTCATCCTCATTTAGTGAGTAATGTTTAATGTCACTTATGCTTCCTAATATTTTTCTTAAATTTGTAATGCGGACCTAATCCCGGGGCTAAAATATACCATTTCTACATGTTGTCAAATGGTACCTTTCTCACCGTAACTTTTCCTTTTGAATAATACTATATTATCCTTTCTTTTCTGTTATTTTGAATTTTTTTTTTATATGGAAAGTGATAGTTTCAATGTTATAGATATTATGATTTCCCTCGTTGTACTGTTTCATCAAGAGTTGTTATAAGCTCAAATCATATGTGATCCATATGTATTTCCTCTTTGGCTATAGTGAGAATAAATTTGTCAACATAATTTGTTGTTAGTGTTTCTTTTTCCTTTTTTGACCCCCTCTGTCAGCTCTTGGTTTTATTTTGTTATTATTATTATTATTTTTTCTATTTTAAGAACAACCTCTGAAGATTTTAGGCTTTTCGCTGCGTCCGTAGTTCGCCTTTTTTTTATTCTACATACATTCCTTGTAGCACTTTTTGTCTGATCCAAAACTAGGCAGAGAAAAAGCAAGAGAATCAGGTAGAGTTTTTTCACTCATTATTCCAATACCCAAAATGAACTCAACTATCCACTATTGTTTTATCATCGTTTTTGTTCACTAAAATTTCTCGTTATAAAACTCGATCTCACAAATCAAAAATGGAAAAGCTTAATCATAAACATTCCGTTTTGGTAAAACAGTTTGAGTTGAAATTTTTAAATTTAAGTTGGTTGACTTTTTAAAAATTAATTATAATTTTTGTTGACTTTCCAGAAAAAAATAAAAAATAAAATAAAAAATTTGAGTTTAAGATACTTTGTTAAAATGGAGGCAAAATTTGTGATAAATATTAAAAAAACAAAAGAACAAAAAAGAAAAAGACGGAAATTAGCGATTGGGCCATTGTGCGGCCCAATCAACAATTCACTGGCCCACCAAACCCTTTAAGTTCACTTCACAGACAAAATCGGGAGCCGCAAAATTGAAGCAAAGCGCCCTGTTTTTCTCGACTCGCCGAGGAAATCTGCCCGGAGACACTTCACTTCCGACCATGGATTTCTCCGAACAAGACGTCGACATATTCGGTGAAGAGGACGATGACGGCCAGGATCGGGACGATACCCATCACGGCAACCGCTCCTCCTCGGCGTCGTCACCATCATCTTCATCCGCCTCCTCTTCGTCGTCCTTGTCATCGGCAGCTTCTTTATCGTCCAACGGCAGCGAAGGCGGCGATCAGAGCATTAGCGGCGTCGGCGGTGGCGGCGGTGGCGGAAGCGCGAGCGAAGAAGAGTAGGAGAACGGCGAAGAGGAGGTCAACAACAGCAACAGTAATAGGGCCCACTATGGCTACGAAGAAGAGAAGGATCTGTTTGTCTCCGATAACGAAGATTACTTAAAAACCCTAGCCACCAGTCCTCATCCCATTCCTGGTAAAATTTTCCCTCATTTCTTGCTGATGATCCTCTAGTAGGTTTCAATTCATGGTTTATTTCTCTGTCGGGTTTAGTAAATTGTTGTTTTTTCTACACATATTTGTTAATTTTTTCTTTTTTTTTTTTTTTTTTTGTTCAAAATACTCTGAATCAGTGGACTTATACGCATTTTTTAGCTGAATTTTGGTTTTTTTTTAATTGTCTTTTGGTTATTGTAAGCTAAAAAAGGGTTTAATTTTCCATTTCTGTTCATGAATTTATTGTTAATTTGTTGGTATTATGCTTAATTTGGCTTGTATATGAAAACGAACTTGTATAATTAGGCATGTAATGTTTGTCTGCAAACTCTCCATGAACTGATAATATTTCAAAGTGGTGTACTTTAGTTGCAACGCCGCCCTCCTCTCCCTTATAACTTTAATTTTTGTTTTCCAATACAGTTTTGCCTGTGATACGCAATAATAATAACAACCCGGTTAGAGGGAATTTTGGCCGTGGTTGTTGGCATCAAAATGATAGGGCAGGAGCAGGCCTCCTTCCGCGGCCCAGGCCTTATCCTCAGAGGCAGAACTTTGGTTATGGTTCAAAGTTGCTAATGTACCTGAGGAACGCTTTGTTTCGGAATTAAAGCTTTCAAAAAGTGAAGAAACGCTATCAAGAAAATTGCTTTTCAGGAAGTAAGTCAAGTGTTTCCTTATTTGTTTTGTTGATTCCCTTACTGTGTTTTCTTGTTTTCTTTCTTTTTGTATAACCACGTCTGGTTCGCCAATTATGTGCAAAGATTACCACAGAGTTTATATAATTTTTTTTTTTTTGGTCATTCAATAGTTTTCACTTGTGCAATCCAAAGTTTTCAACTGACTGCTATTTTGCTATTGTCTATGATTTAATGGCTGATGCAAGGTAGATTGATTATTTATTCTGTGTAATAAGTGGTTTGGTATTTTTAACATGACTAAGATCTCCCTTACATGGCAATTTGTTTGTCAAACTGTAATTAGATCCTGCATGTTTATTGGCTAGCTTTTGGTAAATAATATCCATGAACTTGGTGCCTGCCTTGTAAATTATTCTCTGTTCTTATTTACCAGAATATTTTGCTGATATGGTAATTTTATCCAATAACCACGTGAAGTTGCCTACTATAGTCGGGTAGAAGGTGAAGATGTCTTCTTTCTTGACTTACTGCCTCTTTTTGAGTGTGACAATTTATGTACATTGCGTGTTTGCATTCACTAATTTTGGAACAAATTAAGTCTATCAAGTGGGCCCATGTGTTGTGTGCAAAACAAACATAATTATTCTATTAAACTTCGCTTGCTTTGCTCACTTCAGACCAGCCTAATGTAGATTATTATACTCATCATCTCTCCTCCTCTCCGCCATTATAAAAAAGAGGCGTTACCCCATACTCGCTCTTCACCTCAACTGTCCAAAATCTTCCCCGAAAATTCAAGAATCAAAGCTCGACCACTGCTTCTCTCTCATTTGTTCTCTTTCTCAAATCCCAAAGTTTCCCAAAACTACAAAAGCCCATCCTCCCCCGCACCCACAGCTCACCACCCTCAACTTTAACACTTCAAGTTTAAAAAGTTGGACGTGTGATGTAATTCCCTTTCGGCTTGTGTGAATATACTTGTCAATTATATTTTTGTTGGTGTTCTTGGATTTTTTTTTTTTTTTTTTTTTAATACCTTTCTCTGTCTCCTTTGATAAACCAAATTTCTCTCTCTTAAATTTTAAGATAAGAATAACGAATCTAGGTTAAGCATTGGCGCTTGGGCTGGGTCCTTACTCGCCTTTTCTGTACCTTCCTTAGAGCACTTTTTTAAAGGGGAAAAAAAATCCAAAAATAGAGGGGAAAAAATAGAGAATCAAGTAATAATAATAGGAATAACTAATACCCAAATAAATCCAATAATTCAATGCTGTTTTTATCATCCTTCTGTTTGCTAAATTTGTTTTAATGATATATGTTTAAGAAAATAAGAGTTCCATGGGGAAAACTAAAAAAAAAAAGGTTAAGAACAAAAGAAGCAATAACTAAAAGGAAGCACAAGTGAAGAGAAGTGAGAGAGAGAGAGAGAGAGCAGTGAAGCACAAAATGTGCCGTTGCGACGAAGAAAGATGAGCGTAATAAAGTATTCTAAACCTTGCCCTGTGCTTTTCTTCATTCCCTCTTGTTGCAGCTTAGGCGCTTTTGAATTGGGTCAACAACAAGCTCACAGCTTTACTTGTGTGGAACCTCCACATAAATTCCACTCTTGCTCACGATCACTATCAACCAGAAGCAGACATAGATATAAAGGTTCAAGCTCCCCCCAACTTGGTGTAGAACTGTAGATCACATTTCCCCGGAAGACGACGCCCTTGCGGAACCTAAGGACGAGATTATGGTGTAGATTTTTTTCTTTTCTTTTTCAGGAAAGTAATAGTTTCAAATAGTTTTAAGGTGATTGATGTTATGATTTTCCCGATTATTCTGTTCTATTGGGAGTTGTTAAAAGCTCAAAAGTTGGACATGCGATTTATTTCCTTTCTGGCTTGTGAGAATAAATTTGTCAACTATATTTTCTGTTCTGTTATGATTTCCTTTTTGGCATGTGATGTTCTAATTTTTCCCTTTTCCCCCCCTCTGTCTCCTTCGATAAACCAATTTTTTACACAAGTTATGGTGTACGTCCAATTTTTCACAATTGTTTTTTATTATATATTTTAAATAACTTAAAAATAATAATATTGCAATTATTAAATGACAAGTCAATACATTATCAAGAACAACCAAATGCGAAAATTTGACATTTGCTAGTTAATATAAAATTAAAAACTTGCATAGGAGAGTGATTTTTCTTATTCAAATATCAAAATTTAGCATTAGCAAATTAATTTATGAATGTTTATTTGAATGTGTTATGTGTAAATTTACAACACACAATACAGAACTACTCTAATCATAAATCAGAATAAGGATAATATAATTTAATAGATAAAACAACAATTCTTATCAATAATTTAAAAATAAGATATCCTATCATAAAAATTTCCCTAATTAAAAAACTTCTATGGAATTGTAATTGTATATTACCCTTCCTCGATAACACTACATTAAAATTCTAAAAACACTCTGCGGCCATTTTCTTCTAAAAGCAATTGTCCTTAACGACCCTTCATTACCCTTGACAAATCATGACTGAAGAATCTATGTGAAATAATAAAGAAAGCTACGCAAGTAATTTGAACACTTCAAATTTAGGGATAAACGATTTCCCACTTCCAAACTGCGGCACTGCAAACAGCCCAATATAGAAACAATGATTAATTTTAATAATACCTCCTACAAATAAGGATTATCATCATCATCATTATTATTATGCATGATCTAGAGAACGTAGTTTGTAAATCCCGAGAGGAGAATTCATCAGTACACACATAGATGAAAATATTCACGTCATAACTAGTATTTCCACAATATTATCCATATTTTAAAGTCTCGATATGGATAATGTGGGGAAGGATATTCTTTCTAGAGCGTCCGTCTAATGTCCATAATGCTAAAAAATATTCGCAATATCGATAAATATCCATAAATATTCAGGATATCTTTTTGATTTGTTCACATAATTGCAAAACTTAAAATTTTGTGGCACGTTTTGTTTTTGATTTTATGTTTTTGCAATAAAATGTGACAACATTCTTCAACATACAACAAAAATCATAATTTTTAAGACCATTATTTATATTTTAAATAGTTTTTTCACTTTGAAAATATTTAGATCAAGTTCAGAGCCTATATAATACTTAAACTTAAGTATCCATTTTTCCCCAGATATCCATCAATATTATCCTTAAATTAAAATCTCAACTACTCTATCGAAAACAACATTTTCATCCATGATTACACAACCTTTTTAGGCCACACAGCCACTAAATAATATTATTTTTTATTATTAGTTTAATTTGGTTTAAAATAAGCTTATACATGAGGAGATTCATCACTACACGACCTTTTTAGTCAACAAACAAGTTAAATATTAGTTTGATCAGTTTGGTTTAAAATAAGAAATTATACTTAATCCTATCATGTTTAATTAATTTGATGTCAATTTGTTGGGACTTGGAATGCTATTTTCTTGCCTTGATGTTGGTTACTACCTGAGGTTTTATTTTTATTTTTTTGAAGGTCACTACCTGAGTTACTTTAAAAGGTAAAAATAAAAATTCCAGGCATTTGATTATTATTATTTTTTATAAATTTTATAGTGAATAACAATTCATTTATAACGTTAACATCTCAATATAATTGAGATCGTTCCTAGAATCTTTCAAAGAAGTGAACATTACTAAAACCCCTCATATGTCGTCATTTTTCTCATAAACAGATTAACCAAAAAGTGTCTACAATAATAAAAAATAAACTACTTGTAATTCATTAATTACATCAAGATAATTCCTACTCAAGTTGAAATCCAGGATTTATTTTAGCAAAACATACGGAAAAAAACAAGATTAAGACAAAACAAGGACTGCATATATCATTAAAAAAAATTATTTCTTTCAAATATGTTCAGGAGCAATTTAATGCAATTTACAAATTACAAGCAAACAAAACAAAGAAGGAAGATTTTAATTAAAATTTTACCCTTCTAATTTGGGACTAAATTTGAAGGGAACATTAAAGAATTTGTTTTCAGGAAGTTATATATATGAATCCAGCTAATCAAAGATAAACAGTAGCTTAGTTGTTAGAGCTGATGGCATGTTTACTTGTCAAGAGTAAAGAATGTGAGTTAATCTCTTGTTTACTTGTTTTTTTTTTTTTTTTTTTTGAAACGAGAGTGAGAATGGTGGGCCCCACACCAATTTGGGATTGAGAAATGAGATCGACAATCCCATGCCCCCTCCAAATTATGACTCTCATTTCTACTATTAACATTAAATTGCCATTTTATCTTTAGTTTATTTGCAAAAAATTGTATTAAAAAATAATAACAACCTATATTAGTTATTTTTATTAACTAAATATAATATATTTTTATTAACTTAATATTATATAACTATCCTAATTACTATTAATATTATTAGAGTAAATAAAGAACTTTTTTTTATCATAATATATTATTATTTTTATATTTTTATATTTTTTATACTTTACTTATTTTTATCATAAACTCCCCTTACCAGTTATCACTGCCAGTGCTTGAAATTCCAAGTTTTTCAGAAAATGAGTGGCGGATTTGATCTCCGACTCGTCATCCCGATCATCATGTGGAAGTGACCAAAATTTTTTTAGGTGATCAATTCCAAATTTCAATCAGAATAATCATTTACAAATTTCCAGCTTTTGCCAAAATGGCCCATTTGAATGGTTCAGTCATATGTTTTCCAAATGATTGGAACAAATCAGCTAATTGAAGGTCGTCGCTTTTTTTTTTTTTTTTTTTTTCCTTTTTCTTAATTTGAGGTTAGAAGGATTCAGATTTTTCACCTCATAGTAGAGTCATGTTTAAATTATGGCAAAGTTATATATACAACCACAATTGTCATCATTTTAAATAAAAGTATAAATAGAGAAAGAATGAAATAGTATTGTTATAGTAAATATATTAAGTAAATAGTAAATTCTAAAAAAATTTGTGGTAAATTACAATTTTGTTAGATAAATAATAATTAAAAAAAAAAGATTAATAGTCTTTTTTTTCAAGTTGAATGGCATTTTGGTGATTGCCTTTACGTTTATTAATAGGCTTTAATAAAAATTAAACAAACACATATATTTGTTTGAATACGCAATTTAAAACATGCACCAAGCTATTCTTCAATTGGCCCGGCTTCCTCGCTGCTTTCTTTTTGTGTTTTTGTCCTGTCGTTATGTTTCTAGTGTCACATTTATTGTTTTTGTCCCTAGGGTCAATACCAATTACCAAGCCAAATCCTTGTTGCTATGTTACCATTTTGCCGACGTGATTTAAGACATTTATGATGTGCTTTGCCGAGTCAGCATTTTTTTTTTCGTTGTCATAGTTGGACTTTAGTAATTGATATTAACAAACAAAGAACAAAAGAAGATTTATGACGTGCTTTGACGTTATTTATCGCCAGCATTTTTTTTCTTATTGTCATAGTTGGACTTTAAGTAGAATTCCCACTGCTGTGGCGGTGACTTGTAACAAAAAAGACCAATTCAAAGGCTTTATTTTTATAGGTTTGTCTTTGACAAAAAAAAGATCATGTGTCATTTGTTCTTGAAGTCTGAGGTTAATTAACTGTAAAAATTCAGGATCAACTTTCTTATCATCCCATTGGTACTATCAATGGGTTCATCCAATTACAATTAGGTCAGATGCGTAAAGACATCAGTAATCATATTTTTCTTTAAAAGTAAAAAATAATAATAAATAATAAATAATAAATAATAAAAATAATAAATAAAGAGGAATTCCCAATTGTAGCCTGTCGAACGCATATTAAATTCAGTCCCTTCTCAAGCTGCACCATTGCACCATTGCACAACATTTAAATGTGGGGACATATAGGACAAAATAAATGGGACGTAAACTTTTTCAAAGATGCCACACCAGGCAGCCAAGACATTTGCAGAAATTCCACTTTCAAACTTCATCAAAGTTACAGGGGACCTTCTGTAATTAAAAAGAAGAAGAAGAAGAAGAAGAAGAAGAAGAAGAAGAAGAAGAAGAAAGAAAACAAAAACAAAAATCCATTGTCAAAGTTCCAACGGAAACTTTGACAATGCAAAAAGTAACTTCCTGTTTGGATGCCCACAACAGCAACTTTTTATAAAAATGCAAAAACTAACTCCTTGTTTGGATGACATAATTGAAAATTTTTTATAAAATTTTTTTATAAAATTTTTTACAAACACGGAAATCCGCACAACATTTCTCTTTCAGGCTTCTTACCGGAAATTTAGTCAAAAATTTAATTGTGCATGGAATTAAATTCTTAAACTTTAACGTTTAGGGAAAAGAATATTACAAATTAAAATTTACAGGACCTTTTGGGACAAGACCTTAAGTTCAAAAAAGAAAAGTGTAACTTGTCCATTTTCTTTATTAAAAAAAGGGAGGAAATTTTTGCATTAAGAAAATATTGATATTACGTTAGGTTAAGATTTGAGTGCAGATAATTCTTTTTTTTTTTTTTTTAAGTTTCAAAATTGGATAATTCCAAGTTATATTAGCTTAGGCTCTGTTTGGAGGGGAAGTTTAAACTCAAATTTTTATTTTTTTCTGAAAAAATTTTTTGTCTTTTTTAAAAAGTCAATAAAAATTACTATTCAAATTTAAAAATTTCAACTCAAACTCATTCACCAAACTAACCCTTAATTTTTTGTGTCACTTCGTTTAAAGTTCGATATCTTGTAACAAAGATCCTAGAACGCTTGCTTTTTTCTTTTCTTCCTTTTCTTTTTTTCTTTTGATGTAAAGTACCAAGAAGTTTCCCCCTCCCTTACCCATCGTATAAATATGACTTATTACATCGGAATCTATAAATGCATCTTAGATATCTTACATCCGAACCTATAATAAATCTACCTATAATAAAGCTAAGCATCTAATATATGCATCCTAGGTATCTTACATGCGAACCTATAATCTATAATAAATCTACCTATAATAAGGCTAAGCATCTAGTCTATGCATCCTAGGTATCTTACATCCGAACCTATAATAAATCAACCTATAATAAATCTAAGCATCTCAGGTATCTTACCCATCCGACCCTATAATAAATCTAACTTATTACATCGATCCGACCCTATAAAAACATTTTACGTCCCTATAAATACCCATCCTACCAACCAAACAAATTACAAACCCAGTTCTTGGTTCTGTGACTACTCTCTTTTATCTACTCTTCTCAGCTTTGCGTACACCAGGTCTGATACCATAGTCTAACCTCCCCTTTTTCATTTATAACTACTTGTATTAGAATTTCCAAGTTTTTCAGAAAATGAGTGGCGGCTTTGATCTCCGATTAGTTATCCTGATCTTCATAAACCTCCTCAAATCCTTCTAAGAAGCTCTTCCCTGGGACTGGGATGCTTTCAGCATGTTTGATCCGAAACAAACCTCTTGGACCAAGGTCTCTTTCCACGTTCTCCTACTTCTCTTCTTCTCTTCCACTTCCATAACTTTCATCCCCCTCTTTCGTCCTTGGCCCAACTCAGCCCTCATTCGCTTCCGATTCGGCAACTTCGCTCCTCACCTCGCCGTTTCGCATGTGTGTTCGCTTGTATTTCCGCAGGCTCTCTTCTGGTATTTGTATCCTGTTGTACTGATAGTGAACCACTTTCTGGGCTGGTTCAATATCAAGCTCTCAGCTTTACCTGTTTGGAATCTCCACATTAGCTCCACTTTTACCAGTCATGAAGAAACAGATGCAGAGAATATTGTAGAGTCGGAAGTGCCCGTGGCTCAAGTCAGCACATCCGTTTCCCCAGGAGACGGTGACTCCGTTGCGGAAGGCTAATCATGAGACCGTCGCTTTCGCCTGCTACTCCTTCCTCTGTTTTGTGCTCTTCTTTCTTTATTGTTTTCACTTTACTCTGTTTTTTTTTTTTTTTTTTTTGGTTGTGAGTATAGTTAGACCTTTCTGTTTTTGTGGGTGGAAACAGGATCTTTGTATTACACTACATATACCATTTTAGTTATAATAATAAAGTATACCATGTTGTGGCAGTCCCAAATTAGACATGTGATGTAATTCCGACGACTTGTTGGGTGTATAAGTCACAAATATATGTTGGTGTTTTCTTTTGGGGGACTCTGCTTCTTCCCTTTTTGGTACACATGATTCTATAGATCAATCCAAAAGTAGAGAGAGAAAAAGTCGGAATGTAGTAAATACTTCCCTCGTAGAAATTATTTGATCATCCAATACACAAATCTATGCAGGTTCTTTTATGTGCTGAAATTTCTTCTACAATATTACCCCATGAAGGAGGAAGGAAACAAAAAAAAAAAAAAGGTGATTTGTAGTATGCCACTTAAAAAGCACATCTTTGAGTTATTATCTCGGTTATACTAGTTTTAATTTGTTTGGTATCTAATTATATAAGATTATCTCCAATTCATTAATACATGTTAATACTATATTTATTACAACATCTTACTTTATCATTTAATGCATTATGATATTTATAATTCTAATTCTATTTTTTGTCATTATTATCATGCTTTACGAGCTATAAAAATGAACTTTTAGTATTTATATAAATGAAAAGTAAAAATATGGTAATAATTATATGAGACAACCATCAATAAGAATAAAACGTAAAATTTGACATTGACTATATATTGTGGTAAATTTGCAATAAAGTTTAGTATATGAAAAATTTAACATGAAAGATATCACTTCATTTGACAACACTATTTTCATCTAAATGTCAAAATTTATCATTGACACACTAATTTAGCATTGGATTGTAGATACTCTAAATATTATTGGGCAAAAATCAAAGATAGTATTAAAGAAGATATAAAGAGAATTATATTTAAAGTATTAATGCCATAATTATGTCACTTGATTTAAAATCAGATAACTTGTAGTAAGATCCTTGAGCGTTTTTTTTTTCTTTTTTCTTTTTCCTTGAACGAAGAAGTTTCCGCTAATCCAAGTCATTGACACGTTAGATGGTGTTATAAAATCTTGATTCAATTCTGCCACTGACAAGTCCAATGGTGTGCCAAAATCTCGATCAAATTGTGTCCTAGACAATTTGACAATGTATTCAATTGTGTCAAGATCATAGAGCAAAATTGAAAAACATATAGCATTCACAAAGTGTACATATATATATATATATATTTCTTTTATATCTCTCAGTTATGTCAAAACCTAGACCCATCCCATGTGAACAATAGGAATTAAAATGTAAAGGTAAACAATATCAAGTAATAAGGTTAACAACATGAATTGAAAAAAAAAAAAAAATTAGAAGAAAAAGAAAAAGAAAAAAAGAATAGAAGACAGAGGAATAGAAAAGATTCAGAAAATCTATTGATTGTTTGTTTCAGACCCTTTGAAACAAGATAAACAAAAAATAACTTCTTTCTTATTTTTAATCCCTCTCCTTTTTCTTTTTATTTATTTTTTTGTTTCAATTCATTCTTATTAAACGGATTGTTAATGACAATATGAAAAATATCATAATTGATTTCTCTTCTCCCTTCCCTCTATTGAAAGAAAAAATAAAATAAAGAAAGAATAAATATTAGCGTTAACTATGTATTTTACTAACCAGTAACTGTTAACTATGTATTTAACTAACCAATAAGTATGGGGGGGGGGCAAAAAGATGAAGATCAAATCCCTATTTCAGAGAATAAGACAAGGTCGATTCTCGAATTTCGGATGTGCCGAGTACCGACCTTAATTAGCAAACATACACTCTTTGTAGTTGTCCTTCTGTTAAAAATTCAAGGAGCTTTACACCCCCATCGTTGTCGAAGTTCCACCCGCTGTAGTCTTTGTTAAAAAATTTTTTCTTTTAATTTTATCTCAAAAATTTTATAGTTTTTATATTATTTTATTTTGCACCCTTCAAAAATTAAAGTTCTCATATAATCTTCATTAAGCTAATTCTAACCCAAAAATATTATGGTTTTCTGCCATACTTTCACTAAAAATTAAAAATTCTTACGCATACTCTTTAATTTTTATACTTTGAAATTACTTTTATTTATTAAAATAAACGTATACTTACACTGAAATTTATGTCTGACTTCCTACATATATATAGTGATCTGTTTTTCTTAACTACGTACGAAAAATGATTCTTCAAAGGAAACAAATGTGTTTGGCTGGGTACTAATATTTATACTAATATTATCACGAGTACAATTCACATCACAGAAAATCCATGATTTTCCTCGATCAACATTTTTTATGTTGTTGAAGTTCCATCAGCATCCTCTGGCAAAAAATTCAGGGTTAATTTTCAATTTGACTCCAAATATTAAGCTTTGTCTGCTACATACGATATACAATATAATTAAAATACCTCTTAAACTTATCATAAACTGTAACTTTGATACTTTTGTCATTATAAAATTGATTTTCAAATACTTTTTATCATACATGTTTGTCAGTTTACCAACACGTGATTAAAATCATAAAAAAAAAAAAAATTGTCGATTACTAACCAAACATATGACATACAGCCACAGGTGATTAACGTCGTTAAAAATTGACTTTTTAAAGAAGGAAATATCAAAATTGCAATAAATGATAAGATGAATGACAAGTTTTGTTATGTTTTAAATCATTGGGTCCAAAGTTAGACAATCTCTACTTTTTAAGGACCAAACTTGAAATTAATCCAAAATTCAAGGAGCTTTTCTGATACATCACCGATTTCCATAATTCCATCCGGTCTTGTCAAAGTTCCACCAAAAACTTTAATGGAGATTTTCCACAACATTTTACCCATTTCCACTACATTGCCCATTTTCAGCCACTGTTGTCGTAGTTCAAGCGGCAACCTTTTGGCCAAAAAAAAAAAAAAAAAACTTTCATAATTTTGATAAACTGAAAAAGCTTTTATGCTACTAGCTTGTTTGGTATCAAGGTTTAACTCAATCCAAACTCAAAAAATTCAATTCTTTTTGGTCCTTTTTTTTTTTTTTTTTAAATTAACCTAGTTTCACTATATATAGTTTTTGTAACTTAAATTTTAAAAATTCATAACTTTACACAAGTCTAAATGGGATGAATTTTTTTTTTAAATTACATAGATTTTAAAGTAAATGAAACAAGCTCCATAATGATATTTTCTCCAAACATATTTTAAATTTTTATACTTTTTAATTTTGACAGTTCAAATGTCTCATTAAAGGCACGTTAAATTCAACTCAACTCAACTCAATTCTAACGTAAAAAATTCAGATTCACAACAAGAGACCTATATTGTATTGTTCTTGGTATTTAGAATGAGAAGTACCAGTAGCTTCGTCAACGTCATGAGAACCATAAGCCAGTTTGATCTAAGATACGCCATCCCTATTTTCATAAACTTGCTCAAATCCGAATCCAAAGCTCTTTTCACCACTTATACTCCCCACCATACAACATGGACCAAGCTCTGTTTCATCTTTTTCATGCTTCTCCCATTTTCTACCACTTCAATGAACGTCCCCTTGACACCTCCTTCGTCAAATAATATCACAACTCTCATTCGCTTCCAGCTCGGCAACTTCTCGCCGCCTCACCTCGCTCTTTCACTTGTCGCCTCTCTCGTCCTTCCCAGGGCCCTTTTCTGGTACTCTTATCATGCAATCTTAATCTTTGCCCTCTGCTTTTCTTCATTACTCTCCCTGCAGCTTAGGCGCTTTTCTAATTGGGTCAATAACAAGCTCAGAGTTTTACTAGTGTGTAACCTCCACACAAATTACACTCTAACTCATGAACATTATTACAATCAACTAGAAAAAGAGATAGATATAGAGGCTGATCAAGCTCCTCTGCCCCAACTTGGCAGCATTGATCAAATTTCCCCAGAAGATGGCGACTCCTTTGCGGAATCTACACAATGTTGCTTTGATCTGCCACTGCCAAGGGAAATCATTAGTTAGCTCTGTTTTTAGCTTCTTTTTTACTTTTTTTATTTTTTATTTTTTTGAACTAGGGATGTGGATTCGATCTCTATATTTTTAGCCTATGTTTGGTGGATGAGTTTAATTCAAACTCAACTCAAATTTTTCATCTCAATTTTTATCTTTTTATTAATAATCAACAAAATTTATAACTATTTTTTAAAAAATCAACTCAATCCAAATTTAAAAAATTTCATTTTATCTCAAACTCAACTCAAACACCAAACAAAGTATAATCACTGTATTACTGCTATGCTATACGTTGTTTTTAGCCTTTTCTTTTTCTTTTTTTAGTAAGAATGCTCTGTTTTTAGCTTGGACCTTCACAATTGCTGTTGCTACCTTATGTTATACTTGGTTATTGTTTTTTCTTCTTTTTTTTCCCCATTTATGAGTAAAGTGACTGTATAAGTTTCAGATAGTTTCAAGGTAGTGGATATTATAGGTCGTCCTATAGAATTGTTTTGTTATGTTACGAATTATTATAGGACAAAAAAGTCGGATGTGATGTAATTCCCTTTTCCGCTTGTGAGAATATATTTGTATTTTGTCGGTCCTTTTTTTTTTCCCCCCCTCAGCCAGACTATTGGATGAACCAAATATGAGATATTGTTTAGATAACGAATTTAAATTTAACCTCCGTTTTGATCACTAAACTCACAACTCAAATTTTTTAGAATGTTTTTTTATTAGAAAATTTTAAATTTATTATTTTATTTATGAATTTTAGACATATGATCCATACAGAAGCTCAAATCTTTTGGTTACATTCCTTAAAAAAGCACTTTTGTTTGATCCAAAAATAAAAAGTATAGATAGTCATAAAAGTAAAAGCTTTGTGAAATATTAAAGTCAATGTTTTTTTTTTTTAAGTGTTATTAAGAATTGAGATGTTTAATTTTTGATTTCTTAAATGTCATGCTACTTAAGATATGTTTGGCATAACTTTATAGAAACTGCTTTTAACTTTCTGAATCCAAAAATTACTTCTAAAAATGTGAATAATCTGTCAAAATAATTTCTTGTTAAAGCCATAAATTATGGCTTCCGAAAAATATTCTTTAGAAAAGATTTTAAAACTGGTTTCATAATTTAAGTTAGACATTTGAAACTATATTCTAACTTTTTTGTTAATTGTTAGAAAACTTTGAAATCATTTTGAATCTTTTTTTTTTCTTTCTTTTTTTAAATGTGGTTCCCGAATAATTTTAAAAAGCTATAGTTTTTATCTGCTAATTAAAAACAAAAGTAAAAACAAAAATTCTGTTTTATTTTTAATTCAAGGAACTCAAATATTAAAGAATGAAATAAGTCGGTTAAAAGCATTTGGAAATTTTTAAACAATTTAATTAATTAGAAATCACTTGAAATATCAAAAATTAGATAAAAGATCTGAGTATTAAAAATAATAGTGAGGTTGTTAAATGTAAATGGCTATCACAAGCAAGTAATTGAGGGGACATATGGGTCAAAAATAAATGGGCCAAAAATTTATACTTCTTCAAAAGAAGCCACCCCAAGCAGCCAAGACATTTGCAGAAATTCCACTTTCAAACGTCATCAAAGTTACATGGGACCTTCTGTAATAAATTAAAAAAAAAAAAACAAAACAAAACAAAAAAAACAAAAAAGAAAACAAAAACAAAAATCCATTGGCCGTTTTGCAAAACATCTCTTTCCATCTCGGTCTAGGTACCGACATTTGCAAGTTGTCACTCCATCACTGTCAAGGCACCGATAAGGACCTGTTCAACCTCCGCATTATAAATGAAGCCATATTTCTGTTCTCCTTCACACACCCCTTGCACAGAAAGAGACCTCATCTTTTTTCATTGCCTTCGTCGTTGCAATGGGCTACTTCGATCTGAGATATGCCCTCCCTCTTCTCATTAACTTCCTCAATTCCCAATCTTCCGAACCTCTTCCCCTGTTTTCGGACTTATTATTATCAAACCCAACGCCTAATTGGACCAGACTCTGCTTCCTCTTTGTCGTGCTTCTCCTATTCTCTGTCACTTCCATGAACATCCCCATAACTCTTCCTTCGCCAAGTAACACCACTCTCATTCGCTTCCAGTTCGGCAACTTCTCGCCCCACCTTACTCTTTCACTCGTCGCCTCTCTCGTCCTCCCCAGAGCTCTGTTCTGGTATGCGTATCCCGCTATCTTAATCTCTTCCTTTTGCTTTTCTTCAATGCTCTTGTTGCTCAGGCGCTTCTTTGGTTGGCTTAACAACAAGCTCTCTGCTTTACCTGTTTGGAACCTCCACATAAGTTCCACTCTTACTCATGATCATGATCGCCATCGATTTGAAGCAGATATAGATGTCGAGCTTCAAGCTCCTCTGCCCCAAGTCGGCGACTCCGATGTTGAAGCTAATGGCGGGATTATGGTGCTTTGACCTGCTTTTATACTTGCTCTGTTTTTAGCGTTGGATCTTTCTATTGTAGCTATGTTATAATTTATGTGTTGCTATTATTATTATTATTATTATTTTGGATTATTCTCGTTTGTAATCCTAAACTTTTAACGTCATTTTTAGTTTCCCTCCTGAATTTTGAAAACTATTATTACCTTTTTCTCTAAATTTTGAATAATTCTCACTTGACTCTTTTCATTAAAATTTCCATTAAAAATAGGCAGAAAAAAAAGGAATTTATATGAAATGATACGGTTTTTTTTAAATTATTAAATATTATAGACTAAGGGTTTATTAAGACTAATTCCCTTTTTTCTTGTTTGTTTTTCGTCAAAATTGGAATTAATTCAAAGTTCACGATAGAAAATTAGAGTTTTTAAAGTTCAGTTGGTAAGTATAAACAATGATAAATTTTAAGGGATATAGTTGAGATTATGGATGTTCCTTTTTTCCTTTATTGAGAAAATTGATCACATTAATTTCAAATAGTTTTAGGGTAGTTGACGTTATGTTTCCCCTATAGTATGATTTTGTTATTTTAAGGGCACTTTTACGTACAGAGTTTCAACTATAATTATTTTATTTAAATTTATAGATTTTTTTTTTTTGAATTTGTGAGAAAAATTTAGTGGCAAAAGGTTTGAACTAAAACTTCTAGATTCAAAATCATTTGTCCAACAGGCCTTGAGAGTTTGTCACGACCCGAAACCGGGGTAGTGACTTGGAGGGGTTTAATTAAAAATAATTTTATAATTAAAATCATTAGATAACTAAAACACATAATATTCTGAAATTCACTTACATTTTTAACAAAATATTCTGTTTTGACAAATATTTATTTTATGAGTTGTCTTATACTGTAATTTGTTAAAAATAGTAATTTGTCGATTTTGAATAACTTGTAACAATGAATCCGTTTGGTTTCAACATAGAGATTTAATCCACTAAAACACTTTTATTATTTTTGTTGATCTTTAATTTCATATTCTCCGGTTGCTTATTTGGGATGTGAAACTTACAATTGAGTCATAAATCAAAGATCTGATTCAAATTGGAGAACAAAACATACGAAGGATTTACGACGTCTTGTCTCAATTACTATTGAATTTTTCTCTATCTAAATTTCCTTTTCATATTTTATTTATTCTCTTTATTGCAAAAATCAATAAAAAAAATATCTTCGGTTTTTATTATTTTCTTTTCGTGCCTTTTTAAAATTTATTTCCACTAATATTGATTGTTTTTGTTCTAGCCTCCCTGTAAATAAGACCGATCAATCTGTACTACAATCAACCACTTTGCGAGTGCACCTTTGAGCTTTAATCACAAATCAGTCTCAAATGGATAGAGTTTAATAAGAGTTGTTTGTTAATGTTTTAAAGTTTAAGGGATGTTTTTGTAAACATTTAATGTTTATGGGCCAATTTTTTAAGTCCATGGGCAAGGTTGAAGAGCGACCAAGTTTGGGGGTAAAAAATCTCTCCATAAAAAATTGTATGAGCAAACTGGATAGGATGAAATATGAAAATATTGATATCTTTTGAAATTGTGCGAGAAAATTTTTTATTTTTTAGTTTGGTTTTTCCCCCCGCGGTACTGAAGTGTAAAAACATGACTTCACAAGCCATTTCAGTTGCGTATGTATTTCATGATCGGATCAAGGTCCCATCAGCGCAAATACACGACAATGTATAAACCGAGTACGTAATCTAAAGAAATGCGATGAGGTTAACAAAAAAAACAACGGTGATCGAGTTGGAATACGACAGGAGCTTTTAAAAAGAGGACTACTTAAAGAGGCGGCATTATAAGTTACAACCATGTATAACACATCAGTTTAGTAAAACGACAATCATTAGATCAAATAAATGACAATGCTAACAAAGCACTATAGAGTCAAAAGAAATGACAGATTTAAAATAACGACAGATTGAATTAGAAACGATAAAAAGTTCTAAAACAACAAAAGCTTAAGAAAAGACTACATTAGAAAACTCCCGAAAACAATTCGTTTAGGGGGGGGGGGGGGGGGTGTGGTTGGGGGAAGTACAACAATCAAAAGCACAAATTGATTGGTCTATGAACGACACAAACTTCAGAACCAACAAATTTAACGAAAATGACTGGGACTCTGAAGACGATAGCAAATTAATAAATGACCAAGAATGATAAGCTAACACCCCTTCGAGGAAAATGGAGATCCGCCTAACGACAGTTATTAAAATGTAAAATAGAAGAAATGACAATGTATTGGAAAACACCAGGAACTATTTTTTTTAAATGATTTTAGTTTGTCCCCAAGTAACATTAGATTATTTTTGTATCTTTATGCCATAACAACCTTTGATTCTTTTTCCCCTCCCAATTTCTTTATCTACTTTTCTTTCTAACTTTTTATTAAAACTTTTGTTTGTAATTTTGAAGAGATATGTTAAGTTTAAAATTATCAAAATTAGAATATCGATGCATGCAGTTTTTAATTTATTGACAAAATGATTCACCTTTAAAGGGAAAAATTACTGTGTAAAATAATAGAAGTGAAACTTAATTTTTAGTCAAAAATTTACAAACAACTTACAATAGATCATGAGTCAAAAACTTTTTTTTTGTATTATAAGACTAACATTTGAGAAAAGTTCAAGAGTAAATTTTACAATGTTTTCAAAATATAAAAAACGATAAGTAACAAAATATATATATATATATATATATATTTTAACATAGAGTAGATTATTCAAATTCTGCTCCTTTTAATAGAATCAAGTATGATATTGTTATTAGTCTATGCTTGGAATCACATATAATTATTATTATATGTTAGTAGGCGGGAAAAAAAATAACATAAAAATTTTTTAAAGTAAAAAATATTAAACTTTTTATTCATATAAAGTTATTGTTTTAATTTAAAAACTTTATCCTTGTATGTGTCTTTATTAAGACAGATCTCCGAATCTGTAATTGCATCAAAACCTTAGAACAGACTTTTTTTTGCTCGAAACCTTAGACCATACTTTATATCAAACCTTTTTTTGTTACATCTATATCTATAATCTGTAACTTATTATAGAAGTGTGAATGAGTTTTGTACTTCAACCACCCATTTCCAGTTCTCTAATGGTTCAAATTTATTGACTCACGTTCTATTTTATTTACAATGGCTTAGATTTAATCACATTACAAATTTTTTTTCTTACACATTTCAAAATTCAAATATTACAGCTCATATATCTCCTTTTTTTAATTGTTGTAATTCAACCAAAAGTACAAATGCCACTAAGAGCAAGGGACAACAAGTAAAGAACTTAAGCTTTCAACAATGTCAACCAAGCATTAAAAAAACGACATCAAGTAGTCTTGCATCAACTGAAAACGTCAAGCATTTGGAAAACGACAATACTCACTAACAACATCAACCTACGAAATGCTTGAAAAAGAATAAAGTTTTAAAAAGAGAAAAGCAATTTATGCATGAAATCGGTTGAAAATTGACACTAAATGACAATCTAAAACAACTAAAATGAGTTTGGAAGAGAGAGAGAGAGAGAGTGAAGTCAATTCCATTTGGTTCTTATATATATTTTTTAATAACATTACAACAGATATTTAAAAAAAAAAAAAGTAACCTATTGGTAGGTCTCTATTTTTAATCATCAATTCTTTTATTTTTATTTTTTTTTTCAGTTTTTTGTTTTGCTATATTTCTTATGAATATTTTTATTCCCTAATTTGTCTTTATAAGCAATTATTTTCTCAAATATATCCTTACGTCAACATTTTTATGTAGCCCTTTTTCAAACAATATATTTGTTTTTCAAATATGTGCCTATTTTTTTTTTTTTTTGAAAGAACAAAACTAAAGTCTAAAAACTTTCCTCTTCTTTCTCTTCTTTTCTTTCTCTAACACGTGAGAGTTAGGGTTTTTCAATTGTTTTCTTCTCTTGGTGTCGAATTCCAATAGTAGCCTTTCGACTGTCTCTAGTTTCTTGAGCCGAGGGATGGATGTGAGAATCATATGGTAAGAGTTTTGAAAGAGACGAGCCCATAGGAGGAGGTTCGGCGTTGCGGGAAGGAGCAAAACAGAGAGGTCATGCAGTGGCTAATTAGCTTCAGCAACTCAGTTTCGCTCGACCATGTGAATCTTGTTTTCTATAATGACTCTTTGTATGTGATTGTTTTTTTTTTTTTTTTTTGATTTGTAGTTTTGTGTGTAATATTGATGATGTCTTCACCATCTTTTATCTGGATGTTGCATTTTAGTTTGTTAATTCTAACAATAGAAGTGGTCTCCCCATATTCTGCGTTGATTATTTGTATGTTAGATCTGAGTCTTGGTATTATTTTGGTCCCGCTAGAATTGCTTCTATGTGGAGCTAGTGGTGACCCTAGTGCTATTGAGTATTGGCCGTCGATGAATCTAGATATTTCATCAATTGTCGAGGTTTTGTTAAAAAAAAGCTTTACATGTGCTCGATTTCAGTGTGCTAAGATATGTACCCATTATCAGGTCTCAAGCAAACATCTTTCCCTTTAAGCGTCATCATAATTTACCGATGGATCCGTTTTTATTAAAGGGTTTTGTCTCATGTAGTACATGGTTATTTTGTGTCTTTGTATCTCCTTATTAAATTTAATGAAATTTCTGTTTTAAAAAAAAAACTTTTAAAAAAATTTATATATTATATTTTTGGTTAAAATTATTTTTTATTTGCCTTTAAAATATTTCCACTAAAATACATCGCTACTCAAACATTTTTAACCATAAAACTTGAATTCTTAAATAAGGCCAAATGAATAAGTTTTTTCCCTAACTAATTGCCACTTATACTTTGTTTCTCAAATAGTAAAGCACTTACTTTTGGATTGGAATCTTTAGAGTTATGATTTCAACTTGTGAATTTATGTACTCTATAGTACTGTACATCAATAATTAAATAGAATGAAAGTTGCATTTATTTTTTCAATGTTTTTTTTTTTTTTTGGGTTTAACCATCATCATATAAAACATAGGATACAGTTATTTTTTCAATGTATAAATGAAAGATGCATTTATTGATTTTTGTCAAACGATCATATATATATATATATATATATTTCTGAACTTTTTATTAAATTCGTATTAATGTATTTTCAAAAAAAAAACTTAATTATTTTAGTTATAAAATAATTATAAGATGGCATTTGTCCATATTTGTATTATTTTATATATTAAAAAACACTATGCATGCAAACTTGAATAAAATTATATGAAAGGATTAATAATATTATTTTTTACCAAGGGGAACGTTCCTCCCTAATAATATATGTATATATGACTATAGTCCTTGATCTTTTGCACAATCAAATATATGTATACACACATATGATTGTGTTTATATACAGATAAACATGGTTTTGTCAATAAGAACCAACGAGTCCGATCTTCCCGTCCACTCCACCTTCTATGTACTTCTTTGACTTCGACAACCACCTCCCAAAATTTGAAAAAATGAAGGGCTTTGATCTCCGATTCGTCATACCGATCATCATAAACGTCCTCAAATCCCAATCAGAAGCTCTTCCATGGGACTGGGATGCTTTTAGCATGTTAAACAAACGTATGAATTCTTTCCTAGACAAAAAAAAATATACACACAGACGCACACAAACAAACGTTTGAAGCCAAGCCACACAGGTGAAGTCATTTTTAAGAGCTTAAGCTTTTAGCTTTGAGCGTAATTGAGCCATGCCAAATCTACACGTGGATAATAAGTAGTCACAAGGGTATTGTCAACACAAATGTTTGTAGCCAAGCCAAACCATACACGTGAAGTCATTTTTAAAAGCATAAGCTTTTAGCTGTGCTGTGAGCTTAATTGAGCCAAGCCAAATCTCCACATAGCTAATAGGCAGTCACAAAGGTATTGTCAACACAAATGTATGAATTCTTTCCTTTTGAAAAAGAAAAAAAATACACACACACACACACAAACGTCTGAAGCCAAGCCACACAGGTGAAGTCATTTTTAAAAGCTTAAGCTTTTAGCTTTGAGCTTAATTGAGCCACGCCAAATATACACATGGATAATAAGTAGTCACAAGGGTATTGTCAACACAAATGTATGAATTCTTTCCTTTTGAAAAAGAAAAAAAATACACACACACACACACAAACGTCTGAAGCCAAGCCACACAGGTGAAGTCATTTTTAAAAGCTTAAGCTTTTAGCTTTGAGCTTAATTGAGCCACGCCAAATATACACATGGATAATAAGTAGTCACAAGGGTATTGTCAACACAAATGTTTGTAGCCAAGCCAAGCCACACATGTGTAGTCATTTTTAAAAGCTTAAGGCTTTTAGCTGACCTGTGAACTTAATTGAGCCAAGCCAAATCTCCACAAACACGGAAACTCGCCCAACATTGCTATTTCAGGCTTCTCGCGCCCTCCCCAGCCCATAAATGCCCATCCTGCCACTGCTCTTTCCGAACCAAACAAATTACAAACCCAGTTCATAGTTCTTTGATCCCTCTCTTTTATCTTCTCTTCTCAGCTTTGCATACACCGGGTCTGAAACCATAGTCTAACCTCCCCTTTTCAGTTATAACTACTTGTATTAGAATTTCCAAGTTTTTCAGAAAATGAGTGGCGGCTTTGATCTCCGATTAGTTATCCTGATCTTCATAAACCTCCTCAAATCCTTCTCAGAAGCTCTTCCCTGGGACTGGGATGCTTTCAGGCTGTTTGATCCGAAACAAACCTCTTGGACCAAGGTCTCTTTCCACGTTCTCCTACTTCTCTTCTTCTCTTCCACTTCCATAACTTTCATCCCCCTCTTTCGTCCTTGGCCCAACTCAGCCCTCATTCGCTTCCCATTCGGCAACTTCGCTCCTCACCTCGCCATTTCGCATGTGTGTTCGCTTGTATTTCCGCAGGCTCTCTTCTGGTATATGTATCCTTTTGTACTGATAGTGAACCACTTTCTGGACAATGTCAAGCTCTCAGCTTTACCTGTTTGGAATCTCCACATAAGCTCCACTTTTACCAGTCATGAAGAAACAGATGCAGAGAATATTGTAGAGTCGGAAGTGCCCGTGGCTCAAGTCAGCATATCCGTTTCCCAAGGAGACGATGACTCCGTTGCAGAAGGCTAATCATGAGACTGTCGCTTTCGCCTGCCACTTCTTCCTCTGTTTTGTGCTCTTCTTTCTTTATTGTTTTCACTTTACTCTTTATTTTTTTTTTTTCTTTGGTTGTGAGTACAGTTTAGACCTTTCTGTTTTTGTGGGTGGAAAGAGGATCTTTGTATTACAATATATAAACTATGTTAGCTGTAATAATAAAGTATACCATGTTGTGGTAGTCCCAAATAAGACATGTGATGTAATTCCGACGACTTGTTGTGTGTATAAGCCACAAATATATGTTGGTGTTTTCTTTTGGGGGGGCTTTTGCTTCTTCCTTTTTGGTATATGTTTCCATAGATCAATCCAAAAGTGGAGAGAGAACAAGTTGGAATCTAGTTAATACTTTCCTCGTGAGAAATTATTTGATTACCCGATACACAAATCTATACAGGTTCTTTTATGTGCTGAAATTTCTTCTACAATATTAACCCAGGAAAAAAAAAAAAGATTTGTAGGATGCCACTTAAAAAGCATTTCTTTGACTTATTATCTCAATTATAGTAATTTCAATTTTTTTAGTATCTAATCGTATAAAACCATCTCCAATACATTTGTATATGTCAATAATGTAAATCTAATTATTTGTTTCAGACCCTTTGAAACAAGATAAACAAAAAATAATTGTTTGTCAAAGTTCCAACTGTAACTTTTCAAAAAAGCAAAAATTCAACCGGTCTCTACATTAAGGATATTATTCTGGACAGTCTATGTTCTAACCAATAGATTTTATCAAAATCATGTTAAAACAAAAGCATGTAACATTGATAGATATTTTTGATTGGATCTGATGGCTCAAAACAAAACCTACTAAATAAATTTCTCTGATGGCCTTTTGCAAACATCTCTCTCTCGAAGGTGGTCAAAAAAAAGAAAAGAAAAAAAAAAAAAAAACCACGTATGACCTATGGCAAATATGTCCTGCTTTGATTGTTACCTCTTCAAGTTATAAATACGTGATGTTTTGCTAGCTTTCACAACAAGAGACCTACATTGTATTATTCTTGGTATTTAGAATGAGAAGTACCAGTAGTTTCGTCAACTTCATGAGACCTTGTAGACAAGCGACAATATTTTATTCTCTCCTCTTTCTGCACTTGGCATTTAAGATGAGAAGTACCAGAAGCTTCCTCAACTTCATGAGAACCATCAGCCACATCCATCTGAGGTACGCCATCCTATTTAATCAAACTTCCTCAAATCCGAATCCAAAGCTCATTTCACGACTTAATAATCCCCACCAAACAACATGGACCAAGCTCTGTCTTACCATTTTCATGCTTCTCCTATTTTCCGCCACTTCCTTGAATGTCGTCCTCATTCTCCCATCGGCGTTGCTCCTCGTTTGCCAAATAACACCGCCCTCATTCGCTTCCAGTTCGGAAACTTCTAGCTCGCTCACCTCACTGTTTCACTTGTCGCCTCTCTCCTCCTTCCCCGGGCCCTTTTCTGGGCGCTTATGCTGCTATCTTTACCTCTGCCTTGTGCTTTTCTTCAATAATCTTCTTGCTTACGCGCTTTTTGGGTTGGATCAACCACAAGCTCACAGCTTTACCTGTGTGGAAACCCCACATAAATTCCACTCTTACTCATCACTCTCACCATCAAATAGAAGCAGACATAGATCTAGAGGCTCAAGTTCCCCTGCCCCAAGTCAGTAAAGATAACATTTCCCCTGAAGATGGCGACTACCATGCGGAATCTAATATCGAGATTGTGGTGCTTTGATCTGCCACTGTCAAGGGATACCATTAGTTATATCTATTTTTAGCTTCTTTGGAAAAAAAAAAAAAAAATATATATATATATATATGTATATAGGGACGAGGGATTCGAACGCTGTTGGAATTTTTGGGTCACCCATGGTGGTGCATGACCCAATAATCAACATGTGATTTAATTTGGTATATAATCAAATAGGAAAAATATTAATTTGGCATATTATGGCTGATGGAGTAAATCAAGATATTTACTCTCGGTCAATTAATGTGCTTAATATTTTTTTATATGTTACACCCTTATAAATATGTCTCCTCCTCCTTATGGAACTGCCTGTATTTATTTAGATAGGTTAAATGAATTTGATGTTGAATTTCACGTAACATGAAATCACCGTAATACTATCTCCTCTCTCTTTCTCTCTCTCCAATAGTCTTCCATAGGGTTCTTGAGTCGTGGATTTTAGTGGTTGTTCGGGGTTTACACCTTTGTAATAACCACACATACCTTGAGCAATCAAGGACGTTATGGTCATATTTATGGCAGATCGTGATTTGGAAGATGAAAATCATGTTCTTGACTATGGAAGAGTCTATCATTGGCAAATCCTAAAACGATGTATACCATGGATCAGACCTATCATCGTTAGAGACGCTTCCGCATGCAGATTGTGTATTTTTCCTTCTAAATTTTATACCTTTTAGTAGATTCAGGGTGAGTATTATTACTAGACTATTCAAGCAACCATGCTCTTATTGCTCTTTCTTTTTCTTTCTCTCTCTCTCTTTTAATAAGAATGCTTTATTGTTTTTAGCTTGGACCTTCACAATTGTTGTTGTACCTATGTTTTACTAAGTTCTTTTTTTTTTTGGGTATATATTTTTATTCTCTTTAGGAAAGTGGTGGTATAAGTTTCAAATAGTTTTAAGGTAGTGGATATGATCATGGTTTGACCTATAGGATCGTTATGTTGTGTTACGAATTATTATAAAGCTCAAAAAGTCAGATGTTAGGTAACTCCCGTTTGGCTTGTGATAATAGATTTTGGAAGATGTGACGTCATCTGTTAGAGTCAGCCACATTTTCCGGGGGGAAAAAAAAACAGGACAAGAAGAAGTGATAATTTTGTCGTGTTTTGAGTCTTGTCGTATTTTTTTTTTTTCCTTTCTATTCTAAGGGTATGTTTGATTGGTTAGTTTAAGTTGAAATATTTTAGTTGTAATAGTAAATTTTTTTAAATTTTCAGAAAAGACAAAAAACTTTTTAAGAAAAAGATAAAAATTTTTTGGGAAAAAGATAAAAAAAAGTACAATTTGAACTGGAATGAGATGATGAGGCAAATAAAGCCTAAAAGTGGTAATCTGGTATTCTCGTATTCTTCTTTTCCGAGTATAAAAAGGGTTGATCCCCCACACCCACTATTCACCTCCAACAGTCCAAATCTCCCCTACAAATTCCAAAATTTGAGAGAATGAGCAACTTTGATCTCTGTTACACCATTCCCATCTTCATAAACTTGCTAAATTTCCAATCAGAAGCTCTTCTATGGGATTTTGATGCTCTTCTATGGACAAAAATCTCCTTCCACGTTTCCCTGCTTCTCCTCATCTCTTTCACTTCCATGACCATCTCCCTCACTCGTCTCCCGCCCAATTCAGCCCTCATTCGCTTCCAACCACAAAACTTCTCTCCTCACATCGCTGTTTCGCTACTCGCCTCGCTTTTCTTTTCCCAAACTCTGTTTTGGTTCTTGTATCCTTCTATTCTGATTCTCAACCACCTTCTTGGCCTGGTCAACGTGAGGCTCTTGGCTTTACCTAGTTGGAATCTCCGTATCAGTTCTACTCTCACCTATGACCACCAAGAAGATGACATAGATATAGAGGCTCAAGCAGCTCCTGTGCACCCAGTGGATGAAGACGCATTTGATCACATTTCCCCTGAAGACAATGACGAGAATATGGAGGAGGCTTTGACCACTGCCACCGTCACCGGAAGCCAATATGGTGGTTGACATTTGTTTTGTTGCAACTTTGTTTCAGTCGTTGGATTTTCATATCTCCAGTCGGTAGAGAACTTTCACTTACATGGATAAGTTTCCTTCCCAAGCGTAACTTTTCTCTTTTTCTTTTTCTTCTTCTTTTTTTAAGAATAAATTACTCATTTAATTTATAAACTTTTAATTTTGTATAACTTTGATCCCTGATTTTTTTTTAATAGTTAAAATGCTTATAAACTTTTAAAATATTGCTATGATAGTTATTACTATTAAATTTTAGACAGATTTGTTTAGTAATTTGATCAAAAAGTGATGATTAGAAACTGATATATTCTAAAAATTAATAAAAAAAACTATTATAATATCATGTTAATTATTTAGGAGTATTTTAACTGTTAAAAAAAATCACAAATTAAAGTTGTACAAAATTTAAAGTTGAATGAATATGGAAAGTGATTGTTTCACGTAGCTTTAATGTTATAGATGTATAGTGGGTTCCCCCGTTGTCCTGTTTTATTAAGAGCTGTTATAAGCTCAAAAGTTGGTCATGTCATATGTGATGTATATGCATTTCCTTTTTGGTTATAGTGAGAATAAATTGTCAAACATTCTTCGTTGTTGGTGTTTCTTTTTCTTTTCTTTTTTATTCCCCTCAGTCGGCCCTCGATTTTATTTATTTTATTTCTTTTGTTCATTTTAACAATAACTGGTGTCGATTTTAGGCTTTTGAGCTTCTGCTGGGTTCGGAGTTCGCCTTTTTTTTTTTTTTTGGGTTGAAAGGGTGGATGCTAAACTCGATCATATGGTTGGAATACAAAAGTTTCTTCATCTAGAATATCCGGTTGGATATATATATATTTATTTCTTTCTTTTTTTAAGGAACATGAATGCATACTTGTATGTACAAACGCGCTTCATCAAAATAAATAAAAATTTACATATTGATTGCATTTTGGTTCTTCTGTTCTATTGTTTGTTTCAATACAAAAAATCTGGTGATGGCATATGCTTATGAGAAATTCTCAAATAGGTTCACATCATTAAGGAAAGAAGGATTATCGAAGGTGATATAAATGCTAAAGGACTAGAAACTGACATAATTGTCGAAACACGAATGTTTCAGACCAAAAGACTAGAAACTGATTAATTGTCAAATGTTTCAAACACAACAAAAAAACTATTAGATAGTTTCCATATGTTTCAATTGTTGGAACCCAACAAAGAAGAACTATCAAGCCGTTTGCGGCAGCAGCATCACCATGTAGAGGCCTTTTTTCTGTTTTGGGTCATTTGTTCAGTGCTTCCCTCTGCAAACTGGTACTGTTACTGCATATATACTTGTATGTTGCCCTGAAGCATGATGCTTTCTTTTGTCCCATAAACATCACCAGCTTTTTTTACCATTTCAGAATCTTTCAAGAACAAAACAAATTTTAAATCAGCAAAAAATGCAATTACGAAAAAAAAAAAAAAAGCATTTTTCTTTCAATTACCTCGGTTACTATTCCGTTGTCATTACAATTCTTGTGTTTTCTCTTCTGCTTGCTTTTTAGAATTGTTTGATCAACCTTCGATTGCTTTCGCTTAGATGGGGGACGACCTTTACTTTGAACAGCTCGTGGACTATTTGATCAACCTCTTACTCACTTCAAAACCCAATTACTTTCCAACATAAAATTATATGTTCTGCCCTGCTTCCCACAAAGCACACGACTCACACCCTTGCACACAAAGATACCTCTCCTATTACATTCTCTCCTTGTTTCCTCTTGTTATTAAAAAGGATGAAAAATGTTTTAGAGCATCAGAAATATTAAATATCACACTAATAGAGAAATATGTCTCACTAATAGGTTTGTTTTTTCTTTCCTATGTCTCCCTTGCTAAACCAAATCTCTCTCTCTCTCTTAATTTTAAGGTTAGAACAACGAATCTAGGTTTAAGCTTTGGAGGTTGGGCTAGGTCTTTACTCGCCTTTTGTGTACTTCCTTGGAGCACTATGAAAAAATTTCCAAAAATAGCGTGAAAAAAGCAACACAATGAAGTAATTATTATCATTATTATTTTCCAATACCCAAATTTGAATCCAATATTTCCCTCCATCATTTCCTCATCCTCGTATCATCGGGAAATTTCTCAGCCGTACTTTGTGCTAGGCAATTTGTTCTGTACCGGAACGGCAAGAACGGTGGCCAGTGGGCGATGGTGTTGGTGGGGCTGTTCATGCAGCCATGTTTGAGGTGAATAGGTGGTGAATAGGGGCATTGCGTATTTTTCTTCTTCGTTTTTTTTTTTTTTATAACTTTTTAGACAATAATACTATGAATTAGTGCATAGCATGATTATCCCATACATACAATGTTTTAGCCACAACATTAAATCTGAACCACTTAAAATTGAGACCTACTAATAATTACTCTAAGAATGTCTCTATCACATCCTCGACTTCATGTTGTAGGAGTAAATTTCCTCTCTAATTCAATGGTATACTGCCAACCAATCAAGTTGAGACACCTGTGATACCTGATGAACTCACCACACCGGATCACCGATGTTTGGCCAAAAAGTCAAAAAGTACTCGGTTCAATAACGCTCGATAATTGTTGGCCATAACATATTCGCTAAATTGCAGCATGTTTGCGTCACACCTTACTTTTCTGTCTTTATCACAAATTATGTAAATTGCAAGGATAAGTTAGGGTAAATTGCAGATTGTGTGGGGCTAAATTGCTGTTTGTTTGTCTCACAACTTAGGATAAATTGCAATCGCATTCATGAATTTTTATTAATAGTATCGTTTGCTTTTTACACTTTTTGGTTTTTTTCCAAAAGATCCTAAACTCCTAAAAAGATTACAATTGGATCCTTTTTGTTAACAGATGACGTTAAATGTTGGATGGTTTTGCATCACGTGTACATCACATGATCTTAATTTTATTTAAATAGACTAAAATACCCATAAATAAATCAAAATATTAAAAAAGAAGAAGAAGAAGAAGAAGAAGCTCTTTCTTCTCTATGTAAATCAGTTTTGCTTAATATTTTCTACTGATTAGGGTTTTATTTTACAATTATTTATCAACCTTTAATCACATGCCACATCAGCAAAATCGTCAAATTAATAAACAAAGGTGGAAGGAAGAGATGAATTAAATGGTTTTATATACTTGAGGTGGTATAATGAACGGTTTTGAAAATTTAGGGGTTAAACTGAAATAAGGCATATAGTCCAAGATGCATTGGTAAAATTATCCGCAAAAGTTTTTACACGTTATTGTCGCATTTTCTCATGCGTCCTCTTCCTCTTGGGTATTAATTAGGATGAGCAGTAGCTTCCATCAACTTCATGAGAACCATGAACCACTTCGATCTTAGATACCTCATCCCCATTTTCATAAGCTTGCTCTTCAAGCCCCAATCATCAGATCAAGCTCTTCCCTGGCCCTATTTCACCTTTGTCATGTTTCTACTGTTTTCCGTCACTTCCATGGACATCCCCATAAATCCTCCTCCGTCGAACAACAACGCCATCATTCGCTTCCAGTTCGGCAACTTCTCGCTTCACCTTACCATTTCACTTGTCGCCTCTCTCGTCCTTCCCAGGACCCTTTTCTGGTATGCGTATCCTACTATCCTAATCTTCGCCCTTTGCTCTTCCTCATTACTCTTCCTGCAGCGTAGTAGGCGCTTTTTGAATTGGGTCTACAACAAGCTCACAGCTTTATCAGTGTCTATCGGCATTACTACTCATGAACATGATCACAATCAAATAGAAGCAGAGACAGATGATATAGAGGCTCAAGCTCCTCTGCCCCCATCATGGTAGTGTTGATCAAATTTCCCCCGAAGACGGCGACTCCCTTGCAGAGCCTATTGATGGGATTGTGGTGCTTTGACCATGCCACTGTCAAGGGAAACCATTACCTGGCTCTGTTACTGTTTTGGTTGTTTTGTTTCCAGAAAAGTGATAGTTTCAAAAAGTGTCATGCTTAGTTATGGTTTTCCCAGTTGTTGTGTTGTGATAAAGAGTCGTTTTTAGCTTATTAAAAGTTGGACATGTTGTGATGTAATTCCTTTTTGGCTTGTGAGAATAAGCTAGTCAATTATATTTTTGTTGGTGTTCTAACTTTCCTTTTTTTACTCCACCCCCACTCCCCCCCCCCCCCCCCACCCCCCGGGGTCTCCTTTGATTAACCAAATATCTCTTTCCCTCTCCAATTTAAGAATAGAATAACGAGTTTTTGGAGCTTGGGCTAGGGCCTTAGAGCACTTTTTTTTTCCCCAAAAAAAAAAAAAA